>CM041780.1:212569117-213111617 GCA_023374045.1 Limonium bicolor
GCCATAAGGCTGTTGTTGATATTGCCTTGGGCCTCCTTGGAAATTGGATGAGGTCTGTAATTTTGGGATGTTTGTAGGGTATGTGGGTTTGGATATTTCCGGTGTTTGAGTAGCTAAGGTTGGATTGCATGTTACGTTGCCATGGTTGTCTGTATCCTGAATTGTTGGTGATGTAGTTTGCTTCCTCCGCTGCTTTCATTTCTTGTAGTTGGGGGCATTGATCGTAATCATGAGGCCCGCAACATTGCGTACAAGAAATTGTTGGTGACGTTTGAGATTGAGGAGCATAGCCTGGAGGGGTAGTAGGTGGTCGGGAAATCATCGACTTAGCTTGCTGAGGGAAGGAATTCATAGCCATCTGTTCGACCACTTTCTGTAGAGTGCTCACTTTTGTTGCTTGCTGCTGAGCATTGCTTTCCATGAGTTGCTCATGGCTTCTCATGAGCTGGTCGAACTTGTTATCACTCTCCCCAACATGATATAATCCTGGAGTACCGCTCCTTGATCCACCGGAGGCCCAGTCTCTGATTTCCTCACAAAGAGATTCCATGCTGTTCAGAAATTGTGCTCCTGGCTTTTTCAGAACGTCAGCCCCTAACGAAGATAACACCATTGTTCTGCACGGACCGATCAAGCCCTTGTAGAACAATTGTGATACTTGTTCCTTCGTCAGACCGTGGTGAGGACAAGTGAGTAATAGACCTTTGAAACGGTCCCAAGTTTCACAAATATTCTCCGACCCTGGTTTCTTGAAATTATAAATTTCAGCAATCATCTTCAAAGTTCGGCTCGGAGGTAAGAATTTTGTCATAAAACTTGGTGGCCATGTCGTCCCAGGTACCAATGGTACTCGGTGTTAGGCTATGATACCACTTGCTCGCGTTTCCCGTCAGGCTGTGTGGGAATAACGACAATCTTGCATATTGAAGTACTGCATCGGTTGCAGTAAGGCTATTGGCATGTTGTAAGAATTTTGTAACATGTAACATGTAACAGGGCTTCGTCCGGACTGGTGCCATCAAACATGCCTAACTCCTTCACACATCGAATCTGATGATATGGCTTCAGCTTCTGCCACTCATCGTATTTAGATGGGCTGAGGTGAGGAAGAATGATAGCAGGCTGTTGTCCTTGGTTAGACGGCCTGTTGATATTTCGAACCGTTGCTGGTGTAGCTGCCATGTTAGCTTCCGGGTCAGAATCTATCACTGTGGTGTGGTATTTGTTGAGTTCGTCTCTGCCTGAGATTGCGCAGAAAGGTTCTCTCGATTTCTGGGATGTAACCAACCGTGTGATTATTAATATTTTCTGGGTAGCTGTGTGACCTGGTAAAAGGCATTCACCACTCAAAACAGAGAAAAGAACTGGTTATACGTTAGAATAATAAAAATGTTAGGAATTAGTAGACAGAAATTTAAAGTTAGTAGTTAGGGACAATGGAACGAAATGACAATGGAACGAAATGACAATGGAACGAAATGACAATGGAACGAAATGACAGAAATTTAAAGTTAGTAGTTAGAGACAATGGAACGAAATGACAATGGAACGAAATGACAATGGAATGAAATGACAATGGAACGAAATGACAGAAATAAATGACAATAATATTAACAAGTTAGTAGTCAGATGTCCAAGTCAGATCAGAAGTTAGATGTCCAATGTCCAAGTCAGATGTCCGAGGTTATATGTCCGAAATTGGATTAACAGTTTTTTTTTTTGAATTTTAATTTTTTTTTACTAAATTAACAGATTATTATAATAAAACATGTGAATTAACCGGGGCTTAGGGACTATATTAAATCAAGTCCCCGGCAACGGCGCCATTTTTAAGTGGCGGACTCCACCATATGCAACCGCCCATTAAGGGGCGGACACCACCAAGCACAACCGCTACTTATCAGGTGGTTCTTCAGGCGGACGTGAGTGAAACCGCCTACCTCGGGGCGGTTCTACAGGCGGTCAAGTCTAGAGACCCGCCCGAAACAGTTTTCTTCTCTTTGCGCAGTCGTCTTCTCCAACTTGCTTCGTCATATCTATCTACTCCGCACCGCCTACCATATTTCCCTCACGCACTCAGCTCCTGTCCCCTGCAATTAATGCTTCAATCAATGAAGCAATCAATGAAGCAAATATCTACGGAAGACTACCTCTTAATTTCTTCTATAAATACCCATTCCCTACAGCCTTGTACGAGTGCACGGAGAAAAACCTGAAAATCACTCACACTCACCTCATCTCATTCTATTCTAGTAAATCGCTCCCGTATACCATTTCACTCCATTAATTCTCTAATTCACCCACTTCACTTATAATAGCCTACGTACATGTTTCACTCTTCGACCTCTCCATTTCTTCATTCACTAATCACGTCTCCGTGCTGTTATTACGTCCTACCTCTGTCAGATTTATTACCAGTTAATATGTCTGGCTAAGGAGGATTTGCTCCGGGCAAGGTTTTTAATTATGGTTTGTTTAATTATGTAATCAATATTTCTACCGGTTAAAATAAATTCAGTTTGTTACGCTTAAAGGATTTCTCTCACCATTTTAATAAATTACATGAATTTATTAAAATGCTTTCCTAAGTCTATTTTGATCAGACCAGGTGATAAATAGACAGGTTATTTAAGCCGTAAATCTGGAGAAAACTTATTATGATTTAATAAGTTAGTATTTACAGATGCAATTATAATTCCTCGAATTTAACGTCCGTTTACATAGTATTGCTCGAACCTTGATTAGACCGAGCATTTTCTGGTAAACGAGTTCTTAAGGGTCTATGACTTAGTCCTTAGGATAATAACAGGAATTTTGCCAAACTAATATATTAAACCGGTAGAGATAGCATAATTAATCAGATTATATAAAACCTGAACCCGGAGTTCCATTTAATTCATCTGCACTCAGTAATTTAATCTGCTCTTTTAATTCCCTAAAAATAAGTCAATTAACTTCCCCCCTTTTGTGACAAGCTTAGGAACTGTTTTAACTCGCTTTAAGTCCCACGGTTTGACCCCGGCCGCTTCTGTCTTCTATACTACTACGACCGGGTTTTAATTTGCAGCCCGACGGATATTTTGAGTATTAATTTCTCTCTTTTATCAATTTCACCTGTGCTAATAACTCACGATAAATCCACTCTGCAAACATTAAACGCATAAAATCATAACGTGTTTTATAATTCGGACATAAAATAACGTACAAAAATTAAATCTAGTATATACATATGTCCGAACGTGTGACGAAGTTACATACTAATAAAGTCGCATACTTAAATATGTACTAATACGAAAACTACATGGGCGTAACGTTACGATATCATAACGTTGTAATAAAAATGATAACGTCACGTAACCTTGTAACAAATAAATAAATAAATATAACATGGTATATTATATGACGTTACATATATAAATAAGCAAGTATAACCCGAAGTTCCATTTAATTCATCTGCACTCAGTAATTTAATCTGCTCTTTTAATTCCCTAAAAACAAGTCAATTAACTTCCCCCCTTTTGTGACAAGCTTAGGAACTGTTTTAACTCGCTTTAAGTCCCACGGTTTGACCCCGGCCGCTTCTGTCTTCTATACTACTACGACCGGGTTTTAATTTGCAGCCCGACGGATATTTTGAGTATTAATTTCTCTCTTTTATCAATTTCACCTGTGCTAATAACTCACGATAAATCCACTCTGCAAACATTAAACGCATAAAATCATAACGTGTTTTATAATTCGGACATAAAATAACGTACAAAAATTAAATCTAGTATATACATATGTCCGAACGTGTGACGAAGTTACATACTAATAAAGTCGCATACTTAAATATGTACTAATACGAAAACTACATGGGCGTAACGTTACGATATCATAACGTTGTAATAAAAATGATAACGTCACGTAACCTTGTAACAAATAAATAAATAAATATAACGTGGTATATTATATGACGTTACATATATAAATAAGCAAGTATAACTTTAAAAAAAAAGGGAAAAGGAGCAAAGACGCTCCCGCTGAGGCTCGAACCCGTACTTCCCCCGAGTGCTTAACCGAGTGAGCTGCGCTCAATTTCAGCCACTTATACTCACCAACAAAAACTAGTAGCGAACAAAAAAAAAAAAAAAAAGAAAAAAAGAGAATCAAATCCATCTCTAGCGCATCCTTCCTCGGTATAACTGCGGATCGAACAACGCAAAGGAAAAAAAAAACCGAGAGATCCAGAATTCCAAACTCTCAGGCACAACTTCAATTTTTATTGCAATGCCATACTCCCTGGTTCTGTCCCAGAACAACGAACAAGTCCCAACTAAGCACAACCCCATTCTTCCTCGGCATTGCCTCTGTTCAGAACAAAAAAAAATTTCAACTGCATACGTATACTTACTTGGAGGATCAGACAGGGAATGATGGCCACAAATTGCTTGTCAGTAAACTGGGAATAAGATGCCACTAACCATTGCAATTAACAAACCAACCTAAGCCATCACCTCCTTCCACTATTCTGTGCCTTGTTGTTTTCGGTAAAGATAGTCCAAATGACAGGGAACACGTATGTTAGTGTTGTTCCTTTTCCAAACTCCCACACTATGTTCCATCGGAACTTACACCATTAACATGTAACTGCTTCGCTGTGTCAGTCCTCCATGCCTTCTGTCATGTGATTAATGTTCCCTGTCCAGCCATGCTATTCTCTCCTCTTGCATGTGCACGCCTCAGTACCCACAGAAGCTCTCTTTGTGCTCCCTTACGTTATCACACAAGTGCAGATAAGTCACAAGCCAAGGACTCCTACAACCTGCTCGAGAACCAAATCAGGTAGTGCCCCAGAACAAAAACTACCTCCCTCATGTCTGTTGCTGCTGTGGCGAGGTTTCTGTCTGGATGATGCAGACTCAACTCCTCTAACTACCCACATTCTACTCTCAACAAAAAAAGAAATGACTGGAACCAAACCCCCTGTTGAATATCAGCCAAGGTGAGATCAAAGAAAAGAAATTTTTTCTTCTGTTTCAGTCTTACTATGAAGCCAGAACGAATGTCAATTCACTCACCCAGCTTTTCCCGCTCCTTTCATGCATGAACCTCTCATGTAGTCTTCTTGGCTCTGTTGGAAAATCTCATGGGTAAAAGCTACTCAATACCTCTCTGAAATACAAACAGAAGGTAGCAACTTCAAACAGCTTTCTCTATTCTTCAACCCACTATCTTGCTGTGTCTGGTTTGTCAAAGACTAACAACTGGGTGATTATTCCAGTTGAGGCCGGAAGTATGAAGCCCTGAAAGAGCTGCATTGTACCGAGAGTTGGCCAGGAAGAACCAGCCTTAAAACAAAAACAAAACCCAAGGTAGTAAACCGCCCTGTACTGAATTCAAAAGTCTGTTTCAGTTGTAGATTTTCTGTAAAGAAGTTGTAGAGGTGTAGACATTACTGCTTCTGGTTTAGCATCTTGATAAGACACCTAACTATATGGGAAATCAAGGTAGGAGAAATTGAGTCAGGTTATAACACAAACAGAAAACAAAAAAAAAAAAGGTCGTGAACTGCTTTAGTAATAGCAGAAAATTAAATGGGTGGTTTCCTAGTGTCAAGCTTGTATGAAACTGTACTAGAATAACAGCTAATAGATCCTGGAGTACTAAATGATTGATGGATCTAAAACTTACCTAGCCACGTTGAAAGGAAAAAAAAGAGAAGCTTTAAACAAATCTGTAAACAAGCAAAGAGGGTATAGCAGTAGGTTTGACTTCTGTTGTAACTTCAGTGGTTAAACCGTGTGTGTTTGTCTGTTACATACCCAGAAGTAGTATGGAGTTGGATTGACTTGTTAATGAGCTTAGAACCTAGCTAATGCATTTGCTCAGGGGAGTAGGCACACAGGAAGAAGTGAAAACTCAAGTACACGCTAGTAGAGGAATAAGTAACAGTTTGCAGGAGTTTGTGTGTGTTCCAGCCCTTCTGTTTCGGTTTCTGTAAAAAAAAAGGTACAGATGGGATTGAGTGTTGTGTGGTTTAACCTGAATTTAAGACACCCCTAATACATCATACAAAGAAACTATACGGTTTGGGAAGGGAGTAGAAGTCAGTCAGAAAAGAAAACAGAAAGACAACAATAATAGAAGATTGTGTCAGTTTCAGTTTTAGATTCTGTGTAACAAAATTTTCAGGAGCGTAGCCCAGGTTGCCTTGGGGTTCTGTTGTGGGTCTGTTCACGATTGAAACTTGATGACATACTTAGTTGAGTGGGAACTAGTTCCATGAATGAAACAGAAAGACACAATAAGGTAACAGAAGAGAAACCTGCCTTAGTTCCTCAGGTTATCAGGTCTTAAGTTACAGTTTCAGGTTCTAAAATCTTTGTGTTTCTGTATAACACTGCTACAGAGAATAAGAGAGTTGTAAGGGTTGTTAAGAGCTTAAAGCTATACTAAGTTACATAAATGAATCAATAAGCACGTTGGGAAGATGGGAGATGGGTTAATAGCAGAAACGAAACAACAAGAAGGAAATTATATCAGTTTCATGGTTCAGGGTTACAGGTTTATGTTTCTGTTTCTGTCGACAGTATACAGTTGCTGTATGAAGAGCTTGGGAGACGTTGTTACTTGTTCCTCGTATTGGGTTAGAGTGAAAACCTTATCAAACATTCCATATAGAAGCTAAAACAGTTGGGGGGAAAAAGAAAACTAGAAGCCAAATGATGAACAAAGAAAGGAGGTAATCAGTCTAGTTTCAGTTCTAGATTTCGTGTCCAGTAAAGTGAGATTTCACAACATTAACAATTGGGTCTTGGGTCTGTTCTGGGAGTTAAAACCATAATAAGATTTTAGCCACACAGCTAAACCTATTGAGGGAAATAAAAAGGAAAAGAAAAAGGGAGAACAGATTAATGAACAATAAGGAAACAAAAAGGGAAAGGAATATCAGTTTTAAGTGTTGTTTCAGTTTTATCAGTAGCTTTGCCTAGTTGCCTTAGATCTGTTTGAAGATTAAAACCATACTAGGACGCTTAACTAGGCAACTAGGCAACAGAGGTGAAGTAGAAGAAAACCAGGATTAAGAACTTACAGAAAACAGCAAAATGAATCTATCAGGTGTGAGGCTCCAGTTTCAGTTTCTGAAACCTTCTTGTGTTTCTGTTTACTAACTCCACAGAGGGTTTGTAAGGGTCGAGTTGAGAAGTTAATTAACCCAATACATGCCTAATACACTTAAGTAAGGTGTAAATACTTAGGGAGAGGATTTGGAGTCAGTTTCTGAAATACCCCAAACCTAAGTATGTTAATTAAACATCAAATCATGATGTAGTAAGGCTAAAATATGCCTTAGAAAGATTGGTAGACAATTTAAACCAAGGAAAACACAAGAAAGTGTCTTAAGGGCAATCAGGGCAAAAACGTGCTCTAAGCTTGGAGAGACTTGGGTGAGTACCCAAATATCATGATAAGACCTTAGTAATATCCTAATGGTCATTTTAAATCAATTAGCAAAAAAACCAAGCTTGAAAACAAGTTAAAACACAAAATGTGCTTTAAGAAGTCTTAAAGCACATTTTTGAGAAATTGTCTTAGAATTGAGTTTTGAGTGGCTAAATGTCCATCATTACTCTTTAATCAACATGTGTACTAATTAGTATCACATTAGGAGGTCTAAATCAATGGGAAATCAAAAAATTTCCCGATTATGTGCCTTGGTTAGTGAATAGTAACTATTTAGTGACTAGTTTAAGTTTTAATCAATATAAGTCAATTAATTGGTCAACAAAGACCATGTTAGCCTTATATTAAGAGGGTGGCCGGTTTTTATGTGGGGAGTCACCACATGAGTCATCAAATGAGGAAGGAAAAGAAGAGATAAGTAAAGAAGTTACTATTTGCTTTATTAAAGCAAAATACCTTATATTAGCCACCTTTCTTCTTCTCTCTCTTCATTTCTCTCCTTCACCCACGGTTTCTTCTTCTTCTCTCTGTTCCAAAACCGAGAGTGTTGCCTTCCATGGATCTCCATCTTCAATCACTTGCCAAATACAACTCCAAGCTCCAAATCCAAAACAAATTGCATATTTGTCTTAGTTAGGTCAAGACCTATTTTCCTATCTTTTCAAATCTTTCAAAGCTCCATTTTGGTGCCATGAGAAAACTCCATTGATGGAGGAAAATCAAGTTTGAAGAGCTCATTGGCTTCTCTATTCTCTTAAGGTAAAGAAAATGTAAGAAAAACCATGTTTCCACCATTTCTACACATTACCGAAAATTACTACTCATGGGGATTCATTTTTATCCATTGTTCTAGCTTGATTCTATTCTCCAAGGGCTAGAGGAGGTCCTACTTAATTCATATCCAAGCTTGCTTTGAGAATCCAAGGTAAAACATTCAGTTTAATACCTTAGAACACATTTTAACCTAGGGTTTACTCCTTAAGGTTAGTGTATTGTTTAGTACTCATATGAGTCATTGAATATTGATTAGAACATTGGAAAAAGGGAATTTAAGTGGTGGCCGAGATCTAAGCAAGAAGAAGGTCTAAGGAGGAGATTAAGATAAGCTTGAGAACACAAGGTAAAATGCTTACCTAATGGTGGTTTAAGTTTAAGGAATGAGTTCTAGATGTGTACCAATGTAGCTTAGAGCTTACATTGTGTATTGGGTTATAAAACCTAAGAAAAAGAACTTAAACAAGCTTATGAACTTGTGATTAAGGAGCTAATGAGAATGAGTTAGTAATATAAGTTTAAGGTGGATTTTAAGAGCATTATAACTGCTATGAGATTGATGAGTGTATTTGCAGGTTGAAAGCTTTTATATGTGGGAAATTCAGTGTTTAAGTTTAAGTCATTTAAGGGCCTAAGAGCCATGTCATTTAAGAGCCTTAGTGCTATGCAATTTAAGATTATTGCAATACATTGAGTTTGTTATGAATGAGTTGGTTTGGGTGATGAGATATGATGAGAAAGAACTTGAGGTGTGTGAAATGGTTAAATGAGGAAAATAATGTGTTTGGGCATGCTATGATGCTAGAGGTGCTATGGCAAAATTTGAGTAGAAAATAAGTGTTTAGGCGATGGTGGTGAACTAATATGACCTAGGATTTACTAGGAATCATTATAAGGAATTTGAGTGTGGATTAGGTAAGTAACTCGGAGTTCTTGAGGTTTAGAATGACCTAGAGATACCTAGGAGGAATTAGAGGAATGTGAGTGTTTTTGAACACACCAAAATTATGAGATGAGGAATCTAAGACTTGAGCATAAGTTTAAGGAGAAGGTGTAATGATTAGGTGATTTGATTTTATTCTAGGGAGTTTAATGACTAAGGAAGTACTAGGAATGTTCTATAGGTTGTCTTGATGAAAAAGGGGTTAATAAGGTTGTTTATAATGACTTAGGTATCACCAGGGGAAGAGATTTAGGTACAGAGAATGTATTTGAGTATTTAGGACTTAGGCAAATGTTGGTGCACAACTAGGAAGGAAACAATGTGATGATGATGGAAGTTTAAACTTGTTAAGGAACTATAAGTAAATGCATAAAAGGATTTTTCGATGGTGAAAGATGCTTGGGAGATGATGTTATAGTGGTGAAGAAAACATTTGGCATAGTGGTTACACTAGGTATGAACCACCACCTAGAAACCTAGAGGAAAGCATTACAAGTGTTAGCATTATTGCAAGGAAAATGCATAATGACTAAGGTGGTTCTTGGTGGATGATTTAAGGTATTTAAAGGAGGGCTTAAGGTGTATTTGAGGTGCCCAAATGAGGTTATAACATATTAGAATATATGAGGAGAAGTTTGGAGTTGAATGGGAATTTAGAAACAAGGTTCTGGAGCCGACCGACCTTAGGGACCGGACTTGCAAGGTCGGTCGGACTCAGTTTACACTACCGGAAAATGTTTCTGGAACCGACCGAACTTGGGGACCGGACTTACAAGTTCGGTCGGGCTTGTATTTTGTGAAGGAGTTAAGTCACTGGAATCGACCGAACATAGGACCGGACTTGGCAAGTTCGGTCGAGCTTAAATTTCCCACGGGGAAACTCTCGGGAATGGACCGACCTTGGGACCGGACTTGCAAGGTCGGTCGGGGTAGAATTTTCAAACGGTGAAGTGTTCTGGAATGGACCGACCTTAGGTAAGGTCGGTCGATAAGTCCGGTCGAGCCTAAAAACAAAAAAAAAAAATTTTGAATTCTAAGAATGGCAATGGGTAATAAGGTATGCCTTGGTAGGGTAGTAATGATTGAGACCCTAAGAACTTAGAGATTAAGCTAAGTTAAGTATAAACTTGAAAGTTTAAGATTAAGTTTGTAAGATTAAGTGTAAGACCTAAGAGGTGTTAGGTGGGGATCATTAAGGAATTAAGTAAGTTAAACAAGCTAAGTAAGTCATATTAAGTTAAGTGATTAACAACCTAAAACTGAATGAATGTTTTAGGACTTGGGAGTTTGGACTCCGGAAGAGAGTAAGCAGCCGAACGACCAACGGTGAACGGTACAGTTGTTTCTTCTTGTGACCTGCTTGCTAACGAGGTGTCCCTCGGCTTGTGTGCTATGTGTTTTGTGTGCTCACTAAACAAGATAAAGCATGCAACCGGAACATATTATATGTATATTGTAATGTTGTGTGATGTTTGAAAACTAACACAACATACCGTGAGAACTTACTAACCAATGTTTAGTAAGGAATTGAGTGAGACTAAGGAACGCCCCCTAATGAGGGCGATATGAACCGAAAGAGGTTAACCAACAAACAGGGTCTTGAGATAACTACTAACTGGAACTTGAGTGAGGAAACCCGGGACCGATCTCCGGTCATGCATGCTAAGGAAAGGGGGTCGGTATCTATAGCAGATTCGACTTCCGATTAAGGACTAGTCCTCGGACTAGTAGCCTTGGGTCGGTTGACCGGCTCGGCTACATTGGACATTCAGTCCAAGGTAGGTGGCTTTAAGATGGCGTGGGGGGATCAAGCCTACATCCCCAACAATCTAAGAATGTTGTTTATTGCTGGTAAGTGTCCTGCTGCTGGCTAGGGTTAACCAAGCCCTACAAAAATAAACAACGAACTAAGGGCTAACCTGTTCCCAATGAGAGAACGGTTGGCATAATTAAGTTAAAATTAAGATGAGTTGCAACCATTCCCCTTTAAAGGATGGTTTGTATAATTAAGATTAAGATAAGTGACATCCACTCCTTATTAAAGGATGGTTGTTTCTAAGATTAAGATAAGAATCAGATTGAGGTAAGATAAGATGGACTAAGATTAAGAGGGAACATTAGTTAAGGAGTTAAATAACTAACTCTCTAATTAAGGGAACGCATTTAAGTCGTTCATTGTGTGTGAACTTTGATTGTTCATATCTGAGTTGTTGTTTACTGCACTTTCTATTATGTTGTGCATCTAATCAACCTCCATGCTATCGACAATTAGTCGTCGTAGCCACGTTAGCTTGGGGGCCATGAGAGGATCGTACCAGCATTCGTGCTGACCCCCTCGGGGGCTTCTTTTTACTACACAGGTGAACATCAGGAGGCGGCCGTCGCGAGAGTAAGAAGGAGTGCAAGTGTTAAGGATTAAGTATGACCTACGAGTTGTGCCTGTACACTCGTATGGCAATTGAGTTAGTAAGATGTATAGGTTGTGAGTGGATTGTAAGAAGGTTATGTAAATGGTTAAGGTTGTTAGACTAATGTTCGGTATATTCTGTAGTCAGACCGTGGCAAGGTCCTGGAATGTAAAGAATTCCGCTGTGACATGTTTATAAATATACTGTCAAGTTGCGAGACCACATTTGGATTGAGTTGGGGTGTTACAGTTTCACAACCTAACTGATGGAATGAAGGAGTGTACTGCAGTTTTATGATCTCAGTTTTTCCCTCAGCTTCTGTTTCTGTGTTCAGGTCCCTGTGGTAATTGTCCTCTGTATGAGCGAATTACGGATGGAGTATAAGAGTTGTACTGAGTCATTTCTGCACCTAAGTAAGCCTGTAAACAAATTGGGTGGGATTAGGAACTGTTAAACGAGCTAAAGGAAAGAATGGAGAACTAGTACACTGCTCTTGATTTCAGATTCCCATCGAGAGTTGTTTCTGTACAATTCGATTTCAGAGGGTTATGAGGGGTTGTAGCGAACTTCTAATAAGTCTAGAATATCTCTAATCTACCTAAGAAGGTTGGTAAATACCGTGAGAAAAGAATCAAACCACAGTTGAGCTATCTAGACACAAGGACCAAGAAGAATTATAGAGATTGTGTTTCAGATTTCAGTAAAGGTGTAATTTCTGTATAACTGTTATTCATGGGTGTTATGAGGGTGATGACAGATTGATAAACAACCCAAAAACCTCCTACGTATCTAATTAAACTTATGAAATATCTTGGGAAGCTTAGACACCCTTAGATACATTAAGAGTGTTATAATATAAGGTTAAGTACAAGAACCTTGTTCGGTTTTGAAATACTTAAGCCTCAATATGAAAGAGTGCTAGAAATAATTGAGGAGTATTATTGTGTAATTAATGTGCTTAAAACATAGCTATTTATCCAAGGAAAGAATACACTGTAGGCAAGTTAAATCTATCTTAAATAAACTTGTTACATGTTAGTGCTTATAATACTCTAAAGCACTAGCTAGAGGAAATGACTTAGTTAACGTTGTGGATGTCCTAGGGGTAAGATAAGCCTAGGGATAACACTTGGGAAGTTCTAAGGTTTAAAAATAACCGTACATTCAACGACTCATTTAGGGAATGACCCCTGGTATAAATAAGATAAACTAGAATAAAATGTCATCACATGAAATCATGGACTGACACATTGTTTTTAATCAGCGTTAGGGTCGTAACGAACGCCGACCAGGAACCCGTGTGTGAGACGACATTTGCCTCTGAATAAGGTATGGACATGTGTGGTTCGTTTGTTGCCGTGTTACACGGCTTGTGTGCTGTGTGCTTTGTGTGAAAAGACCTTAAGATCAAAGCATGAAATTGGATTGCTTGTTTATCATGTTGTATGATTTTTATATCATTGTTGAGTATCATTGCGCGCACACAGTAGTTTAGTCCCTTTCGCGTTATGGAACTCGAGATGAACCACAACGAACTATGAAAACAAAGAAAAACTCTATAAGGGGAACTCCTCTCTAAACCATTGAGGACTACCATGACACCCACTATGGTGTCTATTTATTAATGTTAATGAAGAGCAAGTCTCCTTTGGTGAGACATGACGAACCACGTAAACAAAACAAAAGAACTATACAAAGAGACAAATCCTCTCTAACTTTAGAGGACCACTAATGACACCCACTATGGTGTCGAGATTATAATGATAATGAAATGAAAAGTACCAACTGGTGGAACATGAGGATAACCCGGGAAGACGACATCTCAGGCCGCGCGGTATGGAATATTCGGGAGTTGGTATCTGCATCAGATCCTTCGCCCTTCTGTGTGGAGCACATCCCGGAGTCCAGAGGTGACTTCCGCTTCCTTGACCCTGGGTGTCGGGAATGGGGGAGTGACAAGTTGTGAAGCACATCCCGGAGTCCAGAGGTGACTTCCGCTTCCTCAACCCTGGGTGTCGGGAATGGGGGAGTGACAAATTGGTGAAGCTTATCCTGGAGTCTAGAGGTGACTTCCGCTTCCTCGACCCTGGGTGTCGGGAATGGGGGACTAGCTATGGAGGAGACGTCCTCCAACGTGCGGTGATAAAGAATTCACAAGTAACCCTTGAAGAAACAAGGAATGATTAGCACCTACATAATAAAGTCTCGGGATCTAATCTATATCCCCTGACTCGGTGCCAGAGAATCGAGGAAAACATGTGTAATGAGACCAAGCAAATAAGAAAATTCACAAATGTGATTCTTTAAGAAACAAGGAAAGATTGGCACCTATATGATATGGTCGCGGGATCTAAACTATATCCCCAGACCTGGTGCAAGGAAAGAGAAAGAAAATACACATCATGGGAACAAGAGAAAAGAAATGAAAACACACAACGCTCGAACGATCCCATAGTGAGGATCATTGGTAAACATACCTATGCACACGTCTGACGACTTACATGATTGTTGTTGCTATATTAGCAGCTTGTTGTGCTTGGTTGCGTTTTGATGGGCTATGATGCCAGCTTGTTATGCTTGGATATTTGTTGATGTTGCTATGCTACCTTGAAGTGTGTTTGATATTATGATGTAATGTGATGTGCTTTACTGCTTTAATATAGCATGTAAAATGACTTAATAATATTCGACCAAGTAGTCGTGTGGCCCGGTAACATGCGGGCTTCACACGTTCATACTCGGCATAGTTTGCTGACTCCTTTATTTTTACAGGTGATCATATGAACGTGACGGAGTGTAAGTGGAATGACTACCATGGGGGTAGTCCATTTGGGCAAGACTTTTAAGTAGTATGCTTTATTATGTATGGGTTATGTTGTTTAAGTTATTAACTAAACTGTAGATGCTCGGTACTTGGGTTGTACTTTATACTGTATTTGGATTTCGTTAAGGTTGGACTTCCAGTCATTCAGACCGTAACTTGGTGTTAGTAATGTGGTCTGTCAACCACGTGGGTGGTTGGCGTCTGTAGCACCCGAATAGAGTAGGAAACCGCTGCGTAGACATCTCGTATTACCGTTAGGCTCGTCGTTTAATTATTGATTGTTATTCGGGGGTGTTACAGGGTGGTTCAGGTTGGCGTCTAGGTCTGTAGACCCGGACACATGTCTGGACGGTTATACAATACAACATGTCTTCTTTGTGCTGGCTCCAATTTGAGATCCATTTGAACACGCGGTCTTCTCTTCATCTACTTTTCTCCTAGCTATGTGATTTCTCTTGTTTAAGCTGTAAATATGTAAGAGCGTTAATGAAACATAAACCTAGAGGAAAACTATTTAACATGGGGAAATGAGCATGAAAAATGTTAATAAGACATATAAAATACATCCCTAAAACATGTTGATTTAGACACTCATCCGTACGCTATTGCTTGTCCAGTGATGGGGATCTGTAGGATGTTGTAGACGTCATGGAGAGTAACAGCCATCTCTTTGAATGACATGTGGAAGGGGTTTATGTTCGGCCATAATCTCTCCACAAATGCATAAATCAGTGCAATGTCAAAGTGACCATGCATGATATGAGCCAGATGCCCAGCCCTGTCATCGCTACCGTTTCCCACATTGTTATAAAATACACTATATTTATGCATTAGTTTAAAAAGGCACTCTAGTAATTGACTAGCAGGAAAAAAAAGAAATACTCCTATTGGTTAACAAAACTAGTATGAAAGTTCACAATATGTAACTAGGTGCTAAATTTCAAAAAATGCTATATATTTCAAAAATACAGATAGTTATAAAAAATATTAAAATACATTATATAATTAGAAAATAGATTAAAATGAATAAAATTTGAAATAAAGTTTAATAATTCCAAAATGTTACATATTTATAAAAAATTTCAAAAAGTAAAAATTGTAAGCTCTTTGCCTTTTTTTTACATTCCCCTACAATTCATCCTTCGTCTTCCTCACTAAAATATTTGCACCTATAGTTGGATAATACTTAAATAGGGAAATTTCATGAAATGCCACTATATATTTGGCTAATTCATGAATTACCACTAAAAAAAGAAAGTCACAAAATGTCACTATATTTTCGTAAAACTCCATGAAATGCCACTATAGTCATTGACCATATGAAAAAAGATAAAAATACTCCTACTAATTAACAAAGTACTTTTAAAGTTCATAATATGCCTCTAAGTGTTGAAAATTTACAATAATATCAAAATACAATAGAAAATATAAAAAAATCTATAAAAATGATTTTTTATAAAAATTAAATAAAATTAAAAAATTGACAAATAAATATTTCATTTTTTAAAATTTATTTAGTACCATAAAACAAATATTGTTTTCTAAACAAAGATTTATACTAAATTTTCTACCAATTAAGTACCATAATTTATACCAAATAAGTACCATAATTTTTACCATGCATTTTTTATTATTTTTTCTATCAATTTAAATTATTTCTTCAAAAAAATTATTATATTTAGAAATTTTGATTTTTAAAATTTATCAGAAAAATAAAAAATAAAATCATTTAGTTTGAAGAAATAAATTAAAATTGATAAAAAATAATAATAAAAAAATCATGGTAAAAATTATGGTACTTATTTGGTATAAATTATGGTACTTAATTGGTAGAAAATTTGGTATAAATTATTTGTTTAGAACACAGTATTCTTTTTATGGTACTGAATACATTTTAAAAAATGAAATATTTATTTGTTTTAATATTTTATGATATTTTCATTTTTTCAATCTTTTTTCAATTTTTCTAATCTTTTTAATTTTTTCATATTTTTATTGTATTTTGATATTTTGTGATTTTTTGTAAATTTTTTTAACACTTATAGGCATATTGTGAACTTTAAAAGTATTTTGTTAACTAGTAGGGGTATTATTGTCTTTTTTCCATTTGGTCAATGACTATAGTGGCATTTCATGGAGTTTTACCAAAATATAGTGACATTTTGTGACTTTTTTTTATGGCATTTCATGAATTAGCCAAAAATATAGGGCCAAAAATAGTGACATTTGGATATAATACTTAAATATTATATAAAACGAATATAAATGTCAATTTATAAATAAAACTAATCCAATATAACATGAGGTAGTTATATATAATATCAATTAGAAAATCCTACCCACCATGCAATGCATTAATTTTTCTATAAAAAAAAAGTTTTCACTTTTTGTTGTTAGTTGTTTAGTGTGTAACATATAATATAAGGAATATTTTCTACCAATTTATAATCCCATAACATTATAATCTCATTAGATACTACATTAAACGTTTTAGTGAAGGAGAATGATGAAGAGTTAGGAAGGTAGAGAAAGAAGATGACAGGAACATTTCATCGAATACCCTTAAGGTTGAATGAATTTCACCAAATGTCCTTACCTTTTTTAACTTACTATAAAATATCTTTATACTTTATTTTTCATTTTGAAACAACCTTCCGCTATATCTTTTCTTTATTCAACGATCATAATGGTCTTTATAAATTAAGACCCAAATGAATTGACATTTTATAACAATGAGAAAAAAGATTTATTTTATAAATTAAACAAAAACTTAATGACATTTCATAAAATTTTACTTCTAAGTTTAATACACAAGATATCTATAACAATGGGAAAATAACTAAAATGCTCCTTCCTACTTGTTAACATTATTCTAATTCACCTGTTTACTCTTGATCAACTACTAATGTACTATTGATTAAAATAAATGTACTCCACTTGGATGAGGAAATGTACTCCAGAAAACTGTAAAATTCAATCAATGTATGAACACCATAATTAAACTACACTTCAATAAAATTACCATTGTACTATCCTCATATGGATGCTGAACGAGCACGACACGAAGACAAGAAAGGGGAAAGATAAAAAAACGAGTGAGTACAAAATTGTATTCTTATTATCAATGTACAAATGTTACACAACTTTTACTCTTTGTAACTATTGCCTAAGACATGATCCATGAGGGAGCTCATGATAGTGTCTACGATTTTTTCTCTTTCAGTGAGAGTACCTAGCGACTCTCATTCTTCTATGAATGGCTTAAACACCATGACTTGTCTTAGAAATGGTGATGATAATTATTTAGACCTTGCAATGTGGCTTATCTCCCTCCCATTTGTGCCTGTTTCTCTTTTTCTCTATTCATCTTTTGTCTTTCCCTCATCCTTCCTACCCCCTGCTTGAAGCAACACTTTAGTCATCCAAACATGGTCGATCCATGATCAGAGGTGCATGTAGACGAGATAGCCTCTCATATTAGAAGTTGTGTATAGTTTTTGTATGGTGTTTGTAGAATATGTATTATATTGTAGTGAATGTAGAAAGACGGGAAAAATTGTTATATTACTAGCGCAGCCAATATGGCTATATATACATGCCTAGCTTTAATCTAAGAGATAAAGAAAATTGTAACAAACTAGATTTTTCTATAATCTGTTAAGATATTCTTCAGCATATTTGCTCAATAAATTATCTACCTATAACAAACAAAATCTGAAACAGTTTAACAAATGTAAAACATGAAATAAAGAATATGGACTCATGGGCTAATGAATCTCTGGGTCAGTCCACTAGTCCAATACCCCCCCACAAGCCGCAGGCAAGCCCAGATTTCCTAGGCTTGTCTTGTCGGTGTTGCTTATTCCCATTTGTGGTAGCTGACGTGCATATTGGACTCCTGGCAAAATCTTAGTCATCATATCAGCCAACTGAGTAGATTTTTTGTATATGTAACGTTGACTAACCCGTGTTGATTTTTCTCCCTGACAAAATGATAATCAATCTCTATATGCATAGTACGTTCATGGAAAACAGGATTGCGTGCAATGTAAATAGCAAACTGATTATCGCACTTGACAGGAATAGGTGTGATTTTAGAAACACCCAGTTCATGTAATAAGCGTGTTAGCCAAGTCAACTCAGCAGTAACACGTCACAAGGATTAGTACTCCGCCTCAGCACTGGACAGAGAAATAGAACCTTGTTTCTTTTTTTCCAAGATATTGGACTATCTCTGTAACACCCCTACACTAATCGGCTCCTAATCGTCTTACTTAACATTGTAATCACAGCGGTAATCTAACAATTGAACTACTGGTGTCGCCGATCTCACTCGTCCATACGAGTAATAACGTGCTTACTGATATATTCATAAATACAAAACAATTTCCCACAGTGACAACAAGAGATAGATCTATCCTTCCATTCCAATATAAAATACAATCATAGTGAGCATTCTAAGTACCCCAATCCTATACACGTTTCTATGTTCGTATCAAAATACAACATTGCATATTTAAACAACTGAAATACCCCGTAATTAAAAATAGTGATTAATTAGGCTAATAAGTAATTCAGAAGCTTAATTAAGTGTAAATAATCATGAGGGAACAAATTCCAAAGAAAACGGATCCTTAAAACGATTTAAAAACGCTAACGAACCTTAAAGCGCCTTTTTTCGAGGAAACCGGGAAAACGTGACTTTAAGCGGGTCAAATAGACTCGTAACAATTTTGGTCAACTAAATAGTCATTAATAAATATTAGTGAAGCCTTAGAACCAATAAAATCAATAAAACGAGAAATTAGTAAAAACTGTCAAAAACGGGAAGTTGTGGGGTAGAAACATAAATAACCAAAACTTATGTGTCCACTTTTAAAATAAAAAGTAAAGTTTGTGTGTGTGTGCTGGTGCCAGCCGGCCCCTATTCCCCTCTCTCACACACTCACTTACTCCCTCTTATTTGCAAAACAACAAAACAATAAAGTAACCCCACTCTCACTTTTATTCTCTCTCCTCTATTCTATTCTCTTCACTCACGTACACACTCACCTTCTCCTCTCTATTTCTCTTCTTCCTCAGCCGGCAACAATGGAGAAATAGCAAACTCACAAAAACCTCTACTTCTCTCCTCTTGTTACCCTCTTGAACCTCTACCAAAAATTACAAAAATTACACCATTGTCTTCCTCTCATCAAGAGGAACACTTCTATCCTTTCAAAATCCGAAAAGGACAACTTTCATCTCCATGGGTATGGAGCATTTGGAGCTTCAAGACTATCACTAGAACCACCTTCTTCTCCTTGTTATTGTGAGGTTAAAATCTTCTTGAAACCTCACTGTTTTTCTAGCCTTATGGGCAAAACGAATATCAAGCTAAAACCTTGTTTGGTTTCCTTGCACTCTAGCCGATTTTGGCTTCCTTGGAGAGAGGGAAATATTGTTCTTGAGCTGTCCAAACACTACCTACACCCTTGCAAGGTAATGAAATCTCTAAACCCTAAAACTTGCATTAGAACTTAAATAATGGTTAGGGTTAGTTTTGGTGTATTGAAATATGTATGTCAATGGGTTGTAGTGTTAGAGGATTTGAGTTGCTAAAACCGGTGGAAAGGGAGAGAAGGAAGAAGAAGAAAAGGAGGAGAAAAGGAAAAACTAGAAGAGAAACAAGGTATTGTGCTCACTTGTGTTGTCTAGTATATATATGAATGTAACAGATTTTTATTGGGTTGAATAAGTATTGAATATAGTATTGAGTAGTAGTGTAATGTGTAAGAGAAACCAAGAAGTTTGAAGCTTTAAAGGACATATAAAAACTGTCAAAACATAGTTGGGAATTTGATGTAGTGTGCAGGAATTTTTAGTAGTGTTTAGTGTTTGGAAATTGTGTATGAGAGCTTTGCATATTGATGTCTATTGAAAACAGGTGAATTGAGTAACAAAGAGTGAATAAATGATGTGGTGAGAATGTAATATTTTAGGGGAGGTTATGTCAAAATTTACCTAGAACTAGAACACTTAAGAAACTAGAAACTAGGTAAAAGTATACCTTTGTAACAGATTTTAATTAGAGCTGTTTAGTTGGTAGGTTTGGAGAGATAGCTAGTGTATTGTAAGCCTTAGGAATGACATTATAAGAGGGAGCTAAAGATGAAGAAGGTGAGAGTTAAAATCTGTAGCAAAATGCAATCTAGAAAATAGTGTAAGTGCTGAAATGAGAACTTAAGGAAATAGGTGAGTAAATTAGTATGTTATTTGTTATAGGTAGCAATGGACTTAAACATGTTTAAGTGACTAATTAGGTGCTAAAATATGTGGGATTAAGTGTAGGAACAATGGGGGATTAATTAGGCAAAGTGTGGAATGTAACAGGTTTTGAAAATGCAAAACCTGCTGAATTTGTAGCAGGGTCCGGGACTTAAGTCCAGGACTAAGTCCCGGACCAGGGTGCAAAATCATGCCGAGAGTAACAAACATTGGGTGGTCCGGGACTTAAGTCCCATACAAGGACCCGGACCACCCCTGTAAAACACCCCGAGAGTTGCTGTAAGTTATGGTCCGGGACTTACCTTATGTAAGAAGACCCGGACCACTTGCTATTTTTGTTCGAGACTGCACTACCAGTTGGGTCCGGGACTTGGCTCCTATACAAGGACCCGGACCATGCTATTAAAATCGGCCGAGAGTTGGACCACATGTTGGTCCGGGACTTAAGACCTGGACAAGGTCCCGGACCAACACAAATCTGTAAAATTAAGTGTATTAAATGGGTATTAAGGTAATGAAGTGAATGGTAATGATAGTATAAGATAATTAGGACTTAATTAAGGATGTTTAAAGGTCATTAAGGGTATAAACAAGTTTTTAAAATAATAAAGAGTAAGTAAACCATATGTAAGTATAAGAATTGAAGTGTAAGTAGTAGTATGAATTAGGAAACGTAAGAGTAGTCGAGTTAAGTTAACGATAGTTAGATTAATCATTCGATTGTATGTATATCATAGGATTTGATTGGTGAACACCGGAGGAACGTTGGGACACAAGTACAACGGTGAACGGTATGAATTTCTCATGCCTCGTATGCTACCTTGGTTACTCTGATTTGTGTGTTGTGTGCTAATTGATCACCAAATAAGATAAATGCACGAATCGGAGTTATTATGCTTACTTGTGAATATGTAGTGCTGTATTTTGTTGAATGTTATCTTTAAATCATAGTTTGTATAATTCATGAAATGTATGGATGAATATGAGTGTGTGAATGTATGATATATTATACTGTGACCGAATATCATTGTGATTGGACTTCTATTTGATTCCTAACAAGCTAACCAATCTAACTTAATAAATTGGTAATTAATTTGGAATGAGTAGAAGTCCGATATAGTTTCGGCCACACGTGAGGATGAGGAGACACAAGAGGTTGGATCCGATTCTTGACTCTTAAACTGGTCCGCGGCCCAAACCCCTTAAATGGGTAGCATCCCAGATTGGTGAGTCAAGTAAATCCCGGTGGTGGGACGGTGTAGTCCCCGGGCCGGAGGTCATACCGACTTAACATGAGTAAAAGTAAGTAAGTAAGAATGAGTAAGTAAGTGAAGGAAAATAAGTAAGTGTAAGTAAGAGTAAGTAATGTGCAATGAGTAAAAGAGTAAAAGTATTCCGATTAACCCGGATGCGTAACTTGGCTAACCCTTGTGAAGGTAAGTATGAGGTGTGCTATTGTATTGTTGTCTGGATTATGTAATGTGTTGAGCATGATTGTATGATGTATGTAAAGCATGTATGTATGAAATTAATGAACCGCATGTTTAGTGGACGTCAAATAGTCAGCGTGCCCTTGTTAGCACTCGGTATATGCGGAGTTTATGCACAGCTTTTGCTGAGCCCCTTGGGGCGATGTTTTTAATATGAATGCAGGTCCACGAGACGGGTGAAGCTGATGGAGATTAGTTTGTCTTCTTTTTGGTTGTAATTAATGAATTGTGAATGGTGTACTGAGTCGTACACGGCTAGGAGCCTTTTTGATTAGCCGGTGTACCATGGGGTACACCTTTTTGGATATTGAAAGGATGGTGAATTGGTATAGATGAGTAGTCGGTAAAAACTCATTCTTTTTGGAAAATTGGAAAGGGATGTAATTAAATACTTTAAATACTCGGTGATCCGGTAATGTAAGAATGTTATCTTTTGTATTCGGTATGCAATATGGTAGCTCGGTATACTTAGGCATCAGACCGTCACTGTAAGTAGTATAAGCCTAGCTAGCCGTATGGGCGGTTAGCGGCGTTGTATCACCCACCGTAGTAAGTAGTATTTCCGCTGTGAGTAGCTTTGATTATTGGGATGATTGGACGGTAATTACAGAATTAGCGGTCGGGGTGTTACAAAAAGTGGTATCAGAGCGTAGTTACGCTCTAATGACCATAGTTACCGAGCATAGGGATTACCGAGTTAGGATTTTAACCGTCTTAAGACGGATACTTAGAAACCTAACTAGGATCTACCGCTGTTAACAACGGATACCCTTGTGTTCTTATGAACGATACCTTGTTTAAATTCAAGACCCATAGGTCACGTTTTATGAAGCCTAATGTGGATGTTAAATATTCAGATGTCAGGAAGAGGTCCAGGTCGCCGAGGGACCAATGACGGACCGGGCGCGCAGACGATAGCAGAGATCGTTGCCGCCACGGTAGCGCAGATGCTGCCACAAGTAATAACCGCGATGCAACAGAACCAACAGAATCAAACACAAACGGCACCAATCCCTCCCCCTCCACCTAGAAAAGCCAACTGGGTAAAAGTTGTAGCGGAACTCCGCCCTCCTTGCTTTAGGGGCGAGAGTGATCCGGCTAAGCTAGAAGCCTATATCTCCGAGATGGAGACGGCGTTCAAAACCCTCAAAGCTCCTGCTGGAGTTCGAGTTAGAGTTGCAGCCTACTATCTAAAAGATGCAGCCATGGATTGGTGGAAGCTAGTCAAGCATGAGCATGTCAACGACCCCACCTTCGATTGGGAGTCCTTTGCATCCCTCCTCCGATCCAAATACTACCCGGAGCACGTGAAAACTAAGAAAAGGCTAGAGCTGGATGCCTTGAAAATGACAGAGAAGATGTCTGTCGATGAGTACTACCGCACCTTCACCTCCATCCTCCATCTTTTACCCGATCTAGGATACACCGGCTAGGTGTTGGTCGATCGCTTCTATGGCGGTCTGAGCCATCGCCTTCGGTACGGTATGGGCTACACACGATTTACCTCCCTTCAGGTAAATACCGGTTAACCCTTAGTACCATTTCAATTCCTTAAATTCCTTGAATCTCTTCCTTATCTTCTTTTAGTAAGAATCCCGGCTAATACCTGAAACTTCAGGAGTGCTATCACGCGGCATCTCGCGTTGAGATCACTTGCCAACTAAGGGAAGAAGAAACCACGCTTAAGCGCAAGGCCAACAACAAGAATACAAGTGCTGAGGAGCAGAACCAAGGGAAAAGTTGGAAAAAGAAGAAGGGGAACTTCTTTCAGCAATCCCAAAAGAAATTCCCAAGTGAGAGCAGTGCCCATGCTGAGCAGGGTAAACTAGTTGAGCTGCTTCAACTAGGTTCTTCTGCACTGGTGGCTGCAAAGCCATTGAGATCACACCCACCAAAGGGTTCTGGCTCCGGTTTCACCAAAACCTTCTCCGACGGCCGCACCTATGTGTGCAGGAAGTGCAACCAAGACCATCCCGGCAAGGACTGCTATGGGAGAGAAATCAAGTGCTACAATTGCCAGAAACTGGGTCATACAACCAATAGATGCCCAGAGAATGCCAAGCCAAAAGGGAACTTCCAAAGCTACAAGCAGAGGGAAGGCAAGGAGGTTGCATCTGGCGATGCACCGACCCAGCAGGCACCACAGGGACAGGGATCCCGGGGACCTCAGAGGGGTGCACCTCAGAGGCAGCCTGTCTTGCATGTGATTGACCGTGACGGGTCCGGTTCTAAGTCCGGCCCAGGTAATTATCTGAACCTTTAATCCTTGAAGAAGCATGACTAAGTAGTAGAATAACTGTTTGAATGAGGGCATGATTGAATGAATTGGAATATGTAATGAGCATGAAAAGAAGTAGTTGAAACTAGTACTCACCGTAGATGAAATTTATAACCTTAGAAAGCTTTAGTATCTGTTATCTGATACCGGTAAACCTGAATCAAGAAGAGATCGACATCACCAATCACTACTACACCAGCGAGCAGTGTCAGGTCATCCGACCAGGTATGATTCTATTAAGGGAATACCTGACACCCGAAGCCCAAATTTCAATCATCCGACGATGCAATGAGCTAGGAACGGGTCAAGGTGGATTTTATACACCCGAATTCCCCGGTGGAGCGAAGATGAAGCTGAAAATGATGTGCGTGGGAAAGGATTGGAATCCTTATACCAAGAGACACGAACACAAGCGGAGCACCCACCGACAATACCTCCAGAATTTCAGACACTTGTCACACAAGCAGTAGAACTTGCACAACAATACGAACATGATCTGATCCCCGCACTTGAAGCGGACCTCTGTATCGTCAACTTCTATGAGAAAGAAGGACGACTTGGGTTACACCAAGACAAGGGCGAGACAGCGGAATCTCTTGAACAAGGAGTGCCCGTAGTGTCTTGGTCCATTGGTGATGACGCCGTATTTTTGTATAGCGAGCAGAAGCGTGTGGACCTCGCAGAAAAATTGGTATTGAGATTAGGAGATGTCCTAATCATGGGAGGAAACTCTAGGATGCTGTATCACGGGATCAATAAGATCAAGTTGAATATGGCACCACCGGCAATAATCAATGCCACACACATGAACCAGGACGCCTGAACCTTACTTTTAGGAAGTATAAAATTCATAGTATCATGTAATGTATTAGTAACGTGTATTAGAGACACGGTATGTATGATGGTTGGTTTATCAATAAAGAGCAGTGTTGATTTGAATTCCACTTGTGTCCACCATCAATACTTATAAAATTGTGACTTCCATAGGTTGTGGACTCGGTACCGAAGGTAACCTGAGTATCCTCACCGAAGCACAAGCCAGCAGAAGCGGCACCATCTTAACGGGAACCTTCCCAGTGAACGGCATTGATGCCAATGTGTTATTCGACTCCGGCGCCTCTCACACTTTCGTATCACCATCTTTCGTGAAGAGGTTGAAGCTAGATGCGGATGAGCTACCGAACTTTCTGGTTACTCTCCCATCGAAGGAGCGAGTACAGTGCACCAAGTATTATAAATCAGCCACGGTTGAAATCAAAGACGAAGCGTTTCCCATCTCCTTCATCGAGTTCAATGGGTTGGGATTCGACTTGATTATCGGAATGAATTGGTTGGAGCGGCACAAGGGTAGAATCCTCTGCGCCGAGCACCAATTGCAGCTCAAGAGTCCTTCTGGAGTTACTGTATCTTATTGCCAAAGACCGAGAGAGCCTTCGACCACAGTCATCTCCGCCATGGCTATGTACCGGGAGCTCAGAAAGGGCAAAGAGGTATATTTGTGTTATGTACAAGACCTGGAGCGAGATCCAGAGTTCAGTGATGATGTACCGATAGTATCTAAATTCCCCGATGTATTCCCTAAGGAGCTACCCGGCATGCCACCTCAGAGAGCGGTAGAGTTTGAGATTGACCTCTTGCCAGGTACTGGTCCCATTGCTAGGGCACCGTACCGCATGGCACCTGCTGAAATGACTGAACTGAAAGAACAACTACGTGATCTACTCGACATAGGGTTTATATGCCCGAGCATATCACCCTGGGGAGCACCGGTCCTCTTTGTGAAGAAGAAGGACGGTAGCCTCCGACTTTGTATTGACTACCGTGAGCTGAATGCGGTTACAGTCAAAAATAAATACCCATTGCCACGCATCGACGACCTATTTGATCAGCTGAAAGGAGCATCAGTCTTCTCCAAGATTGACCTCCGTTCTGGGTATCATCAGATTGCTATCAAAGAGCAAGACATCGAGAAAACGGCATTCCGTACCAGATATGACCACTACGAATTCACGGTGATGCCATTCGGTTTGTCAAACGCACCAGCAAAATTCATGGACCTCATGAATCGTCTATTCAGTGAGCAGTTGGATACTTCAGTTGTTGTCTTCATCGACAACATACTTGTATATTCCAAATCAGCAGAAGAGCATGAAATTCATTTGAGGAAAGTGCTTGAGACACTGCGCGAGAACCAGCTGTATGCGAAGTTCTCCAAATGCGAGTTCTGGCTAGATCAGGTATCATTCCTTGGTCTTGTCATCTTGAGCGCGGGTATCTCAGTTGACCCTTCTAAGGTAGAAGCGGTACGATTATGGCCTAGACCTAAGACTGTTACCAACATCCGGAGCTTTCTTGGTCTAGCCGGTTACTACCGGAGATTTGTAAAGGACTTCTCGAAAGTCGCTAAGCCCATGACTACACTGATGAAGAAAGATGCACCATTTGTAAGGACAGACGAGTGCGAATTATCGTTTCAGAGCCTTAAGGACTCATTGACCTCAGCGCCCATCCTTACTCTTCTAGAGGGCACAGAGGGATTTGAGGTATATTGTGATGCATCAGGCAAGGGAATGGGATGCGTACTCATGCAGCATGGCGAGGTTGTAGCTTATGCCTCCCGCCAGCTGAAAAAGCATGAGGAGAATTACCCGACACACGACTTAGAGTTAGGAGCCATTGTCTTCGCCTTGAAGATATGGTGACACTATCTCTATGGGGTAAGCATCACCATCTACTCCGACCATAAGAGCTTACAGTATGTATTCACACAGAAAGAACTAAACTTAAGACAGAGAAGGTGGATGGAGTTTCTTTCAGATTATGACATCGACTTACAGTATAAGGAAGGGAAGGCAAACGTGGTAGTCGACGCCCTGAGCCGTCAAGCACACTCGCTCCATTCACTACTCGCTACTTCTAGCTTGGTTGACAAGGTGCGAGACGCTCAGTTGAGCGACCTTTACCTAACCGAAATCAGACAAAAGATCGAAAATGGTACATTTGAGAAGAAAAAGTATGATTTTAAGCTACATGAAGATGGTTTGATTCGGTTGAATGGCAGGCTATGCGTCCCCCGAAGCAATGCTGAGCTAAGGGATCGCATCCTGCAAGAGTCACACAGTTCCACATTGTCAGTCCATCCAAGATCCTCCAAGATGTACAAAGACATGAAGAGGTACTTCTGGTGGTCTGGAATGAAGTCAGATGTGACGGAGTATGTGTTGAGATGCTTAACATGCCAAAAGGTTAAATTTGAACATCGTAGACCGGGCGGAATGGTACAGTCTATGCCAGTTCCGGAGTGGAAATTTCATGATATCTCCTTGGATTTTGTTGTAGGACTCCCACCTGCTAGGGGAGGACTCAACATGATCTGGTTGTAGTCGATCGCCTTTCCAAGGTTGCCAGATTCATACCGATGAAGGACACCTGGAAGGTAGTGAAGCTCGTAGAGCTATTCGACAAGGAGATTATCAAACATCACGGAGTCCTGAAAACCATAGTATCTGACCGCGACACCAGATTTCTTTCGAGATACTAGAGAACTACACGAGAAGCGTTGGGTACAGAATTGAAGCTGAGTACCGTCTTCCATCCTTAGACCGACGGTCAGACAGAAAGGACCATCCAGACACTGGAGGACATGCTGAGAGCATGTGCCTTAGATTTTCAGGGGAGTTGGTTAGATAAGCTTCATCTTATCGAATTTTCTTACAATAATAGCTATCATGCTTTGATTAAGATGTCGCCTTTCCAAGCTCTATACGGTAGACCTTGCCGTACACCCTTGTGTTGGGATGAGTCGAGTGAAGCGGTCATCATAGGACCGAAATATCTAGAACAAGTCCAAGTGGAAGTGCAACAAATCTGAGCCAATATGAAGGCAGCCCAAGATAGACAGAAATCCTATGCGGATGTGAGACGACGCGACCTTGAGTTCGCCGTGGGCGACCAAGTTTTCTTGCGAGTTTCACCTATGAAAGGCGTATTCCGTTTTGGTCCGAAGGGCAAGCTGAGCCCAAAGTTTGTAGGGCCGTATGCTATCACCGAGAGAATTGAAGCTATAACCTACAGGTTAGCACTACCTGAGGACTTGGGGCGTGTCCATGATGTATTTCATGTGTCACAACTCAAGAAGTATATTGCTGATCCTTCTCATATCTTAGAGCCCGAGAGATTATCCATTGAGCCGACCATGAGATATGTTGAAACCCCAGTGAGGATCCTTGATAGGAAGACCAGAGACACTCGCCATAAGTCTATACGAATGGTGAAAGTCCTATGGTCAAACCATGATGTCGAAGAAGCGACATGGGAGTTGGAAGATGCCATGAATGCTAAGTACCCACAGTTATTCATAGACTAGATAGTCTAGTATTTAGTAATACGGGTACGGGGCGTACCCCTTTTAAGGGGGGTAGAGCCTTTTTGCTTTTGCATTGCTCCGGGTTAGCATTGCTTAATGTGTAGGTACTGTTGTAGGTTTTGATAGCACATGTAGTGCGGAGTGTATGTAGTGTGTATGTGTAATGTGTGGTGTATGGATGTGCATGTACGATGTGTGATGTTTGTGTAATGTGTATTGTGAATTGCAATGTTGTATTGTGGAATGGTATGAATTGAAAATGATGGATTGTGTATGTGAATTGTGTATGATGCTTGAAGTGTGTATGCTTGCAATGTGGAAGGAAGTAAACACCTCATAGATGTAGTAAGACACATTAGGGCAATTGGTTTGCCTAATGAGTAGAATTATTAAACTATTAACCTTGAGCAACTTTGAGGGCAAAGTTTCTTAAGGGGGTAGATTGAAATACCCCGTAATTAAAAATAGTGATTAATTAGGCTAATAAGTAATTCAGAAGCTTAATTAAGTGTAAATAATCATGAGGGAACAAATTCCGAAGAAAACAGATCCTTAAAACGATTTAAAAACGCTAACGAACCTTAAAGCGTGTTTTTCGAGGAAACCGGGAAAACGTGACTTTAAGCGGGTCAAATAGACTCGTAACAATTTTGGTCAACTAAATAGTCATTAATAAATATTAGTGAAGCCTTAGAACCAATAAAATCAATAAAACGAGAAATTAGTAAAAACTGTCAAAAACGGGAAGTTGTGGGGTAGAAACATAAATAACCAAAACTTATGTGTCCACTTTTAAAATAAAAAGTAAAGTTTGTGTGTGTGTGTGCTGGTGCCAGCCGGCCCCTATTCCCCTCTCTCACACACTCACTTACTCCCTCTTATTTGCAAAACAACAAAACAATAAAGTAACCACACTCTCACTTTTATTCTCTCTCCTCTATTCTATTCTCTTCACTCACGTACACACTCACCTTCTCCTCTCTATTTCTCTTCTTCCTCAGCCGGCAACAATGGAGAAATAGCAAACTCACAAAAACCTCTACTTCTCTCCTCTTGTTACCCTCTTGAACCTCTACCAAAAATTACAAAAATTACACCATTGTCTTTCTCTCATCAAGAGGAACACTTCTATCCTTTCAAAATCCGAAAAGGACAACTTTCATCTCCATGGGTATGGAGCATTTGGAGCTTCAAGACTACCACTAGAACCACCTTCTTCTCCTTGTTATTGTGAGGTAAAAATCTTCTTGAAACCTCATTGTTTTTCTAGCCTTATGGGCAAAACGAAAATCAAGCTAAAACCTTGTTTGGTTTCCTTGCACTCTAGCCTATTTTGGCTTCCTTGGAGAGAGGGAAATATTGTTCTTGAGCTGTCCAAACACTACCTACACCCTTGCAAGGTAATGAAATCTCTAAACCCAAAAACTTGCATTAGAACTTAAATAATGGTTAGGGTTAGTTTTGGTGTATTGAAATATGTATGTCAATGGGTTGTAGTGTTAGAGGATTTGAGTTGCTAAAACCGGTGGAAAGGGAGAGAAGGAAGAAGGAAGAAGAAAGGAGGAGAAAGGAAAACTAGAAGAGAACAAGGTATTGTGCTCACTTGTGTTGTCTAGTATATATAGAATGAACAGATTTTTATTGGGTTGAATAAGTATTGAATATAGTATTGAGTAGTAGTGTAATGTGTAAGAGAAACCAAGAAGTTTGAAGCTTTAAAGGACATATAAAAAACTGTCAAACATAGTTGGGAATTTGATGTAGTGTGCGGGAATTTTTAGTATGTTTAGTGTTGGAAATTATGTATGAGAGCTTTGCATATTGATGTCTATTGAAAACAGGTGAATTGAGTAACAAAGAGTGAATAAATGGATGTGGTGAGAATGTAATATTTTAGGGGAGGTTATGTCAAAATTTACCTAAAACTAGAACACTTAAGAAACTAGAAACTAGGTAAAAATATCCTTGTAACAGATTTTAATTAGAGGTTTAGTTGGTAGGTTTGGGAGAGATAGCTAGTGTATTGTAAGCCTTAGGAATGACATTATAATAGGGAGCTAAAGATGAAGAAGGTGAGAGTTAAAATCTGTAGCAAAATGCAATTTAGAAAATAGTGTAAGTTGCTTAAATGAGAACTTAAGGAAATAGGTGAGTAAATTAGTATAAGGGTTGTAATAGGTTGCAATGGATTTAAACATGTTTAAGTGACTAATTAGGTGCTAAAATATGTGGGATTAAGTGTAGGAACAATGGGGGATTAATTAGGCAAAGTGTGGAATGTAACAGGTTTTGAAAATGCAAAACCTGCTGAATTTGTAGCAGGGTCCGGGACTTAAGTCCAGGACTAAGTCCCGGACCAGGGTGCAAAATCATGCCGAGAGTAACAAACATTGGGTGGTCCGGGACTTAAGTCCCATACAAGGACCCGGACCACCCCTGTTAAACACCCCGAGAGTTGCTGTAAGTTATGGTCCGGGACTTTCCTTATGTAAGAAGACCCGGACCACTTGCAATTTTTGTTCGAGACTGCACTACCACTTGGGTCCGGGACTTGGCTCCTATACAAGGACCCGGACCATGCTATTAAAATCAGCCGAGAGTTGGACCACATGTTGGTCCGGGACTTAAGACCTGGACAAGGTCCCGGACCAACACAAATCTGTAAAATTAAGTGTATTAAATGGGTATTAAGGTAAGGAAGTGAATGGTAATGATAGTATAAGATAATTAGGACTTAATTAAGGATGTTTAAAGGTCATTAAGGGTATAAACAAGTTTTTAAAATAATAAAGAGTAAGTAAACCATATGTAAGTATAAGAATTGTAACGAGGTAGTAAGTATGAATTAGGAAACGTAAGAGTAGTCGAGTTAAGTTAACGATAGTTAGATTAATCATTCGATTGTATGTATATCATAGGATTTGATTGGTGAACACCGGAGGAACGTTGGGACACAAGTATAACGGTGAACGGTATGAATTCCTCATGCCCCGTATGCTACCTTGGTTACTCTGATTTGTGTGTTGTGTGCTAATTGATCACCAAATAAGATAAATGCACGAATCGGAGTTATTATGCTTACTTGTGAATATGTAGTGCTGTATTTTGTTGAATGTTATCTTTAAATCATAGTTTGTATAATTCATGAAATGTATGGATGAATATGAGTGTGTGAATGTATGATATATTGTACTGTGACCGAATATCATTGTGATTGGACTTCTATTTGATTCCTAACAAGCTAACCAATCTAACTTAATAAATTGGTAATTAATTTGGAATGAGTAGAAGTCTGATATAGTTTCAGCCACGCGTGAGGATGAGGAGACACAAGAGGTTGGATCCGATTCCTGACTCATAAACTGGTCCGCGGCCCAAACCCCTTAAATGGGTAGCATCCCGGATTGGTGAGTCAAGTAAATCCCGGTGGTGGGACGGTGTAGTCCCCGGGCCGGAGGTCATACCGACTTAACATGAGTAAAAGTAAGTAAGTAAGAATGAGTAAGTAAGTGAAGGAAAATAAGTAAGTGTAAGTAAGAGTAAGTAATGTGCAATGAGTAAAAGTATTCCGATCAACCCGGATGCGTAACTTGGCTAACCCTTATGAAGGTAAGTATGAGGTGTGCTATTGTATTGTTGCCTTGGATTATGTAATGTGTTGAGCATGATTATATGATGTATGTAAAGCATGTATGTATGAAATTAATGAACCGCATGTTTAGTGGACGTCAAATAGTCGGCGTGCCCTTGTTAGCACTCGGTATATGCGGAGTTTATGCGCAGCTTTTGCTGAGCCCCTTGGGGCGATGTTTTTAATATGAATGCAGGTCCACGAGACGGGTGAAGCTGATGGAGATTAGTTTGTCTTCTTTTTGGTTGTAATTAATGAATTGTGAATGGTGTACTGAGTCGTACACGGCTAGGAGCCTTTTTGATTAGCCGGTGTACCATAAGGTACACCTTTTTGGATATTGAAAGGATGGTGAATTGGTATAGATAAGTAGTCGGTAGAAACTCATTCTTTTTGGAAAATTGGAAAGGGATGTAATTAAATACTTTAAATACTCGGTGATCCGGTAATGTAAGAATGTTATCTTTTGTTTTCAGTATGCAATATGGTAGCTCGGTATACTTAGGCATCAGACCGTCACTGTAAGTTATAAGCTTAGCTAGCCGTATGGGCGGTTAGCGGCGTTGTATCACCCCGTAGTAAGTAGTATTTCCGCTGCGAGTAGCTTTGATTATTGGGATGATTGGACGGTAATTACGGGATTAGAGGTCGGGGTGTTACAACAACTGTAACTAAACTACCCAGCGCGTCCCGCTCTTTGTCGACACTGGAAGCTGCATACCTGCAAAATATTTGTTTGTGGTATGGAATCAGCCCCTGCTGAGTATGTTACTTTTTGTAACACCCCTACTACGCACGTTACATTACTTGAAATGCAGCGGAATTTAAACAACTAAACAGTAACTAAACGAATGGTGCTACAACGCCGTCAACCACCCACGTGGTTAACAAGGCTGAATAAATACAAGTGTACCGGTCTGATGATCAGACTCCCGAGCATAGAACTAATAACCATATATACATTAACATAATACCGAGTGTTTACTTACATCCTTTACTGTATACTGTCACTGTAAACTGTTCACAACCAAAATATATAACGCCACGGGAGCACAGGCGCATCCCGGGCCAACATCCAAAGTAATCAAAAGTAAACCTGCATCCTAGAATCTAAAGCCATTCCGCTTCTTCGATCCTCATCCTGCAGTAAAAGAAATATGGAGCCCCGAGGGGGTCAGCAACCCTTGGCTGGTATGGTTAACGCGCAGCCCATCGGCTACCGGGATGCGCGCAAACTAATTGTCATGATGACATGGCATTCATTTTAAAACACACAACTTATACATATATATCATAACATGGGTATTGTACACAACATCACACACATCACACAAGAACAATTCCTTTTAGGAAGAGAACCAACACAAGTTAGTCCCATAGAGAGCCTAGAGAATGTTTGCCATGCTATGCTAAGCTCGTTACATAACTCGTACCGTCCTGTTAGATTGAACGAATAACTTAACACAAGGTGCCTCGGATTTAGTGATCAAGCCCACCGAAATAACACATAGTATGCCCCTGTGGCCGACGTGAGTCAGTAAAATAGCCTTGGTTAAGCTAAAGGAAGGTTGGAAACCAAATTGGAAAACAACCATAACATACGAAGAGAATCGAACCGGTTATGACATCGACTCCCATACTCACACGCGGGCCGGAACAGACCGGACTCCTCACTTCCCCGTTAGCACTTGTCAGCAGTTCATTATTGAACTCAATGCACAAATCACAATAATAGGTCAAGTCTTGTTAGACACACACAAGGGAAGAGAGAGTCATACTTAACAACATAATAATATTTAACAACTGTTAAACTCTTACATGGTTTAATCTTACAAGGTATAAACACACAGAAAAACAACAAACACACAAGCCGGTGTAAACCGGTAGGCAACAGACTGCAAGAAAACCATACTTGGTCCTTGCCTCGATTGATTTCCTCGTAGGTCACTCCTATTACATGATTAAAACGTCGGTTAATATTTATTTACTTCAAACTTACTAAATGTTAACATGATTGTATGACATGTTTTAATGTCTAACTTACCCTAGGTACCTTCATTATACCCCCTAGGGTTAACTACATAAGTCACATTCTTTTCTGTTTTTTTACAAGTTTAGGTCCGACCGACTTACCGACCGACCTTGCACAAGGTCGGTCCATTCCAGAACATATTTCCGTCAAAATTTTCTACTCCGACCGACCTTGTAAGTTCGGTCGCATGTTCGGTCCATTCCGAGAGTTCTTCCTTTGAAAATTCAGCCGACCGAACTTGCCAAGTCCGGTCCATGTTCGGTCGATTCCAGAAACTTAATCCGTACACAAAATACAAGCCCGCCGACCTTGCAAGTCCGGTCCCCAAGGTCAGTCCATTCCAGAAGCCAATTCCGCAGGGTAAACTGGGCTCGACCGACTTGCAAGTTCGGGCAAGTTCGGTCTGCCCCAGACCCTTGTTTCCATTTCTCATTTAACTCCAAACTTCACCCCATATATCCTAGTACACCCTAACCTCATTTGGGCACTTCAAACACCTACAAGACATCCTTAAACACTCATAAAACTCATTTTCTAATCCTTAAACCTTTACTCATTCTTACCAAAATCCTAACACTTATGCTATTTCCTCCTTAGTTTTCAAGTGGTGTTTCATACCTATGATAGCTACTATCCCAAAATTTTCTCCTCATTTTAACATCATCTCCCAAGCATCATTTCTCACCACTTAGATCTAGTTGATGTCTAAGTTCCTTTGTTTACCTAGAACACCTTAAGACATTATTTCTCCTCTTGTAAGATACTTGCATTTCCAACATTTCTAGTTCACCAAGCCTTATATAAACACTTAGAACTTCTTGCTTCCTACCTAAATTTTTGACATGGCTTCTCCTAGAACATTACTAAGCCAAAACACATTGTTTCTCCTTAAGCACAAGACAACACCTAAATTCACCAAGAACACTCTCACACACAAAGTTTCACCAAATCTACACTACATTACAATATAGTGCATAATTTAACTTGCATGGCACTTAGGCCCTTAAAATGCATGGCTCTTAGGCCCTTAAAGTGCATAACTCTTAAACACTGAATTTCCACAATATATATGCCTTTGACCTGCAAATACATACAACAAGACATATGTTCTTTTACTAGTCTCCTTGAGAACATTTCACTAGGTCATTTACCATTTGCTCTTTAAGTAGTTTTAACAAGCATTATAAGCTCATTTCTCCTAAGGCATTAAAACATTAGGTTAGCATTTACCTCTTTTCACACAAACTTCTTTTCGTTTAAAATCGGCTAGGTACTTGATTCCTTGTCAACTACTAAACAATATACAAGCAATGTAATGAGTATACAAGCTCCAAGCTTAAACTCATTGTAAACCCTAGTTTTTACATTGTTTCAAAAACATTAATGTAGTTGTTTTACCTTGGTCTTTGAAGAGAGTTTGAATATCTATCAAGAGAGGACTCCACCTAGTCCTTGAAAGGTTGGAATGAAGCTAAAACAAAGCCATATAAAGAGCACCTTCAATGGGTATTTTCGGTCACAACAAAACATGGAGGAAATGAAGTTTTTATTTGAGATTCCTTACCTAGAAGCAAAAGAGAGTAATAATATGTAGAAATACAAGCTCAAGCTCCTTCAATGGTGGAACTCCATGGCACCGAAATGGTGGTCTTGAAGTTTTGAGAAGATAGGAATGAAGAGCTTGATGAGACTAAGAGAATGGTGGTGTTTGTTTTTGATTTGGTTAAGTGAGCTAGAAATAACAAGAGATCAAAGATGGAGTTTAATGGTGGTGGTGTGGTATTACCGTGGAAGAGAATGAAGAAGAGAGGTTGAAGAGAGGTTGAAGAGAGCATGGAACCGTGTGAATACAAGGAAGAAGGAGAAATGAAGGTAAACTTACTTTTTGAAGATATTTGTAGTTATAAAGTAAAAGTACTTTAGTTAGTTATCTTTATTTACTTAATATGTTAACAAGAGAGTGGTGAGTCACCACACTTAAGAAAACCGGCCCCCAATAGTACTTAGGGGTATTATAGTCTTTATTTGTCAATTTAATTACTTATACAACATATGTTACAAACTAGCTTATTAAAATCACTATTCATAAAAACAAGGCACTTAGAAGTGAAATTTTTGATTTCCCATTGATATAGACTCCAAATGTGATACTATATAGTACACATATTAATTAAAGAGTAATGATGGACATTTAGCCATTCAAAACTCATTTACAAGACAATTTTTCGAAAATGTGCTTTAAGACTCCTTAAAGCACATTTTGTGTTTTAACTTGTTTTCAAGCTTGGTTTTCTTTGGTAATTGGTTTAATATGTTCATTAGTATATAAATAAGGTCTTGGTAAGTTCATTAGGTCTTAACCAAGCTTATCCCAAGCTTAGAGCACATTTTAGCCCTAATTGACCTTAAAGCACATTTTATGTTTTCTATCGTTTAGATTTGTTTACTAATGCTTCTAAGACTCTTTTTAGTCTTAATATACCATATTTAAATGTTTAAACACATAAATAGGTTTGGGGTATTTCAATCTACCCCCCTTAAAAGAACTTTGTCCCCAAAGTTCATACTTCCACATATCCTAAATATTAGAACACGGGCACACATATCAACAACACTTCCATATCCACATTAACAACATCTTTGCATTACATCGGACACCAGGTCCAAACAACAAAACATCACAACATCATTCAGACTCAGCGGTCTGTAACATAACAGGGTAACAACATAACAACACAACACAGACAATGTATCCAAATACATGTCATACACATAACCGAAACGGCTCTACCCCCCTTAAATAGGGGTACGCCCCGTACCCTATACATAAAAACACTAAGAAGTAAACAATGACGGGTACTTCGCCTTCATCTTATCTTCCAGCTCCCAAGTGGCCTCCTCAACGTCCTGGTTAGACCAAAGAACTTTCACCAGTTTCACGGACTTATGGCGAGTGTCTCAAGTCTTAGTATCCAGAATCCGTACCGGAGTCTCCACTGATCGCATGGTCGGCTCTAAGGTTAGCCTTTCAGGCTGAAGTACATGAGACGGATGAGAGATATATTCTTCAACTGGGACACATGAATACATCATGTACCTTGCCCAGCTCGGCGGGTAAATCAAGTCTGTAAGCTACCGGGCCGATCCGCTCCGTCACAACATAAGGCCCCACATATTTGGGCTCAACTTGCCTTTCTGGCCAAAACGAAATACTCCCTTCATGGGGGATACTCTCAAAAATACCTGATCGCCCACGGCGAACTCCAGGTCACGTCTGCACATCTGCGTACGACTTCTGTCTATCCTGAGCTGTTTTCATGTTAGCCCGGATCTGGCGAACTTCTGCCTGAACTTGCTCCAGATACTCTGGTCCTATAATGACCGTCTCACTCGACTCATCCCAGCATAATGGCGTGCGGCATGGTCTACCGTACAAGGCCTGGAAGGGAGACATCTTGATCGAAGCATGGTAACTGTTGTTGTAGCTAAACTCGATCAGATGTAACTTGTCAATCCAGCTGGTCTGAAAGTCAAGTGCACATGCACGTAGCATATCCTCAAGTGTCTGAATGGTGCGCTCACTCTGACCATCGGTCTGTGGGTGAAACGCCGTACTCAATTTCAGTTCGGTACCCAATGCTTCTCGTGTAGACTTCCAATATCTCGATAAGAATCTGGTATCTCTGTCAGATACAATTGTTTTCGGTACTCCATGGTGTCTTACAATCTCTCTGTTGAAGAGTTCTGCCAATTTTGCCACTTTCCAGGTGTCCTTCATCTGTATGAATCGAGCCACCTAGGTCAGTCGGTCAACCACAACCCAAATCATATTCAGACCTCCCCTTGCAGGCGGAAGCCCTACTACGAAGTCCATAGAAATGTCATGGAACTTCCACTCAGGCACTGGCATTGGCTGTACCATACCACCAGGCCGTCGGTGCTCAAACTTGACCTTCTGGCAAGTGAGACACCTCAATACATAGTCATTCACATCTTTTTTCATTCCAGTCCACCAAAAATATCTTTTCATACTCTTATACATCTTTGAAGCTCCGGGGTGAATCGAAGTAGTAGAACAATGGGATTCACTCAATATGCGCTCCTTCAACTCAGCGCTACTCCTCGGTATACACAACCGGCCATTAAGCCTAATCAGGTCATCATCGTGGAGTCTGAAGTCATACTTCTGACCCTCGAATGTGCCATCAATAAGCTTCTGTCTAATCTCCATCATGTACTGATCCGTCATCTGAGCACTCCGCACCTCTTCAACCAAGCTAGAATGAGAGACTAGCGAATGGAGAGAGTGTGCTCGGCGACTCAGTGCGTCAGCTACCACATTTGCCTTACCCTCCTTATATTGCAGATTAATGTCGTAGTCATTCAGAAATTCAACCCACCTTCTTTGTCTCATGTTCAACTCCTTCTGAGTGAACAAGTACTTTAAACTCTTGTGGTCAGAATAAATCGTCACACTTACCCCATACAAGTGATGGCCATATCTTCAGTGCGAAGACAATGGCCCCCAATTCTAAGTCGTGGGTAGGGTAGTTCTCTTCATGCTTCTTCAGCTGTCGGGAGGCGTATGCTACGACCTTCCTGTGTTGCATCAACACACAACCCATACCCCTGCCTGATGCGTCGCAATATACCTCAAAACCATCTGGACCGTCTGGTAATGTCAGGACCGGTGCAGATGTCAGAGCATCCTTGAGACTCTTAAAAGAACTCTCACAGTCGACTGTCCACTCGAATGGTGCATCCTTCTTCATTAAGGAAGTCATCGGCTTCGAGACACTAGAGAAGTCCTTTACAAACCTCCTATAATAACCGCCAGACCGAGGAAGCTCCTGATGTCGGTAACTGTCTTCGGCCTAGGCCAGGTGCTCACTGCATCAATCTTTGCCGGATCAACAGCGATCCCGGCCTCAGAAATCACATGACCAAGAAAGGATACTTGGTTCAACCAAAATTCACACTTTGAAAATTTCGCATACAACTGATTCTTCCTCAGTGTTTGCAACACACTTCTCAGGTGGCTTTCATGCTCACCTCTCGATTTCGAGTATACAAGTATATCGTCGATGAAGACTACCACTGACTTGTCCAACTGATCTTGGAACAAGCGGTTCATTAAGTCCATGAACTTTGCTGGTGCATTTGATAAGCCAAACGGCATAACTGTGAACTCATAATGCCCATACCTAGTTCTGAATGCTGTCTTTTCAATATCACTGTCACGGATGGCAATCTGATGGTATCCGGATCGTAGATCTATCTTGGAGAATACTGATGCTCCCCTCAACTGGTCAAATAGATCATCGATGCGTGGTAAAGGGTAACGGTTCTTCACCGTAACTGCATTCAGCTCTCGATAGTCAATACACAGGCAGAGGCTACCGTCCTTCTTCTTCACGAAGAGGACCGGCGCTCCCCATGGTGAAACGCTAGGGCGGATGAACCCCTTGTCGAGTAGGTCTCTCAGCTACTCCTTGAGCTCAGTCATTTCTGCTGGAGCCATACGATAGGGCGCCTTCGCAATTGGTCCGGTGCCCGGAACCAAATCAATCTCAAACTCCACTTCCCGTGCTGGCGGCATGCCCGGCAGTTCCTTAGGAAACACATCAGGAAACTCCGACACTACCGGCACATCGGGGCTAAACTCTGGATCTCTCTCTATGTCCTGGACATAGCAGAGGTATACATCACTTCCTCGTCGTAATTCACGATACATAGCCATGGCGGTGATGATCTGAGTCGAAGGCTCCCTGGGCCTCTGGCGGTAAGATATGGTAACCCCAGATGGACTCCGAAGAAGCAGACGATGCTCGGCACACAGGATTCTGCCCTTGTACCGCTCCAACCAGTTCATCCCGACAATCACATCAAAACCAAGTCCGTCGAACTCTATCAAGTCGATCGGAAACTCTTCACTTCTGATTCGCACAACAACATCTCGGTGGTAGCGGGTACACCTGATCCGCTCTTTCTACGGGAGAGTGACTAGGAAGTCTGGCATCTCATCACCGTCTAACCCCAGCCTCTTCGCAAAAGATAGCGAAATAAATGTGTGTGAGGCTCCGGAGTCGAACAAGATCGAAGCGTCCACGCCATTGACTAGAAAGGTACCGGTGAGGATTGTGCCGCTCTTGCCGGCTTCTGCCTCATTGCAGACACTCAGTATACCTCCCGTCCCGAGTGCACAGCCTAATCCATTGGCAAACTAATAAGTATTGGGTAACAACACGGTTTATATGCTTCAAACAACTCCACTTTATTCATTAACACACTCTTTTTACAACATTCGTTGGCTTATACTGTCGCCATAATTAACACTTACAACATCCTTAACATACACTGGTTTATCACATCACATAATTATACAAGGCTTAAAACTGTCTGAAGGTCAAATTCAAACGTCCGGGTTTCATGTGTGTGGCATTGATCACTGCCGACGGTGCGGTATTCAGTTTGATCTTCCTGATGCCATGGTATAGCATCCTTGACTGCCCACCCATGATTAACACATCTCCCGATTTCAACACTAGCTTCTTTGCGAGATCAGCAGGCTTCTGCTCGCCATACACAAACACTGCGGTATCACCAATGGACCAAGACACCACGGGTACTCCCTTACTTAGAGACTCGGGTGACTCGTCCTTGTCTTGGTGTAAACCTAACCGTCCACCTTTCTGGTAGAAGTTCACAATGCATAGATCTGCTTTCACACTTGGAATTGAATCCGTTTCAACTTGTTGAGCAATTCCCACGGCGTGGTTAACGACCGCAAGGAACTCCTCAGGTATACTTGGTACTGTTGCTCCATCTTCAGCTCGCACTTCTTGATATGTCTTGGTGTAAGGGTTCCAGTCCTTACCCATGCACATCATCTTCAATTGCATCCTTGATCCGTTCGGGTATTCGGGTGTGTAAAAACCTCCAGGTTTTGCTCCTAGTTCATCACATCGTCTGATGATATGGATTTGTGCTTGCGGTGTCAGGTATCCATTTAAGAGTATCATACCTGGCTGGATAACCTGACATTGCTCCATTGGAAAGTCGGTGATGTTGATGGTGGTTTCTTCAGGGTTTGGTGTGGGTGGGGTTGGATAACATATATTGAAGGTTCCTTTAAGTTTAGAGTACTCTAATTAGGTGACTTTCACACTATACTTTAATTGTTTACTCACATGGTTGTTTACTTAAACACACTAACACACATGCATGGAATGCGGTATGCAAACACTTATTACATTCAACAGTTTAGGCGGTACCTGGTCTAGAAGAGGGCCCTGGCTCCTCAGACCGGTCCACCACATTCAGGGCGGCCTTGCCGGACCCCGACCCCTTCCCCTTCTGGGAATCTGTGTACCTCTGATCTGGGGGTGGCTGATTCGCTGTCTTCTGGCCATCGGTGGTCGCAGTGGCCTTACCCTTCCATTGCCCCTTGGGCCTGTAGTTTCTACTGTTCGGGTTCTGCCAGCATTCATAGTCGCGGTGACCCATCTTCTTACAGTATCGGCACTGCACATCATTACCCTTGCAGTCCTTGCCGGGGTGGTCTCCGTTGCACCACTTGCAGTAATAGTGGCGCTCCGGTCCAGAGCCCGTGCTAGCTGCTAACACATCACACACTCAGTACATACTTCACAAATTAATAACACACACTAGATTTCGGTATTGAAATTTGTTAATTACCCTTGGGTGGGTAAGAACGTAGGGGCTTGGCCGCATACGCATAGGTGAGCTGCAGAGACTCCTCAGCAGTGGTGGTCTGGGTCTGGCCCTTGCCACCCTGTTGCTGTCCTTTCTGGGACTGGGGGTATGACTTCTTCTTCTTTCCTCCCCATTGCCCTTGCGTGCCTTGGCCCTCGTTCATGGCCTTGCGATTGAGCGCACTCTCCTCGTCCCTCAGACGGACGGTGATCTCCACAATTGCAGCGGCATGGTAGCACTCCTATATTTAGGGTGTCAGTTATGCCCCGCCAAACAAATTCACATCACATTAACATATTGTACACACTTATTCACATCACACTGTAGTCCCATTACCTGCAAAGTGGTATATCCAGTTGGCCCCATGCCATAGCGTAGGCGGTAGTTCAGTCCGTTGTAGAAACGGTTCACAAGAATCCGGTCTGAGTAACCCAGATCCGGTAGCAGGTGGATAAGTCCGATGAAGGCTGAGTAGTACTCATCTACCGTCATCTTATCCCCTTGCCTCAGATTTCCCAGCTCCAGGCGCTTGCCTCTTGTACGTGTATCGTTTACTTGGCTCGCAGCAGAGCCGTGTACTCCCTCCACTGAAAGGTCGGGTCAGCAACTCTGCCCTCCCGTACTAGCTTCCACCAGCTCTGTGCCGAACCCTTCAAGTAGTATGCAGCAAGTCGAACCTTGACCTCCTCAGGTACTGCTAAGGTCTCGAAGGCAGTCTCCATTTCGGAGATGTATGCCTCCAGCTTACGGGGATCGGTCTCCCCACTGAATGAGGGTGGCCTCAGATCAGCCAACGCCTTGACCCAGTTGGTCTCTCGTGGCGGTGGCGGTGGTGGTGGTTGAACTCCGGGCATTTGCCCCTGCTGAATCGCAGCTACAAGTTGGGGTACCATCTGGGCTACGGCGGCTGCTACTGCCTCAGCCATAACCTGAGCCGTAGTATTCTCGCCCTGGTCACCCGTATCTCCATTGCCACGGCCTCTACCTCTCGGTCGACCTGGCATCTGAATTCACATGAATATTCATTAGCAATATGCTTGCACACTTATCGGTCCAACGGTTGTAACGCTTTTCCCGACCATAAGGTATTCCCACACTTAGTTAGTGGTTAACCTTTCCATAACTGTAAACTTAGGTACTGTAGTTAGGTTTCCTAACTCAGTATATCCATAAGCTCGGTATTCTAGTCATCAGAGCGATACTTCGCTCTGATACCACTTTTTGTAACACCCCTACTACGCACGTTACATTACTTGAAATCGCAGCGGAATTTAAACAACTAAACAGTAACTAAACGAATGGTGCTACAACGCCGTCAACCACCCACGTGGTTAACAAGGCTGAATAAATACAAGTGTACCGGTCTGATGATCAGACTCCCGAGCATAGAACTAATAACCATATATACATTAACATAATACCGAGTGCTTACTTACATCCTTTACTGTATACTGTCACTGTAAACTGTTCACAACCAAAATATATAACACCACGGGAGCACAGGCGCATCCCGGGCCAACATCCAAAGGTAATCAAAAGTAAACCTGCATCCTAGAATCTAAAGCCATTCCGTTTCTTCGATCCTCATCCTGCAGTAAAAGAAATATGGAGCCCCCGAGGGGGTCAGCAACCCTTGGCTGGTATGGTTAACGCGCAGCCCATCGGCTACCGGGATGCGCGCAAACTAATTGTCATGATTACATGGCATTCATTTTAAAACACACAACTTATACATATATATCATAACATGGGTATTGTACACAACATCACACACATCACACAAGAACAATTCCTTTTAGGAAGAGAACCAACACAGTTAGTCCCCATAGAGAGCCTAGAGAATGTTGCCATGCTCATGCTAAGCTCGTTACATAACTCGTTACCGTCCTGTTAGATTGAACGAATAACTTAACACAAGGTGCCTCGGATATAGTGATCCAAGCCCACCGAAATAACACATAGTATGCCCCTGTGGCCCGACGTGAGTCAGTAAAATAGCCTTGGTTAAGCTAAAGGGAAGGTTGGAAACCAAATTGGAAAACAACCATAACATACGAAGAGAATCGAACCGGTTATGACATCGACTCCCATACTCACACGCGTGGCCGGAACAGACCGGACTCCTCACTTCCCCCGTTAGCACTTGTCAGCAGTTCATTATTAAACTCAATGCACAAATCACAATAATAGGTCAAGTCTTGTTAGACACACACAAGGGAAGAGAGAGTCATACTTAACAACATAATAATATTTAACAACTGTAAACTCTTTACATGGTTTAATCTTACAAGGTCATAAACACACAGAAAAACAAACAACACACAAGCCGGTGTAAACCGGTAGGCAACAGACTGCAAGAAAACCATACCTTGGTCCTTGCCTCGATTGATTTCCTCCGTAGGTCACTCCTATACATGATTAATAACGTCGGTTAATTATTTATTTACTTCAAACTTATTAAATGTTTAACATGATTGTATGACATGTTTTTAATGTCTAACTTACCCTAGGTTACCTTCATTATACCCCCTAGGGTTAACTACATAAGTCACAATCTTTTCTGTTTTTTTTTACAAGTTTAGGTCCGACCGACCGACCTTGCACAAGGTCGGTCCATTCCAGAACATATTTCCGTCAAAATTTTCTACTCCGACCGACCTTGTAAGTTCGGTCGCATGTTCGGTCCATTCCCAAGAGTTTCTTCCCTTTGAAAATTCAGCCCGACCGAACTTGCCAAGTCCGGTCCCATGTTCGGTCGATTCCAGAAACTTAATCCGTACACAAAATACAAGCCCGACCGACCTTGCAAGTCCGGTCCCCAAGGTCGGTCCATTCCAGAAGCCAATTCTCGCAGGGTAAACTGGGCTCGACCGACCTTGCAAGTTCGGTCGCAAGTTCGGTCTGCCCCAGACCCTTGTTTTCCATTTCTCATTTAACTCCAAACTTCACCCCATATATCCTAGTACACCCTAACCTCATTTGGGCACTTCAAACACACCTTAAGACATCCTTAAACACTCATAAAACTCATTTTCTAATTCCTTAAACCTTTACTCATTTCTTACCGAAAATTCTAACACTTATGCTATTTCCTCCTTAGTTTTTCAAGTGGTGTTTCATACCTATGATAGCTACTATCCCAAAATGCTTTCTCCTCATTTTAACATCATCTCCCAAGCATCATTTCTCACCACTTAGATCCTAGTTGATGTCTAAGTTCCTTTGTTTACCTAGAACACCTTAAGACATTATTTCTCCTCTTGTAAGATACTTAAGCATTTCCAACATTTCTAGTTCACCAAGCCTTATATAAACACTTAGAACTTCTTGCTTCCTACCTAAATTTTTGACATGGATTCTCCTAGAACATTACTAAGCCAAAACACATTGTTTTCTCCCTTAAGCACATAAGAACACCTAAATTCACCAAGAACACTCTCACACACAAAGTTTCACCAAATCTACACTACATTACAATATAGTGCATAATTTAACTTGCATGGCACTTAGGCCCTTAAAATGCATGGCTCTTAGGCCCTTAAAGTGCATAACTCTTAAACACTGAATTTCCACAATATATATGCCTTTGACCTGCAAATACATACAACAAGACATATGTTCTTTTACTAGTCTCCTTGAGAACATTTCACTAGGTCATTTACCATTTGCTCTTTAGGTAGTTTAACAAGCATTATAAGCTCATTTCTCCTAAGGCATTAAACACATTAGGTTAGCATGTTTACCTCTTTTCACACAAACTTCTTTCTTGTTTAAAATCGGCTAGGTACTTGATTCCTTGTCAACTACTAAACAATATACAAGCAATTTAATGAGTATACAAGCTCCAAGCTTATACTCATTGTAAACCCTAGTTTTTACATTGTTTCAAAAACATTAATGTAGTTGTTTTACCTTGGTCTTTGAAGAGAGTTTGAATATCTATCAAGAGAGGACTCCACCTAGTCCTTGAAAGGTTGGAATGAAGCTAAAACAAAGCCATATAAAGAGCACCTTCAATGGGTATTTTCGGTCACAACAAAACATGGAGGAAATGAAGTTTTTATTTGAGATTCCTTACCTAGAAGCAAAGGAGAGTAATAATATGTAGAAATACAAGCTCAAGCTCCTTCAATGGTGGAACTCCATGGCACCGAAATGGTGGTCTTGAAGTTTTGAGAAGATAGGAATGAAGAGCTTGATGAGACTAAGAGAATGGTGGTGTTTGTTTTTGATTTGGTTAAGTGAGCTAGAAATAACAAGAGATCAAAGATGGAGTTTAATGGTGGTGGTGTGGTATTACCGTGGAAGAGAATGAAGAAGAGAGGTTGAAGAGAGCATGGAACCGTGTGAATACAAGGAAGAAGGAGAAATGAAGGTAAACTTACTTTTTGAAGATATTTGTAGTTATAAAGTAAAAGTACTTTAGTTAGTTATCTTTATTTACTTAATATGTTAACAAGAGAGTGGTGAGTCACCACACTTAAGAAAACCGGCCCCCAATAGTACTTAGGGGTATTATAGTCTTTATTTGTCAATTTAATTACTTATACACACATATGTTACAAACTAGCTTATTAAAATCACTATTCATAAAAACAAGGCACTTAGAAGTGAAATTTTTGATTTCCCAATGATATAGACCTCCAAATGTGATACTATATAGTACACATATTAATTAAAGAGTAATGATGGACATTTAGCCATTCAAAACTCATTTACAAGACAATTTTTCGAAAATGTGCTTTAAGACTCCTTAAAGCACATTTTGTATTTTAACTTGTTTTCAAGCTTGGTTTTCTTTGGTAATTGGTTTAATATGTTCATTAGTATATAAATAAGGTCTTGGTAAGTTCATTAGGTCTTAACCAAGCTTATCCCAAGCTTAGAGCACATTTTAGCCCTAATTGACCTTAAAGCACATTTTGTGTTTTCTATCGTTTAGATTTGTTTACTAATGCTTCTAAGACTCTTTTTAGTCTTAATATAACATATTTAAATGATTAAACCACATAACTAGGTTTGGGGTATTTCACTAGCTGACTGTCATGCCCCCTCAGACCCTCAGTTAATTGGTCGAGAGCATGCAATTCATTTTCATGCAAGTAGTTTAATACATAAACGAAACTGTAAAGTAGCAAATATATTGCAGTAAACTCAAATAGAAAACAAGCCCTCGGTTTCACACATCACATCGCAATAAGCCAACTGAAAGCGTTACAACGCTTATATAAGTACAAAGACTCCACTCCAACAAACACTTAATAGTTCATAATTGAGTACGGCGACTCACTCGACCAAACAATCCACAATAATCCACACACGAGTACATCTGTTGAGTAAAATCTACACATTATTATATATAGATTTATATCAAACTAATAGGCAAATGCACCTAGTCGGAGTAGTACAACAAGTGTCGTATCCTCAGGGAAATTATTCAATTTTCCTAGTTTCAGTATTTAATAAACAGTAAATAAAAGGGGGTTTAGCCAGTGACAATCTTGGTGTTTTTGGGTTGAACAGATAAAAACAATTAAAAGCTTTAATAAAATAGTTTTGTATCGAATGGATGAAAAATGTGCTAAGGAAGGTGAAATCGCCCAAATATACTTCAGACTTTAATAGTAATCAAAATTTGCTCTATTTGTCAGTTTAGGAATTTACCTTGTGGCCTCCCTAAAACATAGGTAAGGTCAACTCTTAATTAATTCAATAAACTCTTTACTAGTAGAAAAAAGTCTAAATCATTAATTAGCTTTAAGCAAAAATTCCTTTAATAACAGCGATGGATTTTATCAGCTAATGAAGGTGATATTGTCTAACGTTTGTCTCTCTTTGTGGTCTATTCTCAAATTTACAAAATCATTGAAATAAGAGAAACCATAAATGCGTAAAAATGATCAGTTCTTAAGCATTTAATAATTTAGAGAGACAAAACAAATATTTATAAGCAAACTCGGTATTATAAATAAGTCTGAATTATTTGGGGTCAAACACCCATCCTAAGCACAAATATAAATTTACTCAGACATTGATAGAAATAAAAATAGAGTAAAGATAGAAATAACCATTATTTCAGAGACTGCTTGAGAAGAACGGGTCTGCACTCGCTCTCGCTCCTGCTGCCTCTTTCCTCTCCTTTTAATATACCGCTTCTACCGAATATGTGGAAAATAGAGTGATTTGGATGATATGGAAAATATGTGGGGTGATATGTGACTATAAGGAAATTATGGTGGTGGAATGAAAAAGAAATAAAAAGTGGAGAATTGTGTGTGGTGATGTTACGGGAGAAATGAAGAAAAGAGAATGGTGGAGTGTGGTGCTGTTGTGTGATCGATTGTGTGAATTGATGAAGAAGCAGTGGGTTATTTATAACAGAGGAAAGGAAGAAGAGGACACAGCTGTAGCACGCGTGGGCGAAGAAAATAAGGGATGCGCCTGATATGTTTGATGTAGTAGATGGATAATATTGTGGGCGCTATAATTGAAGAAGAAATGGAGAAATCGGCACAGTAATAGAAGAAGAAAATTGAGAAGATGGCGCCGAAATAAATCAGTCGCGTGACTTCTGGATCTGTGCTGCGTTTACACGTGTCCGCATTTCTGTCCGCGTACAGACACATATGCGGACGTGTGACGTCCGAGTTTCTGTCCGCGTACGGACACATTTGTCCTAGCGAGATCTGTTTGTGTCCGTGTTGCTGTCCGCGTTGCTGTCCGCGTGGGGCTCATCAGGACGTGAGACGTCCGCGTTTCTATCCGCGTAAGGACACAAATGTCCTAGCGAGATCTGCTTCCTGTCCGCGTGGGCGTCCTCGTAAGGACACAATCGCTTGTTTCCTGTCCGCGTGGGCGTCCTCGTAAGGACACAATCGCTTGTTTCCTGTCTGCGTGGGCGTCCTCGTAAGGACACAATCGCTTGTTTCCTGTCCGCGTGGGCGTCCGCGTAAGGACATCAGTTGTCCGCGTTTGTGTCCGCGTGGGGGCTACGCGGACACATGTATTTCATCTCATCTTGTTCTGTAAACTTCGACTGGCTCCAGATTCTTCGTTTGAGCTCCGTTTTTAGATCCGTTTGCGCCTATGCATTCGTCTCTTCGTCTACTTTGTTCCTAGCTTGGTTTTCCTCATGTTTAACCAATAAATCTGTAAGATAACGAATAAAACATAAACTAGAGGAAAACTAACCAAAGTGGAGAAATGAGCAAGAAAAGTGCTAATATAACATATGAAATACACCCATAAAACATGCTCATTTGGACACTTATCACACCCCCACACTTACCTTTTTGCTTGTCCTCAAGCAAAACCATGTACCCAAGAAAGTAGGGAATGCTCAATACTAACAAATATTATTATGAAGGGTAGGATAAGGAGGTGAACAGTTCATGATCTTAAGCTTTTTTAGGAGTGTGATCCATCAACTACTGGTGGCACAGGTGTGCTCAGGGTAAAAATAAAAATTAGAGTTTCGGGGTATGATCCGGAGTGCTTCAATCCTTCTCATTTTAGGTGACTTTGAGAACTTTTACCACAGCCAACTTCTCTCAAGAGTTGGCATTGAGGAGAAAACAAAAGGAAAAATAGATTTATGCATTTGTTTCACTTTTGCATAAGAGATGAGAAGATAATATTTAGGCATCAAGCCTTTGTATGCAAGAACACTCAACTCTCTTTGTTGGTTACCAATGGTGTCTTGCAAGTCCCTTGTTTTTTTATTATTTTTGACAGAGAAGCACCCCTTAGCAATCCCTAAGAGAGAAGGCAGAAAGAACCCCTGAGCAATAAAAATCCAACCATTGCAGATCATTTGGTCACACCGCATAAAAAATGCTCCTCAAAAGCAATCAAAATTTTACACCATTTATCCCACAATTCATAACAGTATTTGTTCTTAAAGAGAACAACCCACATCAGTAGGGTCCATAATTTAAATTTTGGACAAACGGAAGATAAGTAGAGAGATTAAACATTTTAAGCACAAAATATTTCACCGAAAAGGGGCACTCCCCTATACTTAAATTGAACAATGTCCTCATTGTTCACCAGAAAAACAAGGGATGGTTTCAGAAGACCTTTTCGGTAGGTAGACACATAGAGAAAAACACAATGGTCACAAATAAACATTTGAGCACAGGAGCTGTCCACAGCAGAATTCAGCATAGTAAAAGCAAAATTAAAGAAACTAGTACTCCCTTGAGATTGTTGATGCTTGTGTTATAGGAGTTCCCCTACACTTGAGCTTCAGCCTCAAGTAGCCAGCTTGGGTGTGGTGTAGACATGAAGTTGCACCTGCATAAGACACTAGAAGCAACCATACTACAAAAGGGGTTAAGAGTTTAGCAAAAACAAAATTTAAAGAGAACCTGAAAATTAAAAGAAAATAAAAGCAAATGAAAGAAAATTTCATCCGGGTTGCCTCCCGGAAAGCTGCCCTTCTTTAACGTTATGGCTAGACCCTTTGAAGCATACTCAAATCTGAGGATCTTGTAGAATTATTGCATGAGCATCAACTTTCTTGAGATTACCACCCTAGTAATGCTTTAGTCTTGACCCATTTACCATGAAAGTTTGTCCTTTAGCATCCACCAACTCAACTGATCCATATGGGGTGACCTTGGAGACAGTAAAGGGTCCAGCCCAATGGGATTTTAGTTTACCAGGGAACAGCTTCAACCTGGAATTGTACAGTAGAACTAAATCTCCCATATGGAACTCCCGTTTAAGGATCATCTTGTCGTGCCACTTTTTGGTTTTCTCTTTGTAGATACGGTTATTTTTGTAGGCATCCTCTCGAAACTCTTCTAACTCGGTAAGCTGAAATTTCCGTTTGTCACCTGCTCTCAGTAGATCAAAGTTTAGTGCTTTCACGGCCCAGAAGGATTTGTGCACGAGCTCGACCGGTAAATGACAAGCTTTTCCGAAGACCAATCGATACGGGGACATTCCAATGGGTGTCTTGTAGGCTGTTCTATATGCCCAGAGTGCATCATCCAGCTTCAGGGACCAGTCTTTTCTTGAAGAATTAACTGTCTTCTGTAGGATCCACTTCAATTCTCGGTTAAGACCTCAGCCTGGCCATTTGTTTGAGGGTGATAAGATAAGGCTACCTTGTGTCTTACCCCGTATTTTGTCATTAAGGCTGTGAACTGCTTATTACAGAAGTGGGATCCTCCATCACTGATTATAGCACGTGGGACTCCGAACCTTGTAAATATGTTCTTTTTCAAGAACTTAAGCACTACCTTTGCATCATTTGTGGGAGAGGAGATAGCTTCCACCGACTTAGTCACATAGTCGACTGCTACCAAGATGTAGAGGTTTGAGCAAGATGAAGGAAAGGGTCCCATGAAGTCAATGCCCCACACGTCAAACGGTTCTACCTCAAGTATAATGTTGAGAGGCATATCATGTGTTTCTAGAGGTGTTCCCAAGTCTTTGGCACTCGTCGTAGGAAGCTACAAAGGAATGACAGTCTTTATGCAAGGTTTTCCAGAAGAAACCTGATAGAAGTACCTTAGCTGCTGTTCGTGCTGGCCCATGATGTCCTCCGGCTTCAAGAGAGTGACAATGTCGTAGAATGCTTTGGATTTCATTTCGGGGCACACACCTTCTCACCATCTCGTCTACACAGACCTTGAAAAGGAGAGGGTCCTCCCAGTAGTAATGTTTTACATCTGAAAAGAACTTCTTCTTCTGCTGGTAGGTTAGCCCGTGTGGTATTACTCCTCATGCTAGGTAGTTGGCCATGTCAGCGTACCATGGATCACCATTGTTGCCAATCATAAAATTGTACTCATCTGGGAAGAATTCATTGATGGATGTGCCATCACTTGGTGCCTCTATGCGAGATAGGTGGTCTGCTACTACATTTTGCACTCCTGGTTTGTCTCTGATTTCAATCTCAAATTCTTGTAGTAGGAGTATCCACCGTAGGAGTCGAGGTTTGGCATCTTCTTTGGCGAATAGATACTTCAGAGCGGAATGATCGGTGTGAATTATCACTTTGCTTCCCAAGAGATATGATCGGAATTTATCCAAAGCAAAGACTACTGCTAGAAGTTCCTTCTCAATAGTTGCATAATTCTTCTGAGCATCGTTGAGGGTTCTACTTGCATAATAGATGGTTCTCAAGATCTTCTCCTTCTTTTGACATAAGGTGGCCCCCACTGCGTAGTCGCTGGCGTCGCACATAATTTCGAATGGAAGGCTCTAGTCTGGTGATATCAGGATGGGGGCGGAGATGAGGCAATCTTCAGTGTGTTGAAAACTTGTAGGCATTTGTCAGTGAAATTGAACTTGACGTCTTTAGCTAGGAGACCACATAGAGGCTTCGAAATTTTGGAAAAATCCTTGATAAACCTTCTATAGAACCCAACATGGCCAAGGAAGCTTCTGATGTCTTTCACTGTCGTAGGTGGTGGTAATTTTTCAATGACCTCGACCTTGGCTTTGTCAACTTCAATGCCTTTCGAAGATATTTTGTGCCCAAGAACTATTCCTTCTTTAACCATGAAATGACATTTTTCCCAGTTAAGCACAAGGTTTGTTTCTTCACACCAGGTGAGGATGGCGTCCAGATTGTTCAAACAAGATTCGAATGTGATACCGAAGACTGAGAAGTCGTCCATGAAGACCTCGATGCTCTTCTAAAGATAGTCGCTGAAGATTGACATCATGCATCTTTGAAATGTGGCTGGGGCATTGCATAGACCAAAAGGCATCCGATTATATGCAAATGTCCCGTATGGGCATGTGAATGTGGTCTTTTCTTGGTCTTCTAAAGCAATGGGTATTTGAAAATATCCTGAATAGCCATCCAGGTAGCAGTAGTAATCTTGCCCAGCCAACCTCTCCAGCATCTGATCAATGAAAGGCAAAGGGAAGTGGTCCTTCCGTGTGGCGCTGTTTAGTTTCCTATAGTCGATGCAGACTCTCCAGCCCGTTGTGGTTCTCTGGGGGATTAAATCACCCTTGTCGTTGGGGACCACAGTGAGACCTCCTTTTTTGGGACAACTTGAACGGAGCTCACCCATTTGCTGTCAGAGATGGAGTAGATGATTCCAGCGTCAAGCAGTTTGAGCACCTCTTTCTTTACCACGTCTTTCATGTTGGGATTCAGCCTTCTCTGTTGTTGGACTAATGGCTTATAGGTATCTTCCATGTATATGTGATGTGTGCAGAAATGGGGGCTGATACCTTTGATATCCGAGATGGACCAGCCTATCGTCTTCTTATGGTTCTGAAGGATCTTCACTAGACATTCCTCCTGTGTACTTGTTAGGGATGAAGAAATAATAACAGGTAGAGTACAAAGATCAGAAAGATAGACATACTTCAGGTGTGAAGGTAATGGTTTCATTTCTACGAGAGGGGGTTGTTCAATTGATGGTGGTATCTTTTGAGTAGAATGCTTTAATGGTTCTAATGGTGGGTAGCGTGGTTTAGTATATGATTTTCTTTTATCCATAGCTGCTACCATTTCAACTGTGTCAGGGTGTATTGGTCGGTTATCACAGGATTCTACTAAAGCATTTTCAAGAGCATCATTACAAATAATAGTAGAGGAATTATCATGCACAATAGAGTCGACGATGTCTATGGAAAAGGTGTCTTCTATATGAGCGGGTTTCTTTATGACTTTGGACATGTCGTATTCTAAAGTTTCATTATGCAGTCTTAAAATGATTTTTCCTTTTTCAACGTCGATTAATGCTCTAGCAGTTCTCATAAAAGGTCGTCCTAAGATTAAGGGCACCCTAGTGTCTTCTTCCATGTCAATCACAATAAAATCAGCGGGGAACACAAACGTTCCTATAGTAACAATCAAGTCTTCTATTATCCCTTTCGGGAATACTAAAGATCTATCTGCTAATTGTAATTGAAAAGAAGTAGGCATGCATTCACCAATCTTAAGTTTGTTGAAAGTTGAGAGTGGTATTAAATTGATACTAGCTCCTAGGTCACATAGCCCACTACCACAGTCAACATTATCAATGGAACATGGAATAATTGGCAAACCTGGGTCTCCAAGTTTTGGAGGGAGGTTCTTTAGAAGCACTGCTGACACTTCCTGCATAAGGTGCATATTTTCCACTTCCTGCAATGATCTTTTGTTTGTGATGATATCCTTCATGAACTTTGCATATATCGGCATTTGTTTCAAAGCATCTACAAAAGGAATATTAATCGTTAGTTTCTTGAAGTGGGTTAGAAACTTTCCAAATTATTCATCTAAATTTTTCTTTCTTATTCTGTTTGGAAAAGGAAGTGGGGGAAGAATCTTAGTTAGAGCGGAAGGAGTAGATTCAGGAGGCTCCTTCTCCTTGGAAATATTTTTCGGAGGAAGAGGGGCTTCTTCAGCATCTTCTTGCTCTTCTTCTTGATCTTCTTGAGGCTTGTGAGCTTGCTGTTCTTGATTATCAAATTCATCTCGGGGAAGGGATGAGATGAGTGGCCTCCCACTTCTCAAAGTCACTGCCTTGGCGTGTTCTCTTGAATTTGGATTTGGCTGACTAGGGAAGGTGCTAGGTGGCCTTTGTGCAAGCTGCTGGCTGATTTGATCCAGCTGTTGGTTGGTTTGTTGTATCTGGGCTTCAACCCTTCTATTAGTGGCTTCTTGATCCACGAGTCTGGTTTGGGTCGAAGTTACGAATCCCTTCATTAGGTTTCTGAATTCCTCATTTGGATCAGCAGAGGATGAGGATGGTTGTTGTTGTTGGTGGAAACCTGGAGGGGCACCTTGTGCTCTATAACCCATATTAGAGTTTGGTTGGGGTCTATTTTCCTGATAGGTATTGGAACTATTGTTCTGCCCCCCTTAGTTTTGATCGTTGTTTTTCCATGAGAAATTCGGGTGATTTCTCCATGGGTAGTTGTTGTTGATGTTGTTGTTGTAGGAATTTCCGGGGCGGTTTCCTATGAAGTGTACATCTTCGTACTCGCTTTTACCTTCGCATTGATGGGTTTCATGAGGACCGGCGCATATGGCACATCCTTCTGCAGATGAACCTGGAGGTGAGGAAGCTATTGTTTTTACGATTTCGTTTTGAGATGTTGTTAGCTTCTCCACCATCTTTGCAAGGGATGAGATCTGGCCGATAAATGATCTGTATGCTCAACGTGGAGTAGGCCTTCTGCTCGTGGCGTTCTTCCTTTGGATCTCGTCCACTGTCTTGTATTGCTCGTCATGGTTTCTAGAAGGTCCATCCCTTCTTGAGGAGATTTCATCACGAAACTTCCTCCTGCAGAGGAATTTACGAGTAGTCTGTTCCCATCATCCAGGCCATTGAAGAATGACAGGTAGAGGGATTGATCGTCGAGACCATGGTGGGAACACTTCATCAGCATATCCTTGAATTGGTCCCATGCGTCGTACAACGTTTCTCCCGGCTCCTGACAGAATGTGTTGATTTCTCCGATCAATTGCCTTGTCCTACTGGTTGGGTAGTATTTGGCAAGGAACTTCTGGGCCATTTGCAGCCATGTGTGGATTGATCAGGAGGGAAGACTTCAGTACCACCTATTTGCTGAATCTGACAACGAGTGAGGAAATAGTTGTAGACGGATTCTTTCTTTGACGGTGCCGGTTTGACCAAAGGAATTACAAAAGTCTAGGAAGAGACTTAAATGATTCGGGGCTTCATCTGGATTTGCTCCACTAAACTTGCCTAAATCCCGGACGGCGGTGATGTAGTGGGTTTTGAAAGCCCATCGTCCGGTTTCTTGTGGTGTTAGTTCGGGGAGAACTATGACTGGTGCCCTTCCTTCAGTATCCGGTTGGTGGTAATCAGAGAGGGCACGGTGTTGTGGTTGATTTTCATGGTCCATTTCATCTATGACTTGGTTTTCGGCCATGTCTTGATTTCTCTGGTTTCTTCGTGCTTGTAGTAGAGTGCGCTCGGGTTTAGGTCTCGAACTGATTGGTGGAGAACCTAGGGTTCGAGTGTTTGGCATGCACAGCAGATAATTTGATTTGGGAGAAATTGCGAAATTAACAGTAAATAGATAAACAAAAGCAGAAATATTTAATTAGGCAGAAACCGAAAACTATGGGGAAATTGATGGAGTCAATTTCCCAGGCAACGACGCCAAAAACTTGTTGAGTAAAATCTACACATTATTATATATAGATTTATAGCAAACTAATAGGCAAGTGCACCTAGTCGGAGTAGTACAACAAGTGTCGTATCCTTAGGGAAATTGTTCAATTTTCCTAGTTTCGGCATTTAATAAACAGTAAATAAAAGGGGGCTTAGCCAGTGGCAATCTTGGTGTTTTTGGGTTGAACAGATAAAAACAATTAAAAGCTTTAATAAAATAGTTGTGTATCGAATGGATGGAAAATGTGCTAAGGAAGGTGAAATCGCCCAAATATAATTCAGACTTTAATAATAATCCTAATTTGCTCTATTTGTCTGTTTAGGAATTTACCTTGTGGCCTCCCTAAAGCATAGGTAAGGTCAACTCTTAATTAATTCAATAAACTCTTTACTAGCAGAAAAAGTCTAAATCATTAATTAGCTTTAAGCAAAAATTCCTTTAATAACAGCGATGGATTTTATCAGCTAATTAAGGTGATATTGTCTAACGTTTGTCTCTCTTTGTGGTCTATTCTCAAATTTACAAGATCATTGAAATAAGAGAAACCATAAATGCGTAAAAATGATCAGTTCTTAAGCATTTAATAATTTAGAGAGACAAAACAAATATTTATAAGCAAACTCGGTATTATAAATAAGTCTGAATTATTTGAGGTCAAACACCCATCCTAAGCACAAACATAAATTTACTCAGACATTGACAAAAATAAAAATAGAGTAAAGATAGAAATAGCCATTATTTCGGAGACTGCTTGAGAAGAACGGGTCTGCACTCGCTCTCGCTCCTGCTGCCTCTTTCCTCTCCTTTTAATATACCGCTTCTACCGAATATGTGGAAAATAGAGTGATTTGGATGATATGGAAAATATGTGGGGTGATATGTGAATATAAGGAAATTATGGTGGTGGAATGAAAAAGAAATAAAAAGTGGAGAATTGTGTGTGGTGGTGTTACGAGAGAAATGAAGAAAAGAGAATGGTGGAGTGTGGTGCTGTTGTGTGATCGATTGTGTGAATTGATGAAGAAGCAGTGGGTTATTTATAGCAGCGGAAAGGAAGAAGAGGACACAGCTGTAGCACACGTGGGCGAAAAAATTAAGGGATGCGCCTGATATGTTTGATGTAGTAGATAGATAATATTGTGGGCGCTGTAATTGAAGAAGAAATGGAGAAATCGGCAGAGTAATAGAAGAAGAAAATGGAGAAGACGGCGCCGAAATAAATCAGTCACGTGACTTCTAGATCTAGGCTGCGTTTACACGTGTCTGCGTTTATGTCCGCGTACGGACACATATGCGGACGTGTGACGTCCGAGTTTTTGTCCGCGTACGGACACATTTGTCCTAGCGAGATCTGTTTGTGTCCACGTTGTTGTCCGCGTTGCTGTCCACGTGGGGCTCATCAGGACGTGAGACGTCCGCGTTTCTGTCCGCGTAAGGACACAAATGTCCTAGCGAGATTTGCTTCCTGTCCGCGTAGGCGTCCTCGTAAGGACACAATCGCTTGTTTCCTGTCCGCGTGGGCGTCCTCGTAAGGACACAATCGCTTGTTTCCTGTCTGCGTGGGCGTCCTCATAAGGACACAATCGCTTGTTTCCTGTCCGTGTGGGCGTCCGCGTAAGGACATGAGTTGTCCGCGTTTGTGTCCGCGTGGGGGCTACGCGGACACATGTATTTCGTCTCATCTTGTTCTGCAAACTTCGACAGGCTCCAATTTCTTCGTTTGAGCTCCGTTTTTAGATCCGTTTGCGCCTATGCATTCGTCTCTTGGTCTACTTTGTTCCTAGCTTGGTTTTCCTCATGTTTAACAAATAAATCTGTAAGATAACCAATAAAACATAAACTAGAGGAAAACTAACCAAAGTGGGGAAATGAGCAAAAAAAGTGCTAATATAACATATGAAATACACCCATAAAACAGGCTCATTTGGACACTTATCAACATCGACTCGACTCAACCAGTTCACAACATAGATATAAGTACAGCGACCCAATTAAACTGATTCACAACACACATATGAGTACAACGACTCAATTAAACCAAGTCACAACACACATATGAGTACACCGACTCATTTCAACAAATCCACCAACATACAACACATAACCACAAAGCATAAACAATGAGCAACAAGGCGAAACAACGAGGATTATAAATAAGTATAAATTCTCGTCTTTGGCATGCAAGCCCAAATAATGTTCGCCTAATGTACGAGCTAATATAGTTGTTCGTAATTGTTCAGTCATGCCTAATGACAACGTCTCGTTAAAACGGTGTGTCTCTAAGTTACCCATCTCCTATGGCAGGTCACCCACGGCAGTAGCCACTCCAGTGGTAGAGTCTCCGACCGACGAACCATCTGTAGTCCGTTGGGAATTTATCTTGATACTTACAGATACCCACACGGCATCCTAGTATCGTTAGTTGATCACAATTCACAGTAAGAGCCACATCCTCCTGATTAACTTATCTATACCATCACATCGTCTTACTATTTTTCTAACACAGCAGACTAAGGTCGTTAGCCCAATCCTGAGTATGTCGACTCGGGATCCAGTGTTAGATACGAGAGCAACGTTAAAAAGGCCAACGCTCCGTATATAAGTCTCGAATAATATATATATGTATATCTTATTATCCTAATGCTACAACATTTTCCTGACGTTCCTTATATTATACACATAAGATAGCATCATTGCCGCTAGTTTGTTTTATAATATGTTCATATATACGAACAGTACTGTTATCGTACAACAGTAATAATAATAAGGCAACATTAATACACAACTCAAGCATATTAATTCACACAGGCAGACATTCAATCTTAACACAGATTTTCACACAATGTCTAAACTGAGGAAATCCTCAGAGAAAATCAAGCCACATAAATAACATACCGTGCACTGGGATTATAGAACCGTGGAGTATGAATCAGCTAAATCCTCTGGTGATCCTTGAGACGCCTCTAACAATCTAATAATATGCATCACACTATGCATCAACATCTCATACTAACAATACACTACGGCACCCCGTACCGTTGCTAATCCTTCCCGGTTTATTCCCCGTTGTTAACTAATTAACGTTTCTCGGGTTTTCGGTTTACTTCGGGATTAGTTTTATGTAAATGTTCTCTTGCATGCATGGTAAGATTGTCGTTTATTATATAAATAAATCGCATGTATATTATTATACACTTGTATATTATATAGTTTGACACTATATTGCATGTATATATATTCGATCATATATTATACATCTCTCCTTAGTATTTATTTCTCAAATGTTAGCTTATCCAAGCTTACATACTTATATATGTCTCATTAAATACCTTGGAATATATAATCCATATTTAAAACACTTTAAATTATATAACTCCTTATTATTTCATGTACACACTTAACATTAGAATTTCCTTAACTAATGTTTATAATTTTTTCTCCTTATCTTATATCATCTCACCTCTGATATTATATGGTTATTGAACCATATCATATTTCTCACTCCATAACATACATTTATTTATATATATGTATTATGGGACCATTTATTATATGGTAAGTTTTTATAACATATTCATTCTTTCTTAATGAATATTTCTTATATTATAAATGTTACAACCCTTATAGCATTATAGACCATATTATAAATTTTATTTCCAAACAGCCCACATTAACGAACAGCCACTTTGATTTCTTTTATTTACAAAACCACCACATTATTTATATAATATTACATTATAGTTATATAACATATATTATGACATTTATATGATTAAACCATTTATAACCTATAGTTATAACATGATATTAAATACCAAACAGCACTTACTGCTGTCGGTTTTTAATCAATCTCACATATACTTTCAATAATTACATAATAACCCCAAATATTATTATATTGTTACACTTATAACATATCTCTTATTTCATAACCATTGAAACTAAACTTAAATCTTAAACATATTATAATCACATTTAATTAACTTTACACTCATTATTCCCATTTAATCTCAACCAAAATCCTAAATCTCGATCACCTATCAAACTTAATTCCATTTTGAGATTGCCCCAAAGTTCACATTTTCCACAATTTCAACGTGCCCCTAACCCTTTCTTAATTTTCAGATTCTCACCAATTTCACCAAACCCAAATTTTGACCAAGATGTCAATCTTCACCAGAATACCCACTTTCACCAGAATACCGATTCTGACCATTTTTTTTCCAGTTTAGCCCTAATTTTTGATTTTACAATCTAACAACCCTCCTTTCAATTTTTTGACCTACTTTTCCAGAATCACAAGTTTTAAATTGATAAGCCATTCCCAAATTAAATCCTTCTTTTTTTTTAGCGATTCATTTACCCAGATCTAGTATAATCTTCAATTTAATCTACAAACCAAAACTAACATCAAAACCCTAGTTTCGAAGATTGCCACCAACTCATCTCTTTTTTTTGTTTAACCACACGCATAAACAGGATTCCACATATTGGAATTCGCCAGAACTAAACATCAATTTGAACGTCCATAAACAGGGGTTTCACTATCAGTTTAGCAAGATTTTTGAAACCAATACAGCCAATGATTCGAACTTGAATCAGCCAAAGTTTACAGAGTTTAAAGTAGCAAAATCGGGCTACTCAAGGCGTCAAAAATTAGAAAGGAAGAACAACAATTTTTTTTACAAGTTTCAGTTTGGTTCTAGACAAAATCGAAAACAAAACACCAAATAATTATATAAATTTGACTCTTGTACACCTTGAGTTTCCAGAAACAAATGGCTCTGACTTCGGCCATTTTTCTCTGTTGCTTACGATTTTCCACCAGATGTAGCCACAGGAATGGGCTTCTATTGGTCTCTTGTTCGGACTCGAACTGGCGAACACAAGAAGAGAATGAAGGGTGTTGGGTGTCCCAGTGTCCCTTGTTTGCTGGCGTCGAACAGAAGAGGAGAAACGCCGGGATTTGTTCGCCAGGCTAGGGTTCTCTACCCAGAAGAAGAATGAAGAAACAGAAGAGGATGAAGGAGGCGCGATCTGTATGTTCCTCATTGCCAGTTTAGGGCTTCGGTTTACCGTGAAGAATAATGAAGAGAATAGAGAGGCGCAAGCAATTGTTCCTGGTCGCCAATTTAGGGTTACAATATTACCGTAAGTGAAAGAGAATTGAGAGAGTTAGGCAATATTTTTTTTATTTGGACCGGTACCGAGAATGAAGAGAATAGAGACTAGAATAGAGAGTGGGCTGGAAATTGTTGTTGGATTGTTGTATTACCGAGAGGGATGGAGAATGACTGGGCCGGCCCAGTCACCTTTGGCAGGTCAGCCCACCTGTATATTTTTTTTGCTTTATAAAAGGTTACACATATAACATTGTTTTTAGCTTGTTTTTAGAGCCATTCGCGGCACGATGTCCCTTTTAACGAGACGAACATTTTTACATCTCTAAATTTATTCCTTCAAACAATAATTATTATTTTAATTTATAAATTTGATTAATTAGATTTTAATTTCTAATCGATTTGCGTTTCGCCATTTTAGGCAAAAACGTAACGTCTTTTATTCCATTTTCTTAGCCAATTTCCCAATACCTCTAAAATTACCCAAATAACCTCGTAAGGTATCTAAGACCTCGTTTTCACTCCTATAATATTTGTGGCACGTTTTTCATGTAAAAACGATTAATTACATTTTCGTTTATGTTTCTTTTTTTTTCTAAACCCTCTCAAGTTCGTTTTAGGCTTCGTTCACGTTTCCTAAAGGCTTCTTAGGGTTTATTCCAATATTCTATTATTCCCTTTTAATTAATTAAGGGTATTTAATTCCTGAACCTCTCATTAATTACTTTTATTTAATTAATTCAGTATAAATTAAAGTAATTAATATTTGGGGTATTTCAATCAACCCCCCTTAAAAAGGCTTCGTCCCGAAGTCCTTATTCTTAATTAGTTCGCCTAAGGAATCCAGTTCCACTAAGTAATCACAGACTGACCATCGCTAGGGAGTACATCCCACTAGGTTCAGACCTAGTCTATATGTATCATAATCGATACAACATTAATCTCATTCCATATAGTCAACAATCATGACACATTCATTCTTATACAGCACTTAACAAGGTGCGAAATCCAATCATACACAGCACTAGACAAGGTGCAAAATCCAATCATACACAGCACTAGACAAGGTGCAAAACTCATTCATACACAGCACTAGACAAGGTGCAAAATTAACCAGAGTACTCAAAGGTGTTTTGCAAGGGATACTCCACGCATCCCTATCTACATGTTAGTATCTCGCGAGGATACTCACACATCACTCCGCATGTATGTGTGCACATATATTTAACAATGGCAAATCATGGGGAAGCAGTCTTAAAGACCAGGACTTGACGATCCCCAACCCCATGCTAACCAACGTCTACTACCCGTGGACACACCAGTTTAATAACAAAGGGCACTGCGGTCTACGGCTCCTCGGATAGTATCACCTAATTTTCCTTAATCACCCGCAGACACACCGGTCTAATGACAAAGGGCTCTGCGGTCCACGGCTCTTTGGGTGATATCACTCGCAGACACACCGGTCTAATGACGAAGGACTCCACGGTCCACGACTCTTTGAGTGACGCCCTAAATTCCAATTTTTATTCATATCTGTGTCCACTTGTAGGAAGTTTCGAGAGTCATTCAACCCCGACATGGTCAGCGTCAGTGTTGAACTATCTCTCACCTCAATTTGTGTTCGGTTTCCCTTGATCGGACCAGGATCAAGTTCAACTTCCCACGTCAATTTCAATCAATTAATTATTTATTCATTTCTAATCTTATTTCCTCTTGATATTTGCCATCTTGTGTTCTATAGATACACAAGTCAACTAGTGTAATTAATCTAGTCATTGGCATATAGGATCATGTATCCTAACCATGAACCAAGTTCACTCGACTTATAATTATTCATACAATCTCCTAGATGTTTTACCTCCACTAGGTTACACATCGGTCTCATGCTGCCGATTCACTCATCGCATTTCAATAATCAGTTTCATACCGAGTCACAAATCATATAGTATGGAGCTTTCTACTCCTTCTATTTGAAATCTCTCATCGGAGCTACAAGATAGACCTACTTGAATTCTCAAACCGGAGCTAAGAAGCTAGGCGTTTATGTGTTTAATGTTCGCAACGTTTGCGTAAATAGTCGGAACTAGGGTAAGAACACTCTATCTGTTCTCCCTTCCCTATTCGTCATAACTAATGCGAACCAAAAATATATATATGTTCATACATATAATACATCACATTATTACATCAAGTAATATAACACAATCATAATACTTGTACTCTACGTACAATAATAGTTTGCAGCATGTGTACCATGCGCTACGTACTCCTACGTACGGTATATTTTAAGCGTGCGAAATCACTCTACCCCCCTTAAAAGTGATTACGCCCACATAATCTACGAATATATCATCTTGAAGTAATAAGTTCAAGATGTTCCACTCATGTGGAATATTCGTGCACTAATGTGTTACATATTACATTACTCCTTTTTCTAGGGTCGGGCTTTAGCCAATCTGGCTATACTGCCTATCTTGGTCAGGTGTATGTATATTCATATATGGTTTGATCGGGAGATGTAAACACATCATTGCTTTCCCAACCTGCTCGGTATTTCAAACTTAAGCAATATGGGCCCACTCGCTCCGCAAGCGGTACGACCCAACTACTTTAGGGTTAGTTTACCCTTTTAAGTAGCAGTTTCTTGCCGGTTTCAACTCCACGTGACGGTGTTTTCTACACGGTCTTCCATAATTATGGGAATGGAGGAAAATTTTTCCGCTGCATGGTATCGTTTGTCACACATGCTTATTATTTCGACTAGCTATTCTATTTAGTCTTTCTGAATTCTATACATGCTCATGGTATATACTCAAGAGTTCATGCCACCCTACCGAACTAACCTTTGGTGTAAGGGTTGTCGAGTTATGCTCTAGCACCTAGTGCTTGCAGTAGTTGTCCCTAAAATGTCAAGACGGGTCTGATATGCGCAACTAACTAGCGCCTCATGACTCCAAGTTATTTCTCTCTGGGATGAGTTTGTTCCTTAGGTACCTTGTAGGTCCTCTTTTGTTGGTGTGAACTCGTATCCCTCGTGTGCTGGTATTTTACTACACACACATATGGTTCATCCCTACTCTCAATTAGGGGAATCCATTGGTTTATCTGATCTTCCTTGTTCTACTTCTCACCAACATAATTTGTTTAATAGTCATTATAATGGTCGCTTTGTTGCACACCATGTTCCAGTCAATTAGACGGTTATCCGCTATTACGGTTTGCATGGAATATATAATCTCTAGCTTAGAGTATCTCTTATAATGCCCCTCTTTTCCCTTCGTCTGTTGTAAACATACAATACGACTGTGGGTTTTAACTTGGAATTTGTTTTCCGTTCAACCCTAATTGGTACTAACGTGCTAACGTTTTATGGCTTGAGCATGTGGTTATTTTTATTCAATGTGACCTCATCGTTGTGCCCTCAATGCATAATATGACTCTTTTTTGTGCCCCTCTTTTGGGTAGCATCTATGATATTACAAAGGTTTCTCTCATACAACTTCCAAAGGTACCATACTTCATCTTCTCATTCATGAGTACTCCTTGCCCTTGCCATTAAATTGGCCTTGGCTTCCTTGTTTACGAAAATCTCCAAAACTCGTGTTCTAACTTATCCACTATGGAGTTGTGACCTTCTGTCATTTACTATTAAGCTATTCTTGATTTCCCCAACCTTGTTGGTTTGACTGAGATCTCTCTTGTCAATTCATGGTTTACCTAGTCAGGATTCCATTCACTGACTTAGACACCGAGTTGATTACCTCTTGGGTCCTTACACTACTCGTTTACATACATGGGGTACCATACTGATACATTACTACTTACCCAACTAACTTAAAGTAAGTTCGTCAGGCCCACAAGCTCCTAGGAGTGTGGTCGTCCCATGTCTCGTTTAGTGCACTCGTAGTGTTCATACCCGGTGGTTATCGCACTCTTAGTCCCGGTAATTCATGTTAGAGTAATAATAAGTATCCAAATGAGCATGATTTATAGGTGTATTTCATATATTATATTAGCACTTTTTCTTGCTCATTTCTCCACTTCGGTTAGTTTTCCTCTAGTTTATGTTTTATTTTTATCTCACAAATTTATTGGTTTAACATGAGGAAAACCAAGCTGGGAGTAAAGTAGACGAAGAGACGAACGCATAGACGCAAACGGCTCAGAAAACGGAGTCCAAACGAAGAATCTAGAGCCGGTCAAAGTTTGTAGAAGAAAATAAGTCACGCGGAGACCACACATGCATCCGCATGGGGCTGGGCGGACAGCTAGGCGGACCACACATAAGGTGACCGCGTCGGATTAAGGCGGACACTTAGGCGGACAACACACATGTCCGCATGGATTCAGGCGGACAGCCACGCGGACGTGACTAAAAATCAACGCGCGCCAGTTTTCTTCTTCGCCCGTCGACTTGCTTCTGCCATATCCATCTACTCCGCACCGCCTACCTTAATTCCCTCACGCGTCTTCAGCTCTGTCCCCTGCAATCAATGAGCTGCAATCAATCAGCAATAAATGTTCTTCCAGATCTGCCTCTTCCTTTCCTCTATATAAACACACGTTCCTTCTGCTTTCATTTAGACATCCACCACCCAACATCATCGATCCACTACAGACTACCATCACACGTTCATCCCATTTCTCTTCTCCCGTCTTCTCCATTTTATTTACTTTTCATTCCACCATATCCATCTCTAGTCCTACGTATACAAAATAGCAGAACGAATGCAGGAGTGACTACAGATGATTTCTACTACTCTTGTTTCTGTTTATCTATTTAATATGTTAGGCTAGAATATTTATACTCTGGGAATGGTTATTATGTGTTTGTATTAATTATGCAATATGTTTACTGGTTTTATTTAAATACAGTTGTTACGATTAAAGCTTATCTCTCGCCTTTTTAATAAATGTCATGAGTTTATTAAATTGCTTGCTAAGTCTATTTTGATCAGACCGGTGATGAATAGATAGGTTAATTAAGCCGTAAATCTAGAGAAAGCTTATTATGATTTAATAAGTTAGTATTTTCAGATGCAAATATAATTTCTCATATCTAAACCGTCCGTTTACATGTGATATGCTTGAACCTGGATTAGAACCTTGCATTTTCTAGTAAACGAGTTCTTATGAGTCTATGATTTAGTCCTTAAGATAATAAGAGAAATTTTGCCAAACAATTATAATTAAACCAGTAGACATAGCATGAAAGAGCATATTATATTAACCTGAACCAGAGTTCCATTTAATTTATCTATTAACTTAGTTTATTTTATCTTTCCTTTTTATTTATAAAACAAGTCAATTAATCCCCCCTTTTTGTGACACGCTTAGGTACTATAATATGCACATTAGTCCCACGGTTCGATATCCGGTCGCTTACATTTCACTATACTACCACGACCGGGATTTGTTTGCAGCCCGACGTTTATTTTGAGTTTTAATTTCTTTTCTTTTATTTTAATTACACCAGTTTAACCACTCAGATATACACGTCTGCAAGTAACTAGGATGCCAATTCTTAACCTTAGTGTTAGAATGGCCCTAGAGGGTTCTCTGGGTTCCTTTATTAATATGTATATAAATTACCTTCTCTAAGATAGGTGTTTGCGACCTAGCGCCCTAATATTGGTTTTCTCATGCTCGTCATCTGGTATCCATGAGTGGGGATTAGTATCTGCTTACTATCTCTCCCGTTTACTCCTAGGCTATTAACATCGTTTAGATCTGAGTCTTTAGTTCTCAAACTCCACCCAATTCATTGGGTTACACCCTCTGGTGTAGTTCCATGATAAGGGTTGACACTTCGTGTTTTCCCTGTCTTATGGTAGTCCCTCTTTAGTCTGATATTAATCAGTATTTGTGATTCATCACCTTTGCTCTCCCAGATTTGAGTCATTTTGGTGGTACTAAAGGTATCCTTCCGTAGGCCTATGCCATACGATATTCAGGCTCAGTGCTTATTCTGATAGTTAAATGATTGTTGGTCTTTGTATTTAATTTAATCCTAGTTGGTTCTAATACTTTCTCCTAAGGTTTACAATTGGACACCCGCAACTTAGTGGGTTCCGCTTATCCTCGCTCTTCATTGTGTAGTCCTTACTCTTATTCAATTCGTATTTCCTTCATCCTCTTCGAGGTAACAGTATCTTCCGTCCTCAGACAAATTCACTGTTCAGTTAATATCCACTGCCCTCCGTACGGGAGTATAGCAGTATAATGGATTCACAACACCCCCGGTGTGTGTGGTGCGGGCATAACATCGACCCCTTCATTGTATGTTCGCATCTGCCTATTCTTCTCTTACAACTCCAAATAGCTTGCCATAACGGCACTTGTCTATTATTTTCATTCACTCAGTTGGATAGGTTTTATTTGAAGTCTTGGCTCGTATAGCTCACTTCTTGCCCTCTGGCAATGTTCAGTGGTAGTGGTTTAACCACAAGTGTCGCGCACTCCCTAAATATGCTTATGCTGGTCCTGAAGACTCAACACTCCCCACCGGTAATACTTGACGTTTAATGTCCATACCGGCACTAGGGTTAGGCTTATAGGCACTAATTACCGTTGTTCTCATTTACTCCCTTTCCACACTCTACTAAATGGTGTATTATTTTCAGGTTTAATGGTCAGACCGGCTAGGTCTTCCCGAGGTTTTATCGACCTCCAACCCAAGGGTTTCGTAACCCTGCCTTTAAGAAGGCTATGTCCTGCTTCATTGCATTACGGACTCACATGGAAGTTTAGTGTTTATTGGTAACCACCTGGACTACTCGATCCTTTGGGGATAGTTTACCGTCGCTGCACTTGTTGTAGCAAGTGCGCAAGGCAGGTTGAAATTTAGTACTTTGGTTAGTGTGGCACTTGCTGTGGCAAGTGCGCCATGTAGACAGAGCCACCGGTACGGTGTGTGTCAGTGCAGTGCTATTCCCTAATCGGGTTTCTGTTCCTGTTAAAGAAGTTCATATTCAAATTAATACAGTCTCATTCCCGCACTCGTTCCCATAAGTTTACCGTGGGAGTAAGGTCTTACTTCCCTCTCGAGGCGTTGCATGGTAGCAACTTAGCGAGTTCTTGTTTCTACAGCTCTCAGGATCTCTCCTCATGCACGTCAGGCCATCTTGAACCTTCAGTGTTGCATGGGTTAGAGTTACTCGCTTCGGGTGAGACTTCAAAAAGGTCATCCATTCCGTCAGTTACATATCTCATAAACTAATCTTTACTCGTCGTTTCCGCTTCCTTCCCCCCAAGCGCACTTATCAGTGCTTTCCTGGATGTAGGACAGGGTTGCTTTGCTTATAGCAAGCTAGCCCCATTAGTCCTACGGGAATTATCTCCTCAACCTCGGTTTAATATTTATCTCATACTCGTATGGTAGACATTACGTCATTACCAGGACCCCCGGTCCTAAACAATTTATCACAACACAAAAATCCTATTATCTACATTTTAACATAATTCTCATAGCATCCACATCAGGTCTTCCCGATCAGGAGAGTTATCTCCGTGGTTCTTCTCATTTCATAGCCTCACTAGGTAGTACTCGAGGTACGGGCTGCGCGAGCGGGGTATTATAGCAAATTCCCGGGATGCTCTCCCATCAAGTGCGAGCGGTTCCTACCGTCTTCGCGTTACTTGGGGTTGCTGGACCTTCACCACCTTCCGCTGTGCCTCGTCCTTCCTTTGTACTATTACCCAGACCTCTCACTGACATATGTCAAGAGGACGGGTTAGACCTTTACTCGGTCTAATACCGCAGTCTCGGTCGTTTAATATTGAAGTGCCTCTACGGCTATTGTGTGCAAGCACTAAGCATTGCATCGGCCTCGTAAGGTCACGTATCCTCACAACGTTTCCCGTATTCCCAAAACCTATGCTCACTGTATAAATCCTACTATCTCTTGTCATCAGAGCGGTACTCCGCACTGATACCACTTTTGTAACACCCCTACTCTATCGGCTCCTAATCGTCTTACTTAACATTGTAATCGCAGCGGTAATCTAACAATTGAACTACTGGTGTCACCGTTCTCACTCGCCCATACGAGTAATAACGTGCTTACTGATATATTCATAAATACGAAACAATTTCCCACAGTGACAACAAGAGATAGATCTATCCTTCCATTCCAATATAAAATACAATCATAGTGAGCATTCTAAGTACCCCAATCCTATACACGTTTCTATGTTAGTATCAAAATACAACATTGCATATTTAAACAACTGTAACTAAACTACCCAGCGCGTCCCGCTCTTTGTCGACACCGGAAGCTGCATACCTGCAAAATATTTGTTTGTGGTATGGAATCAGCCCCTGCTGAGTATGTTACTACCTGATTGTCATGCCCCCTCAGACCCTCAATTAATTGGTCGAGAGCATGCAATTCATTTTCATGCAAGTAGTTTAATACATAAACAAAACTGTAAAGTAGCAAATATATTGCAGTAAACTCAAATAGCAAACAAGCCCCCGGCTTCACACATCACATCGCAATAAGCCAACTGAAAGCGTTACAACGCTTATATGAGTACAGAGACTCCACTCCAACAAACACTTAATAGTTCATAATTGAGTACAGCGACTCACTCGACCAAACAATCCACAATAATCCACACACGAGTACAGTGACTCGACTCAACCAGTTCACAACACAGATATAAGTACAACAACCCAATTAAACCAATTCACAACACACATATGAGTACAACGACTCAATTAAACCAATTCACAACACACATATGAGTACAACGACTCGTTTCAACAAATCCACCAACATACAACACATAACCACAAAGCATAACCAATGAGCAACAAGACGAAACAACGAGGATTATAAACAAGTATAAATTCTCGTCTTTGGCATGCAAGCCCAAATAATGTTCGCCTAATGTATGAGCTAATATAGTTGCTCGTAATTGTTCAGTCATGCCTAATGACAACGTCTCGTTAAAACGACGTGTCTCTAAGTTACCCATCTCCTATGGCGGGTCACCCACAGCAGTAGCCACTCCAGCGGTAGAGTCTCCGACCGACGAACCATCTGTAGTCCGTTGGGAATTTATCTTGATACTTACAGATACCCACACGGCATCCTAGTATCGTTAGTTGATCAGAATTCACAGTAAGAGCCACATCCTCTTTATTAACTTATCTATACCATCGCATCGTCTTACTATTTTTCTAACACAGCAGACTATGGTCGTTAGCACAATCCTGAGTATGTCGACTCGGGATCCAGTGTTAGATACGTGAGTAGCGTTAAAAAGGCCAATGCTCCGTATATAAGTCTCGGATAATATATATATGTATATCTTATTATCCTAATGCTACAACGTTTTACTTACGTTCCTTATATTACACATATAAGATAGCATCATTGCCGCTAGTTCATTTTATAATATGTTCATATATACGAACGGTACTGTTATCGTACAACAGTAATAATAATAAGGCAACATTAATACACAACTCAAGCATATTAATTCACACAGGCAGACATTCAATCTTAACACAGATTTTCACATAATGTCTGAACTGAGGAAATCCTAAGAGACAATCAAGCCATATAAATAACATATCGTGCACTGGGATTATAGAACCGTGGAGTATGAATCAGCTAAATCCTCTGGTGATCCTCGAGACGCCTCTAACAATCTAATAATATGCATCACACTATGCATCAGCATCTCATACTAACAATACACTACGACACCCCGTACCGTTGCTAATCCTTTCCGGTTTATTCCCCGTTGTTAACTAATTAACGTTTCTCGGGTTTTCGGTTTACTTCGGGATTAGTTTTATGTAAATGTTCTCTTGCATGCATGGTAAGATTGTCGTTTATTCTATAAATAAACTTATACATTCATTATCGCATGTATATTATTATACACTTGTATATTATATAGTTTGACACTATATTGCATGTATATATATTCGATCATATATTATACATCTCTCCTTAGTATTTATTTCTCAAATGTTAGCTTATCCAAGCTTACATACTTATATATGTCTCATTAAATACCTTGGAATATATAATCCTTATTTAAAACACTTTAAATTATATAACTCCTTATTATTTCATGTACACACTTAACATTAGAATTTCCTTAACTAATGTTTATAATTTTTTTCTCCTTATCTTATATCATCTCACCTATGATATTATTGTAACACCCCATCCAACATTAACACACTTACAATAAACTGCAGCGGAAATACAAACCTCATCACATTACTTAATTCGTTGGTGTTACACGCCGTTAGCCACCCACGTGGCTAACAAGGCTAATCCATATACATTGTACCGGTCTGATGGGCTAAATTCCCGAGCAACTACACATTATTATCCCTTTCCATTAACAACAACAACAACAACATACACCTTTCAACTATACCGAGTATTTATAAACTGACGCCGACAACAATATCGGTCTTACTACACCTACTGTATATATACACTTAAATGAATACCCATGTACAATGACTACCCCGTCCTACTCTCGAACGGCTTCCAGCTCTCTGTACCTGAAATAGGAAAAGAAGAGAAAGGGTGGCCCCCAAGGGGCTCAGCACCTTTGCTGGTATGGTAATCCCGCAGCCCACATGCTACCGGGCCACGCACAACTAATTGTCGTCTTAGCATGCGGTTGATTATATTTAAATCATGCATGTAACAGTAAACACAACACATAACATTTCGCCTCAATGGGCTCAACAAACGGATAATATATCCTTACTTAATAAGTCACTCATGGTATTCATTATCCCTAGAGTGTTCCTCCTCTAATGGAGCTACTTCCTTAATAGACGACACTTACCCTTAAATCGGGTTATCCCTAAACGCCTCTTTTCTCAAACTGGGATTCATATCCATGATCCACATACTCCACATTATATAACATATAACATACACTACATAACAACACATAACAACACTTTGCACGTTTCCACGTGCACAACATAACACCGCAATAGATATTGCATCACAACAAAATACATAACATAACGGGAATGGTTCTCTTAGGAACCGACCCAAACATTGTTTATACACTGGTGAGCCTAGAGAATGTTGCCAGTCTCATGATAAGCTCGTTATACAATAACAACAACACTCATTACCGTCCTAATAGTTGGACGAGTAACTTAAGTTAAGGCGGTTCGGGTTTGGAGGCCCGAACACACCACACAAACACATGTTCCCCCAAAACCGATCATAAGTCAGAATAGCTAAGCTTTGGAATAAGCTAATGGGAGATCATAACCCGTGAGGGAAACAACCACAACAAAGAGAAGGGTAAGGCTACAAAGGATACCCTCTCCCAAACAACGCGCGACCGGCCAAACCGGATTCCTCACCACTGTTAGTACATACTTACTTTAGATATTAGTTAGAACCCCACTATGGAGTCTATCATAACTACACACCATACAGAATTACAACTGGGTTAAACACACAAGGGAGATCCCTACATTCACAAACACATATCACACAATTAACACACGCATAGCCGTGGTTAGAACGTCCCATGGTTCGGGTCGTTTACTCCGAATACCGAACTCTCATGTGATCCTAGACTCAGATAACTAAGGTTAACACTTCCGAGGTTAAATGGTATCGGAGTTGTACACGCCACATAAATGAATTACTGTAAACTCATTACATGTTTAATCTTACAACGTGGCAAACATACAGAAAAACACATTGGCATACAAGCCGGTGTAATCCGGTAGGACACAGGTTGCAAGAAAACCATACATGTCGCCACGGTCCACTATATCATGTCCTTTTAGGTTCCTCGAACAAATCCCGTACAACTGGTAACATCACAATTACTTTTATTAATATTGGGGTAACATGTTTGCTTAACGTTTAAAGCGCCCATAGTTTACCCCGTCATTCCCGTTACACTTAACTTACTCTTGTGATATTAAGTTTACAACTCTCACATCAAACCCAACACTTGTTTACACATTTTAAGGCCTTTATATGCCACCAAAAAAGGCCTAAACATCACCTAAAACCATTACCATTCAATTCCCCATGATTAGAAGCCTTTAAAACAGATTTTGCAACACTTTTGACCTGGTCCGGGAATTGGTCCGGACCCAAGGTCCCGGACCACTTGTAGAATGTACTCTCGGCCTTATTTTACCCTTGGTCCGGGTCTTGGTCCTGGACTAAGGACCCGGACCACTTCTAAACTTCACTCTCGGCTCTTTTTAAGGGGTGGTCCGGGTACCTATACAAGGGCTAGGTCCCGGACCATGTTATTAACTTGTCAAAACATCATTTTTCAACCCCTAAACCAACCTTAAACCTTACCTAATCATTCCATAAACTTTCCACATGTTTCCTACATGTTTAAACACCTTAAAACAAGCACTAAACTTTCCAAAATCATCACTAACTGGTTACTCAATTCCTTACAACAGTTCCTAGCACTTATAACATTTTTCTTAGATTTCTAAGTGGTATATCATGCCTACTACCTCAACTAACCAAAGTGTTGTCTCACAAACATTACCACCACTCCAAAAGCATTATTTCTCATACACACCTCCTTTGCACAATTGCTTCTAATTTCCACAAGTTTTCACTTAGACCTTCACTAGGCATTTCTTTTCCTTTGTTTACCAAATCTTGAACAAGACTTAACACTTCACATAACAATTCCTTGGTGTGTTCAAAACACCCATTTGAGTTCTAAATCCTCCAAGACAATGCCCATGGCACCTTAACACCTAAGAACACCATGATTCACCTTCTTCCACCATCTTAACACTTAACAAGTTCCTAGTACCTTCTAGGTCTTAAAATCTCATTTCATCACATAAACTCTTTTGTTTACAACTAAATTTCGCCATAGCTTCTCTTGTATATACTCACATCAAAACACATTGTTTTTCACCTTTAGACAATCAAGAACATTCAATCTCTTAATACACACTCTTATACACAAACATATGGTTTTTCATCCTTTAACCATCAAACACATTCACCTTCACAAGAGATGTTCTTTACACACAACTAAACCTTTAAACTACACTACATCACAATATAGTGCATAAACTTAAATTGCTTGGCACTTAGGCCCTTAAATAACATGGCTCTTAGGCCCTTAAATTGCATTAAACTTAAACACTGAATCTCCACATTTAAATGCCTTCAACCTGCGAATACACCCAACAATACATATGCCCTTAATAAACTCCTTGAGAGCATTTTGCTAACTCATTTACCATTAGCTCTTTAGGTATTTTATTAAGCAAATCAAGCTCCATTTTCCTAGGCATTTAAACCACATTAGGTTAACACATTTACCTCTTTTCTTTCAAGACTTCCCACTTGTTTTTCTTTGTTCTTCCTTGATAGAAAATCGGCAAGGGCTTTTATCACTTGTCAATCTTCTAATCAATACACATATAAGGGTAATGAGCATTAAGTTTAATACTCCAACTCATAGTTAAACCCTAGGTTTACATATGTGTCTTAAAACACCAAAATTTGATGATTACCTTTGGAATTCGGAAGAGAGCTTGGTTAAGTAGCAAGATAGGACTCCTCCTAGTCCTTTGAAGTTTGAATTAAGCTAAAAAGATAGCAAGGCAATGCACCATTGTAAGGTGAATTTTCGGCCTCACACTAAAACAAGAGGAAATGTTGTTTTTCTTTGATTTTCCTTACCTTGAAGCAAAGGAGAATGTCAAGGCATGAAAAGGTGAGCTCAAGCTCCTTCAATGGAGAATCTTCATGGCACCAAAATGGAGTTCTTGAAGATTTGAAAAGAGAGAAGTGTAGAGCTTGACCTAACTAAGACAAATATGGTCTTGGAATTTGATTTGGTGCATGGAGCTAGAAGTTACAAGCATTCAAAGATGGAGAATGGTATATGGCTGTAGCAAAACGAGATGGAGAAGGGAGGATGAGGTTGGAGACGGTGGGAACCAAGAAGAAAAGAAGAGAAAATGAGGAGAGAGGTTTAGTTTGGAGATATTTATGTTATAAGGCATAAAGTAACTTTTCACTTTATTCTTTCTTCTTTTCTTTATTTGCTAGCCAAGTGTGATGACTCACACACTAAAAACCGTGCCCCCTTCAATATATAAGATACTTATGGTCTTTGTTGACCATTTAACTAATTAAAGTTGACTTAAGTCAAAACTAGCACTATTTGGGCACTATTCACAAACTAAGGCACATATTTGTGAAATTTTTGATTTCCCATTGATATAGACTTCCAAATGTGATACTATATAGTACACATGTTAATTAAAGAGTAATGATGGACATCTAGCCATTCAAAACTCATTTACAAGACAATTTTTCAAAAACGTGCTTTAAGACTCCTTAGAGCACATTTTGTGTTTTAACTTGTTTTCAAGCTTGGTTTTTTTTGGTAATTGATTAAATATGTTCATTAAAATACTTTTAAGGTATAGGTATGACCATTAGGTCTTATACAAATTTATCCCAGGCTTAGAGCACATTTTTGCTCATATTGACTTTAAGGTATTTATTTGTGTTTTGTTTGGTTTCATTGTCTACCAAAGTTTCCTAAGGACTTAATTAGCCTTATTAAATCATACTTGAATATTATTAAGCCTTGGTAGGCTCTTTGGGTCCTAACCAAGTTCGCTCATAGCTTAGAGCATGTTTTTGCTCAAACTGTGTCTTAATGCTTTATTGCATTTTACTATGGTTTAAATTGTACACTGATGTTCCTAAGGCACTTTTAGCCTTTACATACCATAGTTTAATATTTAAACCACATATCAAGGTTTGGGGTATTTCAATTATATGGTTATTGAACCATATCATATTTCTCACTCCATAACATACATTTTATATATATATATATATATATATGTATTATGGGACCATTTATTATATGGTAAGTTTTTATAACATATTCATTCTTTCTTAATGAATATTTCTTATATTATAAATGTTACAACCCTTATAGCATTATAAACCATATTATAAATTTTATTTCCAAACAGCCCACATTAACGAACAGCCACTTTGATTTCTTTTATTTACAAAACCACCACATTATTTATATAATATTACATTATAGTTATATAACATATATTATGACATTTATATGATCAAACCATTTATAACCTATAGTTATAACATGATATTAAATACCAAACAGCACTTACTGCTGTCGGTTTTTAATCAATCTCACATATACTTTCAATAATTACATAATAACCCCAAATATTATTATATTGTTACACTTATAACATATCTCTTATTTCATAACCATTGAAACTAAACTTAAATCTTAAACATATTATAATCACATTTAATTAACTTTACACTCATTATTCCCATTTAATCTCAACCAAAATCCTAAATCTCGATCACCTATCAAACTTAATTCCACTTTGAGATTGCCCCAAAGTTCACATTTTCCACAATTTCAACGTGCCCCTAACCCTTTCTTAATTTTCAGATTCTCACCAATTTCACCAAACCCAAATTTTGACCAAGATGTCAATTTTGACCAAGATGTCAATCTTCACCAGAATACCCACTTTCACCAGAATACCGATTCTGACCATTTTTTTTCCAGTTTAGCCCTAATTTTCGATTTTACAATCTAACAACCCTCCTTTCAATTTTTTGACCTACTTTTCCAGAATCACAAGTTTTAAATTGATAAGCCATTCCCAAATTAAAGCCTTCTTTTTTTTTAGCGATTCATTTACCCAGATCTAGTATAATCTTCAATTTAATCTACAAACCAAAACTAACATCAAAACCCTAGTTTCGAAGATTGCCACCAACTCATCTCTTTTTTTTGTTTAACCACACGCATAAACAGGATTCCACATATTGGAATTCGCCAGAACTAAACATCAATTTGAACGTCCATAAACAGGGGTTTCACTATCAGTTTAGCAAGATTTTTGAAACCAATACAGCCAATGATTCGAACTTGAATCAGCCAAAGTTTACAGAGTTTAAAGTAGCAAAATCGGGCTACTCAAGGCGTCAAAAATTAGAAAGGAAGAACAACAATTTTTTTTTACAAGTTTCAGTTTGGATCTAGACAAAATCGAAAACAAAACACCAAATAATTATATAAATTTGATTCTTGTACACCTTGAGTTTCCAGAAACAATTGGCTCTGACTTCGGCCATTTTTCTCTGTTGCTTGCGATTTTCCACCAGATGTAGCCACAGGAATGGGCTTCTGTTGGTCTCTTGTTCGGACTCGAACTGGCGAACACAAGAAGAGAATGAAGGGTGTTGGGTGTCCCAGTGTCCCTTGTTTGCTGGCGTCGAACAGAAGAGGCGAAACGCCGGGATTTGTTCGCCAGGCTAGGGTTCTCTACCCAGAAGAAGAATGAAGAAACAGAAGAGGATGAAGGAGGCGCGATCTGTATGTTCCTCATTGCCTGTTTAGGGCTTCGGTTTACCGTGAAGAATAATGAAGAGAATAGAGAGGCGCAAGCAATTGTTCCTGGTCGCCAGTTTAGGGTTACAATATTACCGTATGTGAAAGAGAATTGAGAGAGTTAGGCAATATTTTTTTTTGTTTGGACCGGTACCGAGAATGAAGAGAATAGAGACTAGAATAGAGAGTGGGCTGGAAATTGTTGTTGGATTGTTGTATTACCGAGAGGGATGGAGAATGACTGGGCCGGCCCAGTCACCTTGGGCGGGTCGGTCCACCTGTTTTTTTTTTTTTGCTTTATAAAACATTACACATATAACATTGTTTTTAGCTTGTTTTTAGAGCCATTCGCGGCATGATGTCCCTTTTAACGAGACGGACATTTTTACATCTCCAACTTTATACCTTCAAACAATAATTATTATTTTAATTTGTAAATTTGATTAATTAGATTTTAATTTCTAATCGATTTGCGTTTCACCATTTTAGGCAAAAACGTAACGTCTTTTATTCCATTTTCTTAGCCAATTTTCCAATACCTCTAAAATTACCCAAATAACCTCGTAAGGTATCTAAGACCTCGTTTTCACTCCTACAATATTTGTGGCACGTTTTTCATGTAAAAACGATTAATTACATTTTCGTTTATGTTTCTTTTTTTTTCTAAACCCTCTCAAGTTCGTTTTAGGCTTCGTTCATGTTTCCTAAAGACTTCTTAGGGTTTATTCCAATATTATATTATTCCCTTTTAATTAATTAAGGGTATTTAATTCCTGAACCTCTCATTAATTACTTTTATTTAATTAATTCAGTATAAATTAAAGTGATTAATATTTGGGGTATTTCAATCTCCAAGAAAAATATAACACCCGGACACATATTTTCTGGTGTTAGGACAAGCCGCCCAATCGGAATCACAATAAGCCTAAAGATCGGGAGTAGGCGATTGGTGACCTTTGGTAAGAACAATACCGTAGTTGAGCGTACCCTTGATATAACAAAGCGCATGCAAAGCAGCCTCCATATGTGTGTCAATTGGGTGTTGCATAAACTGGCTGAGGACTTGGACAGTAAAACTTATATCGGTCTTGTGTGAGTCAGATAATGAAGTTTTCCAACAAGTCTTCTATAGATAGTGGGATCATGAAGAAGTTCTCTATCATCAGCCTGAACTTGTTTACCAACCACCATTAGTCCTTTTGTGGTGCGCAGATCATAACAAGGATATTCCTCTAATAATTCTTTGCGAAATTTTTGTTGAGAAAGAATGTACCCTTCATCGTAAGGTATAAACTCAATGCCCAAGAAATAATGAAGTGTGCCCAAATCCTTAATATGAAAATTAAGATCCAGAGCACATTTGATGTTATCAATCTCTTCCTGATGAGCACCAACTATCAACATGTCATCCACATAGACAGCTGTAACGCCTCTATTAAACAAATATGCAGCGGAAAATAAAAGATTATGGCGTTTACAGATCATCGGGTTCCAAACACCTGACACAAAACCTCCCCAATTACATTTAATAAATTACAAAAGCTACGGTCTGAACCTCGAGAAAACTTAACTTAAACATAACAGTAATAAAATACATTAACTCTCCACAAAACCTAATCCCATCCCAAACACTCAATCTCTTCGTGGCCACCTGTATATCAACTCGTACCTGCAAGATGAAACCAAGCAGCCCACCCCGAGAGGGGTGAGTCAGTTCCCTGGAATGGAACTGGTACGATCCTCCAAAACAAACTCATAGTATAACTCTTTAATAAATAATAATCTGAATACAATCACTTAAAACCACACAGAGGAACAAGGCACTTTAAAAATCACCAAGTCAAGATAACAAGTTGCGAAAGAGACAAATAACAGAAATTTAAAGTTAGTCAATCAGAAGAAATCACACCATATGCTAGTGAACATCCATTGTTTGTGTTAGATTCAGTTCCAGTTAGGTGTATGAAGACCCAAGTAGTCACAAGGACTAGGAATGAAAGAAGAGATCCAAGAACCCATAACTCAAGAGTGGAATAAAACCCATTGAGAGAGATGGCCCCCACCGCCAGTCAGTTGTCACAAGGACGAGGTAAACAGACCTCCGCTGTCAGTTGTCCATATGGACAAGGTATAGTAGACCTCCACTGCCACCGACCCGTTCTCAGTCATCGGTGAAAAGTGTGCGCACCACTTAATAACAATAATCCATACTCAGTACCAAGATTGACATTTCTTCATATTCCCATTAGATTATTAACTGCACAAGGGCAATACCAAAACACTCAGTCCTACAGAGTGCAGAGGCGTAAACCCTCAGCAGTTAATATCTAATAGAAAGAATCCATTCTCATTAAGGCTGATCAAACTCGACTCATGGATGAAACAATACCCATAGTCCATAGGAAGAATTTACCAACACCAGATATTTCCTATATTCCCAGTTACCCCACTAGATCATTAACTGCACCAGAGCAATACCAAAACACTCAGTCCTACAGAGTGCAGAAGCGTAAACCCTAGGCAGTTAATATCTAGTGAAACAACTAGATATGAGGAACCAATAACCAAGGAAGTTATACATTCAAGGCTCAGTTAGTCACACAAGCTGAGTTAGTCACACAACCATTTCCTTTTAGAAATCCATTTTAGCTCAATTAGCGTTTGTCAAAAACATCCCCTAAGTCTTGTTAGCAAAGCATAAGAGTACGAGAAATCGTACCTGGCATGTGTAGAAACAATAATCCAACTTGAAAGTGCAACTTCCACTAACAACCTATAATTAAGGTGTTCCAAATATTGATTAGTTAAGGAACTTATATAACTGAACATCTTTTGTTCTTACTGGATTATAGTTTTAGATCTACAGTTATCCACTCCTTATATCTGGGCTAGATCCAATTAATTAAATCTTTGTTAGGCCCATTTCAGTTGATCAGGAATGATTTAAGGTTTACCCTGAGAGTGGCCCAAACTCTCTTGGATTGTTTAAGTGGGCTTTTGAAGTTCATGGACTCAGGCCCAGTAGGTCAACCCAAGTCCGTGTTATGTTTTCGCCAACTGATTACATTTCCTAAAAATGGTTTCGCGAGGTTTCGAACGTGCAACCTCGATTTAATTATGGGTTTAACTAGACCAACAACGCCACTGAGTTTGTTTGTCTTAAGGGTACATTTAATTTTACTTCAATTACTTACTCTTGATCATAGGGTTAGTTTAATTAAATACTTAAGTTATCGTTGACTAATTCATTGCAATACTGAATTAAAGTCCTAAAGTTTAGTATATTTATATATTCTTCTTATATATTTCCCACAAGGAATGTTATTTTCCATCACCTATATATATATTAAGATTTATCCAGAACATTCTTTGAGAAATTTTATTGCATTTAATTATCTTTAATAACTTTTAAACATATCCACATCCGATATATGGTTTATAAAATAAAGTATTTTCCTTAGTTTTAATTAGGCATATTATCCCATATAATATAATAAATAAAATGTAGAATAATTAAATTCCTTGATTTAACATAAGTTTCTATTTTAATTCTCCCATATAAGTATATATACATATATGTAAATAATTTTTTTTTGGTTGAACCATGGAGGGGAGCCCTCAATTTATTAAAGATTTATAGTTACACAACATCATTCCCACAGATGGGTACAAGCCACCCAGGAGGATTATCAAAAATGGTATGCCTAATGCTTCTATGGAGACCGAATTTCGCCATGGCGTCTGCTAAAACATTTTGAGATCGGGGAGTATGCCTAACCTTGAAGTTCACCCCCCATCAAGTAACTCTCTGCATTTAAGGATCAAAGGCCTTAAAGGGTGGCACTTTGGGCATTCTTGAACTAGAGAAACCACCGTGAGGGAATCCAAAAGAAAACAAACATTTCTCAGGTTTCGACTCTTCGAAATCTCAAGGGCAGACAAAAGGGCTTTTGCTTCTGCAGTAACCACCTCGAAGCATCCCAAAGCCGCCACAAAACTGACCAACCAGTGTCCCTCTAAGTCTCTGCATACCCCTCCAATTCCAGCTTTGCTAGATGTGGGGTTGACAGCCCCATCAATGTAGAAACAGTTGTAGTCTGACGGTGAAGATGATTGTGCTGCTGAGATCCCCTCAATGCTGCCAGACCCTTGGTTATGTATCAGCTCTCCTTCGTAGAGTAGCAGTTCAGAATCTTTCCATGCTCTTCGATTGTAGATAAGTGCTTTAATGATTACCTGAAATGGTAACAAAGAGATATTATTATCAGTAAAGATTCTCCTGTTCCTCCACTTCCAGAGGTGAAAGCATACAATTAAGAATACAACTACACAATTATAATAAATGTTCAGTGTGAAGTGCTGAATTAGATTCAAGTGTATCCATTCGTGAACACATGAGTTAAAAAACCGATGTTGATCAGCTGCAATCACAATTCTTTTCCAAAATTTTCTTGCAACCACACAATCTCTAAGTACGTGGATCAAGGACTCCTCCTGTCCACAGAAATTACAATTATAGCTTTCAGAGAAACCCCTTCGCCACCGGCTCAAATTAGTCATCAAACCGTTGTTCATTACTCTCCATATATGGAGTTTAATACGCTCCTGCACTTTTGCCTTCCAAAGGGCCTTGAAATCCTGCATAGAGTTTTGAGCTGCATTGTTAGATACCAGACTATTATCAAATAACTTATATGCTGATTTAACAGAGTAGTCACCAGATGTGGTGTATTTCCACGAAATGAAGTCATTTTCAGCATCAGGAAAAACTCTCAATTTCTCAAAATGATCCCTCAGATTACCAGGGATCAGATGCATAAATTTATTCCACTTCCAACCCTCATATCTATCCCAATATTTGTCCACCGTTTCCTTGATTAAAGTATCAGGAATATAACTATTTGCTACAGAGATCAGGGGTGTCTCTAAAACCCAACTGTCAGTCCAGAAATTAAGGCATTTGACATTGCTAAGGATCCATCTAGTACCCTTTTGCACAAAAGGAGCAATCTTTTGAACACTTTTCCAAGTTGCCGAGCCTCTGGTAGTCTCAAAGTTCCTGTATCTCTTAACAATGATATCATGTTGAACACTTCTGTTATTAGAGATTAACTTCCAAACAAGCTTGCCAAAGCAAGCTTTGTTCATCTGCCTAGAGTTTCTGAGGCCCAACCCACTAGCCTCTTGACTCTTGCAAATCTTATTCCAAGGAATTAAATGGATTTTCCTACCTCCTGTACTATGGCCCCAAACAAAGTCCCTACATAATTTATCAATATAATCACAAGTTTTATTTGGTAGAACTTGACACTGCATAACATGAACAGGGATAGATGCAATAATATTCTTAACCAAGCATACCCTACCGGCCATAGATAACGAGGCTGCTTTCCATCCAGTTAATCTTTTAAGAACCTTTTCCATGATCATGTTATGAGTGCGGCCATTGGATTTACCCTGTTTCATATAAACTCCAAGGTACCTACCAAACTCTTCTTTAAAGGGGATATCTGCTTCAAGACTAATTATCCTAGCCTTTTCACTACTCATATTACTAGACAGGAAAAGAGATGACTTTTCAAAACTCACAACCTGACCCGAGGCCTTACAAAAGTCATCAATACAGCTTCGCATAATTCTCACTTGTCTAGGGGTCGCCACACCAAATAGTAACATATCATCAGCAAAGAAACAATGAGAAATTTCAGTGCCTCTTTTACCAAAATGTAACGGTTTCCATTCCTTTCTATCTATAGCAGCTTGTATAATGTGGGTTAACCTTTCCAAACAAAGCACAAAAATATAAGGAGATAGAGGGTCCCCTTGTCGCACCCCTCTCCCAGCCTTAAAACAGTTGGACAACCTCCCATTAATATTAACTTGATAAGAGACTGTGGATATACAATGCATAATTAACCGCCTCAGGGGATCAGGGATACTTAAGCATATCAGAGTGTCATTTATAAAACCCCAGTCCAGTTGATCATAAGATTTAGCCAGATCCAATTTCATGACCATAAATCCATCCCTAGATTTTGTGTGCCTCATAAAGTGAATGGCTTCCTGAACCAAAACAATATTATCAAAAATGCTAAGACCTGGAACAAAACTGGATTGGAAAGGGGAAACCCACATAGGGAGTAAAGGTTTTAGACGGTTTACAATGACTTTAGAAAGAATTTTATACTGGACCTGGCATAAGGAGATCGGTCTGAATTGACTAAAATTGATAGGACAGTCAACCTTTGGGATAAGGGTCAGAATAGTTTTATTAATAACAGAATTAAAAGAACAGTTTTCAAAAGCTTTTGATATAAAATCTTGTAATGTAGGATAAATCAAATGCCAAAATTGTTTGAAAAAAGCAGCAGGGAAAACCGTCAACACCAGGGGCCTTAAAACCTTTCATGTTCCTTAAGGCTTCAAAAATTTCCTTATTAGAAACATCGGACTACAAAGCAGACAATTTATTTTCATCAATATCAGGGAAAGCATGCCCTTCAAGGCAGTCCAGCCTAACCGGTTTTTGCATAAAAAAATTAGAAAAATGCTCCTCTGTAAGTCTGAACACATTGCTCTCATCAGAAATCCATTCTCCCTCATTATTCTGAATTCTAGAGATTCTATTTCTACCCCTTCTGATAATTGTTTTGGTATGAAAATAATTTGTGTTCTTATCCCCCAATTTTATCCACTGGTCCCTAGACTTTTGTTTCCAAAGAATCTCTTCTCTTTCAAGCCAAAGCTCTAATTCCCCACTTAATTTCCCCTCGAGACCAATCAGGTGATAACCCCTACCCTCATCAAGTTCTCTATGGATATCTTTGAGTCTAGCCATCAATCTATTCTTCTCCTTAACAATGTGGCCAAACACCTCTCTGTTCCAGGTTTGAAGAGCCAAACTAAGGTTGGATAAGGACCCTTCAAAATCAGAATTTCTTATCCACTTATCAGAAACAAAACTTCTAAATTCTCTATGGGACAACCAGGCAGCCTGAAACCTAAACACCTTCTCCCCATCATTTGACCTTTTGGGGGGGTTAAGCCATAAACAAATAGGGCAGTGGTCAGAAGAGAACCTAGGGATAATATCAACAAAAGCATCCGGAAACAAAGTACCCCAATTAGTAGAAGCAATAATCCTATCAAGTTTTGCTCGATGAAGCCCATTAGTCCAAGTGAAATGCCCCCCCCCCCCCTTAGACTCAATCTCCACCAAGCCTTTCTCATTGAACCAATCTAAGAATCTGTTGTCAATACCAGAGTTACTCCTAGAAGACATATTTCTATCCTCAGAGAACAAGGTGGCATTGAAGTCCCCACCAATAAGCCAAGCAGTTTCATTGTTTGGATGAATACAATTAAGCCTATCCCACAAAAGATTTCTAATGGTCTGATTAGGACTTCCATAAACCGCGGTAAATAAAAAGGTTTTGCCCTCAGTACAAATCTCACCATGGACAAACTAGGTTTCAGAATTAAAGATATTAACCGTAACAGGATTATTCCAAAGAATCCAAACACCACCGCTAAAACCCCGAGCTTCTTCCCTAAACCAACAATCAAAATTCATATTTTTATAGATCATCTCAGCAGTAGGACCACTGACACGTGGTTCAAGAATAACAAGCACCCCAGGATTATGAGTTCTTCTCAACTCCCTAACAGCTCTATGGAAGCTCGGTTTTAAAGCACCCCTAGCATTCCAATATAAAAACTTTATAACTGAAATAAGTTACCATATTGTTACTCAAACATTTTTATGGGGAAGGGGGTCCCCATCATAAACAGAGACTTTAGAATCCTCCAGATGATAAATAATATCAGGATTGATAGTAGGAGTGAAGTCACCTGGATTGCTTTTTGCTTTACCAAACCGCTTGACCAATAATGGAATCTTGAGACCCTCCGTATCTGTTGAGCCAGCATCCTGTAGCGGATTAGGTTGATGATTTCTCATCTGTGGCTGATTTCTTCCCTGCTCCGCCTCCTTTGTGTTGTCGTTGACCACCAACGCTTCAAACTTTGATCTCCTGTCAACTCTTTGGCTACTTCTAGGGCTCAGGGTTGATTTTCCCTTTCCTTTGCTCTTGATTAAGTTTCGCCGTTTTGGAACCATCCACTCCCCATAATCCTCAATTACATGTACTGTGGATTCCTCTTTTGGTTCTTGTATCAGTTTAACCCCTTCAGCTTGTTGGATTCGATCTTCCGACGGGTTGAAAGGGCATACCTCGTCCTTGTGCCCATAGCACCCACATTTAAAACACACCAAGTGAAGCCCTTCATATTCGATTTTCATAACCCTTCTTCTGAATTTGTATTTCGCAAGCAAAGGCTTTGTCAGATCCACCTCGACAGCAACCCTTGCCAGCCTTGCCTTTCCAAATTCGGCAGCTGTAAGATCTACCTTTTTGACATTTCCAACCCTTGACCCTAACAATCTGAGGAACTCCTCGTTATAGTATTCGCTAGGTAAATCAGGAAACCTAATGAGAACTTCTAAACTAGATAAGGCTTCCGAATTCGGGTTAAAATTGGGCCTTCATCGCCTTATCGTCAAGTAATGATCAAGTATTGGCCACGGTCCTTCCGTGAGCACAAATTGAAGATCTTTATAATTGTTGAAAGTAATCTTGTAAAACCCATTCGATAAATCATCCATGTAGAAATCTGCTTTGAGGTTCCATCGCACTCTCAATCGATCATACAACATTTTCATTGGGAGATTTTTCCCAAGAAGTTTGACTATAATAGAATTTCTCCACGGGGCTCTAAATCTTGACTTTTGTTCCTTTGTGATGGAGATGGTCGGACACCTTGGATCCTCCTCCTCCATTTCATCTTCATCATCGTCAGATAAATCATCCCAGACCATCTCATTCATTTCTGACTGAATACCCGCTTCAAAGTTTTTCCTCATCACAACATTTCGAAAAGAAACATGTTCAGGTTGACTTGGAATTGGGATTAGTTGACCCTTTTCAGAGACGCCATCAGAGGTGCTTGCATTTTGCGGCTTCTTTGCTGCCTTATGTATTGAATCAGGATCGGCCATAGCAAACACACAATCTCCAACCAGTCTCCCCAGAAATTACGCCACAAGAAGTGGCCCTAATACCAGATCGACCGCACCAGATGAGAAAAAACAGAAAAAAAAACCCAGACACAAGAAGAACCAGGGCAAGTGATGAGTGTCTAAATGAGCATGTTTTAGGGGAGTATGTCATATGTTTAATCAACAATTTTCATGCTCATTTCTCCACTTTGGCTTGTTTTCCTCTAGTTTTGTGTTTCATTGGTGTCTTACACATTTATTGTTTAAACAGGAGGAATAACATAGATAGGAGAAAAGTAGATGATGAGAGGAACGTGTGGGCGCAAACGGATCCAAAATCGGAGTTGAAACGAAGAAGATACAGCATTTCGAAGTTAGACTACTGGAACCGTCCGACCCATAGGTCTGGGTCGGACGTGGGTCGGACGGACTTTTAAAAGAACGTGATTTTTGTCCCCGAGCTACTGGAACCGTCCGACCCATAGGTCTGGGTCGGACGTGGGTCGGACGGACTTTAGAAAACGCGTTTTCGCCCCGAAATTGCTCCTGGACGCGTCCGACCCACGGGTCCGGCCCAGGGTGGGTCGGACGGGTCGAAAATTTGCCCAGAAATCAGATTTTAAAAGGAGAAAAGAGAGGAGAGAGGGGTATTCGACACAGAACAGAGAAACGACGGAAAAACAAGAGAAAAGAGGGAAGAAGAAGAAGAAGAAAGGGAAGGAAGAAGAAGAAGAGAAGTAGGAGGAGAAGGCTCACCTCCATTGAAGCTCTTCCTCAATCTCCCATGGCTATTTCTTCTCCCTTCTCTCTCTTTTGTGCTTTAATGGTTGTGTAGTTTCCTTGTAGCTTGGGATGGGGATTTTGCCCCAAAATCCTTAAAACCTCCATTGTTGAATCTTGAACTTATTTTTATGCTTTATTTTAGTCTTTGAGCTTAATGAAGATGATTATTGGGTATTTATGATTCTTAAACTTGTTGCCCATGATTTGAGGATTAGTTTAGGGTTTTACCCAATTTATCAATTATGTGTTAAATTGGTTGGTTTGGCCTACCGATTAGTTTAGCATTATTGTGGGATTCTATCAAAATGTTATTCAGAGATAGAAACCTAAACTGTTAGAGACTAAAACGGTGTACTCTGATTTCGATAATTTTGAGATTAGACTACATTGCAACCTTAGTGGAACTTGAGCTTAGTGCTATCGATTGACCCGGGGCTTAGCTGAATGAGAAGTCTCGATTAAATTGGTTAGGATTAGTAGGCCTTAATTAGGCTATTAGTTAATTTAGCGTTCCCATTGTTTAGCCATGAGTTCGAGGGTTGACCATTGGTAGTAAAGGGAAGATGGGTGCAAATTCCATCCCGAGCTACATCTATCCTAGTTTAGTTAGTCTAGTTTTACTGCTTTCCTTCGTTTTCCGATTTATCTATCCAACCAACAAAACCCCCAAAACAATTTACATTTATGCACTTTTGTATATATCCTCTTGCACATTTACTAAGCTTATAATTAGCTAGACAGTTACGAAGTCCCTGTGGATACGACCTTGTTGTACTACAATGATTGGGTTCACTGCCCATAGTTAGCAGAGTAGTCTCACCACTATTTTGCCCAACAAGTTTTTGGCGCCGCTGCCGGGGACTTCGGTCCAACTATCTGGTTTATTATCTGTTTAGTTTTTGTGCAGATTTTCATTTCATTTATTTGCCCATTTTGTGTATAAATTTTTGTTTCTCTTTTTTAGGTACTTAATTCTGATGGATGGTCACTGCGATCAAGCAGGAGGTTGGTACGGTTACTCCTATGGCGCAGAGAACTACAATCAATGGGATGTATGTCAGAGGTGCGGAGAATACCATGAGAGCCCCCAATGTCCGACAACAATGGCAGAATTGAGAGCTCTTATGGAGGACCTCAACTCATATGTCTAGCGGAGGCTTGTGTGCCAAGAGTGTGAAGAGGACCACGAGAGCGCTCACTGTCCTGTGATCACAGTAGAGGTTGTTTCACCCAGTTTGGAGGAGCTCATGTCTGATCTTATCTCTTCTTGCAAGCCTAACTCGACTATGCAAGATACTTTTACCATGAAGCAAGATACCTTCAACATGAATGTTCAAGCTCAGATTGATCAAATTGTGCAACAACTTGAGAGCGAAACAGTTCATGATGTGGAACAGCCTGCTGAGGACTTGAGCTACTCTCCAACTTCTCCCCTGTGCGAATCTGAAAGCCCAGCACCACTTCACCCCCAGCTTGACTATGAAGACACTTCATCAGAAGAGAGTCTCCACTCTGACTTCAAGGAGCTTTCTCCCTCTGAAGCAGCTACCAATATTTCCCCGCCTTCTCCGTGCTCCATCAAGATCACGAGGATGCTCACATCCTCAACTTTGAGAAGGAGGAGACACTGTCTCCCTCTGACTCCTCAGAGGAGAGTACCACCATCAACTTCAAGGAGCCACCTCCCTCTGAAGTTGATTTTCATCAAGGCTCTTCCCATGAGCCTCACCAAGAAGTTGAGGACATTTACATCCTCGAATTTGAGGAGGAGGAGGAGCCATCAAACTTTGATCTTCACTTGAAGGATCAAGGCCCCCACCCGTGCACTAATGAAGTTGGGTGGAAGCTCAACGTACACCCGCAAAGTGTGGAGGCCACCTTCCCATTTGATCCGGGACCAAAGATTGAAGACAAAGTCCGCTCCGGAGTTCTCCCTACACCGCTCACTGAAGATAAGGATGTTTACATCCTTGAATTTGAAGAGGAGGCTCCACCACAGTTTGATCCTCGTACCAAGGATCACCCACCTCAACACTTCCACCTGATGAACGATCGGTGGAGTTTACACTTTCACTTCCTAAGTGTTGAGGCCATATTTCCTTTTGATCCGGGTCGTTCTTCATTGCTAGATGATGCCCGCCCAACCCACCCGTTGAAGCCGACTTCAACGTTCATATTCGATCCCGGATGACTTCACGGTGGTATGGTCTAGCCAAAGACCTTAAAGAAGGGCCGCTTACCGGGAGGCAACCCGGATTTCATTTCGTGTCCTGTCTTTTAAATTCTGTTAGTTTAGATTTTGCATTGTTTTCAATAATGGGCTATTTTGGCATTCTTTGGACTTGCCCTTTTACGCCCAATTGGTGGCGTCTGTGTTGTGAATATTTTGGAAACAGGTAAGCCCCTCTGAAAAAGGGATGGAATTAGAAACAATTACAAAGGAACCTCTGGCGAAATTTTCCAAGAGGACCTTCATCTCCAACGATTGAAGGTAGCACCTCAACGACCCCTCCCACTTGCAATTGTGCGGGCACCCTATCTTTCTTCCGCATCTTATCGGGGAGTACTCGTTTCACCCTTCCTTCAATATTTGCCCACAACGACTCCACTATTTTTATTTCCTGTTTTTGGTTTTCGTTCTCCTTTGGTTTTGTTTTTGTTAACCCTTAACTCCAGCTGTAGTTTGGTTGCTTCTAGTGTTTTTATGCAGGTGCACCTTCCAGTCCACACTCCAACTAAGCTACGCTACTTGAGGCTGAAGCTCAAGTGTGGGGGAGTTCTACAAACTGATAGCAATAGCAATCTCAGGGGAGTACTAGTTTCTTTTAGTTTTCGTTCTCTCTTTTCTAATTTTGAATCTACAAATCTAGGGATAGCTGCTGTGGTATAATGGTGTTTATGTCCCTTGTATTTCCTTTTTTGCCTGCTTCCTGAAAAGGTCTTCTGAAACCTTCCCCGGTTTGTTTGGTGAACAATGAGGACATTGTTCAAGTTAAGTGTGGGGGAGTGACCTTTTCGGCGAATTGCGTGCTTAAATGTTAGATCTCTCTGCTTATCTTGTGATTGTCCAAAATAAAAAAAAACTTGGACCCTTGTGTTGTGAGTTGTTCTCATTAAGAACAAATACTATTATGAGTTATGGGATAAATGCTTAAATTTTTCTTTTTGATTGCTTTTGAGGAGCATTTTACATGCGGTGTGGCCAAGTGATCTTATATGGTTGGATTTTTATTGCTTTGGGGTTCCTTCTGTCTTCTTTCTTAGGGATTGCTAAGGGGTGCTTCTTCGTGAAAATCCTTTAAGGGACTTGTGAGACGCCATTGGTAACCAACAATGAGAGTTGAGTGTTCTTAAATGCAAAGGCTTGATGCCAAAATGTTATCCTCTCATCTCTTATGCAAAAGTGAAACAAATGCATAAATCTATTTTTCCTTTTGTTTTCTTCTCAATGCCCATTCTTGAGAGAAGTTGGCCATGGTAAAAGCTCTCCAAGTTACCTAATCTTTAGAACTTTGAAGCACTCCGGATCATACCCCGAAACTCTAGTTTTTGTTTTTCCCCTAAGTACACCCATGCCACCACTAAGAGATGGTTCACACTCCTCAAAGGTTTTAATCACTTTTTGCTTCTTCTCTTATCCTACAATTCATGTTAGTATTTGTTAGTATTAAGCATTCCTTACTTGCTTGGGGTCTTGGTTTTGCTTGAGGACAAGCAAAAAGGTAAGTGTGGGGGTGTGATGAGTGTCTAAATGAGCATGTTTTAGGGGAGTATTTCATATGTTTAATCAACAATTTTCATGCTCATTTCTCCACTCTGGCTTGTTTTCCTCTAGTTTTGTGTTTCATTGGTGTCTTACACATTTATTGTTTAAACAGGAGGAATAACATAGATAGGAGAAAAGTAGATGAAGAGAGGAACGTGTGGGCGCAAACGGATCCAAAATCGGAGTTGAAACGAAGAAGATACAGCATTTCGAAGTTAGCCTACTGGAACCGTCCGACCCATAGGTCTGGGTCGGACGTGGGTCGGACGGACTTTTAAAAGAACGTGATTTTTGTCCCCGAGCTACTGGAACCGTCCGACCCATAGGTCTGGGTCGGACGGACTTTAGAAAACGCGTTTTCGCCCCGAAATTGCTCCTGGACGCGTCCGACCCACGGGTCCGGCCCAGGGTGGGTCGGACGGGTCGAAAATTTGCCCAGAAATCAGATTTTAAAAGGAAAAAGAGAGGAGAGGGGGTATTCGACACAGAACAGAGAAACGACGGAAAAACAAGAGAAAAGAGGGAAGAAGAAGAAGAAAGGGAAGGAAGAAGAAGAAGAGAAGTAGGAGGAGAAGGCTCACCTCCATTGAAGCTCTTCCTCAATCTCCCATGGCTATTTCTTCTCCCTTCTCTCTCTTTTGTGCTTTAATGGTTGTGTAGTTTCCTTGTAGCTTGGGATGGGGATTTTGCCCCAAAATCCCTAAAACCTCCATTGTTGAATCTTGAACTTATTTTTATGCTTTATTTTAGTCTTTGAGCTTAATGAAGATGATTATTGGGTATTTATGATTCTTAAACTTGTTGCCCATGATTTGAGGATTAGTTTAGGGTTTTACCCAATTTATCAATTATGTGTTAAATTGGTTGGTTTGGCCTACCGATTAGTTTAACATTATTGTGGGATTCTATCAAAATGTTATTCAGAGATAGAAACCTAAACTGTTAGAGACTAAAACGGTGTACTCTGATTTCGATAATTTTGAGATTAGACTACATTGCAACCTTAGTGGAACTTGAGCTTAGTGCTATCGATTGACCCGGGGCTTAGCTGAATGAGAAGTCTCGATTAAATTGGTTAGGATTAGTAGGCCTTAATTAGGCTATTAGTTAATTTAGCGTTCCCATTGTTTAGCCATGAGTTCGAGGGTTGACCATTGGTAGTAAAGGGAAGATGGGTGCAAATATCCATCCCGAGCTACATCTATCCTAGTTTAGTTAGTCTAGTTTTACTGCTTTCCTTCGTTTTCCGATTTATCTATCCAACCAACAAAACCCCCAAAACAATTTACATTTATACACTTTGTATATATCCTCTTGCACATTTACTAAGCTTATAATTAGCTAGACAGTTACGAAGTCCCTGTGGATACGACCTTGTTGTACTACAATGATTGGGTTCACTGCCCATAGTTAGCAGAGTAGTCTCACCACTATTTTGCCCAACAGCAAGGGCGAAGCAGCGAACAAGGTGGAGCAAAAGAACGACTAGGGAAGATGGGAAGCGGCGGTGGCGAAACAATCGACTCTCATCTTGTGCAGCGATGGTGAGAACGAGACCTAATTCTTTTAGGGTAGAAGAACCGCGCGTGAGGCGCGTTCTTTTTTACTCAGAAAAGTTATATGGATCCATCTGTTAAGAAAAACATAAGTTGGCGAATTTAAGACTAATATGTGTAAATAATTTCACTTCTCTTAAAAGCTAATACCCAAAACATTTATAAACATACTGTTATAAAATGTTAATTTAGTTTTCCTTATTTTTCCCATCTTAAAAAGTTTATTAACAAACCCTACTTTAATTTTTGTTACATTAAAAACCATATATTATAAGTTATTCTTATGAAAAACTCATAAACACAATTTTTAAACCCATTTACCATTGTCCAAAAATTCCCAAATTTAATATATAGTAACTACAACATTATATACATATTATAAAATTTTTATTTCATAAAAATATCTTTTAAAATTATTTAAATAATTCCATAATAGAACCGCATTTTCTGCAATGTGTGGATCTAAAGCTGTCTTAAGCCATGAAAGCACAAGAGAGTTCGACCGCTCCCAAGCGCTGAAGCAAATTACGCCCGCTTCATCAGGTTTGTCTATTCTCCCTGTTACAAATCCGTACTTGTTTTTAACCTTAAGTGTCGTCGTCATATCCCACTTCCATCCCAGGAATCCCGTGCCATTAAATTTTGACACCAATCTCAATCCTGGGTTCTCCGTTGCGTGAACATAAAGCGGACGATTCACATCAATTGTGGTTGTTGTTGTCGACGTCGTCACCGGTGTTTTACCCTTGTTCGGGTCTTCTACCATGGCTGGATGTGCCCATAAGCTTTAAGAATTGTAATCTACTACTGGTACCATATTAAGTTGTGTATAGTGTTTGTATGGTGTTTGTAGAGTATGTATTATATTGCCGTGAATGTAGAAAGACTGGAAAACTTGTTATATTACTAACGCAGCCAATATGGCTATATATATACATGCCTAGCTTCAATCTAAGAGATAAAGAAAATTGTAACAAACTAGATTCTCCTATAATCTGTTAAGATATTCTTCAACATATTTGCTTAATAAAATATCTACCTATAATAAACAAAATCTGAAACAGTTTAACTAATGTAAAACATGAAATAAAGAATATGGACTCATGGGCTAATGAATTTCTAGGTCAGCCCACTAATCCAATATGTTGGAGATCAAGTGTGAGTCCCACATTGAAAAATTATATAGCTAGTATGTAGTTCATACAGCCTATGGGCTACTCCACTTAATGTCAATTGGTTTTAGGATGGAACCTCATAAGTTATTGGGCCTTACTAGTCTATATTAGTATCTTATATAATTCCCTCCGTTGAGCCTATTCCTCCCCCCATAATATTTCTTACATGGTATCAGAGCCCAAGTTCAATCTTGGGTAATGCACCATTGTTTAATGGATACCTGAGTATAAACGGACTGTGTCATGATAAACCAAGAGATGGGACTGGGCCAGTACCGTAAAAATTGGATTGTGTCATGAAGAAGAGACCGGGCCAGTACCAAGTGGGGTCCAAACAGGGTACAATGTGGGAGGCTTCGGAGGTGAAAGACTCACACTTGAGGGGGGATGTTGGAGATCAAGTGTGAGTCCCATATTGAAAAATTATATAGCTAGTAAGTAGTTCATATAGCCTATGGGCTACTCCACTTAATGATAATTGGTTTTAGGATGGAACCTCATGGGTTATTGGGCCTTACTAGTCTATATCGGTATTTTATATAATTCCCTCCGTTGGGCCTATTCCTCCCCCCCACAATATTTATAACATCTCAGTGTGCGGGTCTTTCACTTATAGAAGCAGAGGTTGAGGTTATATATCCTTAGATGATCTGATAACTCCTGGGCAAGTTCCTCAATTTGGGTGGTGTCTTATTTGCAAGCTATTTTCTTCAAGAATCACGGATGTTTGAGCACTGGAGAGCACTCTCAACAAGGTTTAGCTATTGCATGGAGAGATTAAGGGTCGACACACAGGTAAGAATCCTTTTTTGTTTGAGTTCGAGAAAGCTGGCATAGTGCATGAGATCTTAAATCGGGGTTTGTGGAATTTTGATAGTTCTCTTCTGGTTCTTCAATTGATCGATGAGAAGAAAGCCCTAAAAGACCATGATTTTCAGTGCATCCCTATCTGGGTTCGAATACCTGATGTACCACTCCTTTTTCAACATAAGGACCTGACCAAGAAGCTTGGTAGTCAGTTTGATCAATTCTTGGATTACGATGGTGATGATGATTGTTTTGGGCACGAGTTCATGAGGATACTAGTCTTGCTAAATATTCATATCCCTGTATTAAGTTGTGTTTTGATCTCCATTGAGGTTACGCCGGTCTTGAAAGTGACATACAAAAAGATGCCTCCAGTTTGTTTCCAGTGTGGATTGTTTCTACATGCAACTAAGAAATGTGCGAACCACACTAAAAATATTGCAGGGGTTTACCCATATGGTTCATGGTTGCGAGCATCCGGCCCCCAGTTTGGACGTAAGACATTAGGTGATGATGATAGTGATATCTGGAAGATTTTGCGTGGTTGACAAAGGGTCCCCTTCGGCTAAGGCCTCTACTCGATAGGCAGTCAAGGAGAAGATGGTCGGAAGTCGTAAGGGATTACCCCGTAGTTTCCCTTACAAACTCCAAGATTATTTTGGACACAAGGGCTAAGGAATCTGGGGAGGATGCAGATTTGGTTAATTATCCAATTTTAATGTAGATGGAGGATATCCCTGAGGTAACTGCTGGTAATAATTGTAACCGGGATGGGGTCCTTCATGATAGTTCTCTTAGGGAGGTGTGGATGCACCACAAGTCAAGCCCTAATGTGAAGAAAAGAAAGTTAACTAGATCCAGTCATGACCCTTCGTTGATTGTCGATCTTGTTCATCACATGAGAGAACAACCCTCAGTGGGTGATGGTTTGACTTCTGATAAGATAATTCTTAGCTCGACTAGAAGTTGTCCTAACAAATGATTGAGATTTTATATGGTTGCGGGGATAGGCGGGGCTCCCTTGTAACTATGTTTCCACTTTTGAAACCTACTGCTTTTGTTCTTCTTGATTCACAGGTTACATATCAGGGGCTAGTTGCTTTTGTTAGTAGGTCATGTTTGCAAGCTCGTCATTTCTCTTTTAACTCTCTGTACTTGTGGGGTTGTCTAGGTTTCTTATTATCTCGTTATTGGTTCATTCAGCTTTTTCTTTTGTGTTGTTAATTTCTGGTTTGGGGGAGACGAGCTCAAAAAGCTTTGGGTTTCATTGGTCGGTTAGGGGTGCATCTCTCAATGTACTCCGATTGTGGATTTTAAGCTTAGTATCCTGATAAGTGGTGAAATAGTGCTATTTCAAGGTCTTTATTCACCTTCATTTTACTTGGTGCATAACTTATTTCACCACTTTATGGAGTATTTTTGTGATTATTAGTGAGCTTATACTTTTGACATATGTGAATAGGTAAATACTCATGTGAGTACATTTTGAAAGCTTAAATTGAGGTTGCATCAATGTTCAAACACTTCGGGAAGGATGCCAAGCCAACGGGAAGCATCAGGAGAATTCAGGTACAAAGAGGAGCCCAATAGACTCAACCGACCCAGGCACTAGTGCAAAAAAACTCTTATAACACAAGGCTTTATAACATGGCTAATAACATAGCGTGTCATATAATGTTATATAACACAGCTGGCTTGATTTTATACCACGGCTATGATATGTCGTGTTATAAGATCAGCCAAAACGTTGTCGTTACATTTGTATAATTTCCCGCGTATAATTTCTGCTACACTTTATGACACGACTACGTCTAGCAGTGTTATAAGATCAAGAAAAACGTTGTCGTTTCATTTGTATAATTTCCCGTGCACGATTTCTGCTACACTTTATAACGGCTAGGTTTAGCCGTGTTATAAGATCAAGAAAATCAATGTCGTTTCAATTTTATAAATATCCCGACGAAAATATATATAAAACAACGTCACTTAGCCAAAAACCCCGACAAAAGGAAAAAGTCAAAATTAATTAGATCTTATAACATGGTTGATATTAGCCGTGTTATAAAGTCCAGGAAAAAGAGATCTTATAACATGGTTACTTTGAGCCGTGTTATAAAGTTCAGCTTTATAACACGGCTGCCCGTAGCTGTGTTATAACGTTACCAAATGTCGTCGCTTTAATTATGCTCAGGAGTTTTTATAACGCGACTCCTGCTAGCCGTGTTATAAAGTCTTCCTAATTATCTCTCTTCTTCGATTAATTCCTTCCCCATCACTCTCCTCTCGCTCTGTCATTCTCACTCTTGAAAAATACCCGCGACGGCTTCTTGCTGGAGATTCCACCACCTCACCTCTTCGACCGTTGGATTCACTATAGCCTCTTCGACGCCGTAATCCCCACCACCACGCTCTGTCCTTCCCACGCTGTTCCTCGCCTCTGCGCCCGGCCGAAGTTTCACCGGTTTTTTTTACTCGACCGCCTCCGCCCTGCCAAAGTTCTCCGATTTCATTTCGCCTTTGACCACTACAACTGCTGTCTCAACCCAGTTTGGCTCACCTCAACCCCAGTTCGGCCAGCATCAGTGGAAGGTAAAACAGATGAAGTCGATTCCAACTCACAAGTACCCTGAAACAATGAGTGAGACTGCCAGTTTCTGACAATCTTGAAATTCAGGTAATATATCATCCTCATCTCTAGCAAATGAAAAGTATCGGAGTGATTTGCTTGTTCATATTGAATTGATTGGAATTTATGAGCCTATAGCCACTCTAATTGTGAAAACCTGAAGATACGTATGCAACAAATTAATGTTGCTAAGCATGTTTATGAAAATGAATGCTAGATACTGTTAATAATCTATAGTGCTAAATCAATAGGCATTTATGGAGAATGAAAAGGAACTCCACTATCTTGAAGCTACTTACGCTTATTGAGGGGGTTGACCTTTTTTTCCAAAGTAGTATTCATGTGAAACAACTTGTATGTCAACAATCACTAATAACTAACCTTTATGCCTCATGTGAAGTTATAAATCACCTTGAAGTTATCATTAATTAGCACCTATTTGAAATAACTTATACAATATCTTGAAGCTACTTACGCTTGTTGAGGGGGTTGACCTTTTTTTTCCAAAGTAGTATTCATGTGAAACAACCTGTATGTCAACAATCACTAATAACTAACCTTTATGCCTCATGTGAAGTTATAAATCACCTTGAAGTTATCATTAATTAGCACCTATTTGAAATAACTTATACAACAGATCACTATTGGCATGTTTACACTATTGGGAGGATATGCTTAAAATGTTGCAGTTTATGCTGATTTGAATTAAGTAAATGAAATATCTTCCACTTGTAGGACATTTTGCTTGTTTATGTGCTTTTTTTTTTTGTTCGGAGAAAGTTCTCAATTTTTGATGTGGCTAGCTAGACCTTAATTGATGTTCGATCTCTTCCGGGCATACAACCTGAAACTGTGAACTATAGTTTAACATTACTGTAAACATGAGCAAGTCAGAATGAGAAAGTCACAACCAAGGAACAAGTCACAACCATATTAAAATTTATCAATTGAAGTATTTATTAGAAGAAGAAGAAGAAGAAGAAGAAAGAAGAAGAAGAAGAAGAAGAAGAAGAAGAAAACAGAGACTAAGATTAAAGTATTTATTAGATGGGTGCTTGCTCTGATTTTTTGAAGGTTTGTTATATTTTTGGCAATCTTTGAGACAGTTGGAAGACTTCAACCTTACAGAAAAGTATTTACTAGTTATGTATTAGGCACTTTCCCATTACAGAAAAGTATCTACTAGCTAGCTGGTATCTACCTTTTTAGTTGTTTTCAGTATTAGTATATAGTGCTGTAACTAGTGGATAAAACCTATTTATATAACATGGCTTGCCCGTAGCCGTGTTATAAAACCTTATAGTATTGGCGCGCAAAAGAAGCTTTATAACTCGGCTAGCCGTGTCATATAGTTGACTTTATAACATGACTGTTAGCCATGTTTTAAAGACTAAAGTATATATGATGCTCGCATATAACACGACATTTAGCCGTGTTATAAAGCTCTTTTTAGCTGTGGTATAAAATATTTTTTTCACTAGTGAGGGGACCGACCCTGGGAGGGTTAGTCCAACCCTATTCAACTCCTCTACACCTTACTGAAATCGACCGACCTTAGGACCGTCCCTAGGTGGATTGGTCGAGTTTAAAAATGAGCACGTGCCTCCTTTACCAGAGGCAGAGGGCCGACCGACCCACGGGACCGACCTTGGGAGGGTCGGTCGGACGGAAATTTTGCCCATATTTATGTTTTGAAATGCTGAATTTTGGGGCATCCTTTCTGATATTTCACATAGCACGACTCCAACCTAAAACAGGAGAGCGAGAGAGAGAGAGAGAGAGAGGCGAAAAGAAGGGAGAAAAGAAGAGATGAAGAGGAGGAAGAAGAAAGTGAAGAATCTACCTTCATTGAAGCTCTAGAGCTCCTCTAATGGCTAAATCTCCCTTTTCTCTTCTCTTTCCCTTTTTAATGGTTGAGTAGTCTCATTTTGTATCCTAGGATGGGGTTTGACCCTAACATTGCTCATTGAATGCTTTTAACCTAATTCATTAAATACTCTTGTTTTATCTCCTTGAATATCAATTAATGCTTTAATTTGATCAACTATGACATTTGTGGTGGTTCCATTTAACATTTGAGCTTGAGTTTGGAACTTGACAAAAAGGGGGATAAACCCTAACTTTTGCACTCTTGATTTGGGAGTAAAATCTTATACTATTATTTAAGAGCTTTTGCTTAATGCTACTTAGTGACTTAAACCTTCTTTAATTAAGAGGCTTGGCTAATTAGGTAAGAATTGACTTTCTCATGCTTTGGGGAGTCATGAATTAAGCTCTAATAGACAATTAGATAATGAGTTAAGGTTATGAGATTCTTTGGGTGATTTAGGTTTTTTTTATAATTACTGTAATTGGTAGGTTTCGTCTTTGGGTGATTTAGGTGATTCCCCACTATCCTATGGTACTTTTCCATCCATTCCGATCAACACTTGATTCATTGTTTATTGTTTTCATCATTACAAACAACTAAGTTTGCCTCTAGCTAAACCCCCGTTTACAGTTTTTGCTCGCACATTACTAAAGTACCGAAGCTTGGATTTAGAAACCAATTTTCTTGTGGATACAACACTTGTTATATTGCAACGAATTGGGTGCACTTGCCCGTTTTAGCTAGGTCTTACTGCTTAGAGTAGTTTTTCCCTGACATATCCTTAATCCATATTGACTCCACTCACTGTTAGGACATTTGTAATGTATCATATTATCTATTAATCTATGAGTCGATTGTTTTTACCAAAAAAACTTTTACTTTGTAAATAAAATACTCCATTCATCCTGAATTGACTGTCTTGTTCACTATTTGGACATGTTTAACTTCAATATTTAATATATAAGATAAAATAATTTTTAAAATTTAAGTTTTACAAATGATTTCTAACATGATAAACTATATATTACAAAATTTAGTTTTATGAAATTATATGTTTAATATTGAGGTGGAAAAAAATATGTCATAAAACAAACAAAGACGATGAATTTGAGTATGTAATATAATAGTACTCCCTCCGTCCCAATCTCATTGTCCCCTTTACTATTTGAGCTTGTCGTTTGACTTCAATATTTAACATGTAAGATAATATATTTTTATAAATTTTGTTTTATAATGGAATCCTTGTGTGAAAAACTATATATTGTAAAAATTATTTTTTTAAAATTATTTTATCTTATATATTTAATATTGAAGTGGAAAAGCGTGCCAAAAAGCAAATGAGACACTTATGACGGGACGGAGGTAATACAATTTAAGTGGATATGTAGCAAGAAGCTCCGTTTAATGAAAGCAAAAACTCGGTACAGGAGTGGCTCGGAGTCGGAGAGCGGGGCCAGATGAATCGAATAAAAAGATCATTTTTCCTAAAAAAGGAAGCCAAGAATCGACGTTGTCATTCCAACATGATCAGAACCATAAGGTCCACCACCGTCCTTTTCTTCCCCTCTCCCTCGTCCATTCTCCAAAGACTTCGGTCCTCCCTTCTTTTATGTCCGAAATTCACAAATCCTGTTTTTCTATTTTTTTTTATTGGCCTTTTTTTGTCTGATTGTCATCGTCTCAAAAGCAAACATATTAAATTTCTTTCTCGTTCTGTCTCCTCTCGCTTTTCTCCTTCCCTCCACCTCTGCCATTTCGTTCATTATCTCTCAATTTCTCTTTGAAAGTTGCCAATAAAGAGAGAGGACGCTGGCAATCCTTCATTTATATCAAGAATATTCAACCCCACTGTATCCATCCCGGCTGTGAAGGAAGGAAAACTCTGATTACGTCTCTGGTATGCGTCTGTTTTTTAAGTTTGATCAATAGAATACAAGGATCGCCTGTTCTCTCCCTTGTCGTCATGATCGTGATTCTGTGTGCAGCTTTTCTGATGATTAGTTAGATCTCTCTACTGCATTTTGTTAAAAATGAAGCGTTTGATTTGTCACGGCCTGCTAGTGATTTGATTGGATTTCCCTCTCCCCCATATTGATTTACGTTATGAGCGCATAAGTTTGATTGTGTTTTTCAAAAAAAAAAAAAAGGACTAGGGGAGGATCATGCACCATTCACCGAACGTTGATATTGATCCAATAGTTAGATGGATAGTCAGTCATTGTTTTAATGCGGAAAAAATGGTGTTGTGAGAATCTCAGTTTGGTAGTTTCAGCTGCATAATTTTAAGGATTTAGAGTTGTTTGTCAATTTTACAATGTATCATTTAGATGTTGCTTGCAATGGCCACCGGCTAATCCTGGATTTTATACTTGTAATATGTCTTAGGACTCACCATTTTGTGTTTCACATTAAACGTACTCCTATTGTCAAGTAATAACATATATGTGTGCGGATTATCTGATTTAGGTGGCGCTCGTCTAGATCGGGGCCCAATAGGACAGTGAAGGATCTTGTGCTGAAATTGTTATATCAATAGAAAAGATTTAACGAGATGGCTGGCTCGACAAAGGCTGTGGACCCTGCATTTCATAATGTTGGTCAAAAACCGTATCCTTCGTGAAATGGTTAATTATTAGTCGGATTTTAATTTCTTTCCTACGCTGAACTTTTCTAGACTTTTGCTTTGCTCGCTTAATGTCTTCATGCTCGACTTATCTGGTCTGTAGATGGATTTTGTCAGTAGTGATGTGAGTTTTTAATTTTGCTAGAATTTTATTTATTTGTGAAGCCCTTGCCAAATTGACACAACTGGGAGGAAGTTCAAACTGTATAGGAAGGATTCCTTCTCCTAGCCTCAAATCCCCACCCCCTAAAGAAAAACAAAAAAAAAAAAGCATGGGAAATTGTAAACTTAACTGCTCGCAGTGGGACTGAGATATGGAGAATCGAAAATTTCCAACCAGTGCCTTTGCCAAAGTCTGATTACGGTAAATTCCACATGGGCGACTCTTACATTGTCCTTCAGGTGCGTGTTCTTTCTATATTTTGTTTTATAGATGACTTGGTGGATATGAAGTTATTAACTTCATATTTCTTCGGACCTAATTTAACTTTTGAATACAGAGCTTTTCTTTTGTCGTTTTACAAATAAGTTGATGAGGGTGAATATATTTGCCTTTGTACTTATATGTTGAACACTTCTTTTGAATCAATTGCTTGATTTATCTTGTTAAATTAAGATCTTTCTTTTTCTATTTCTCTGACTGGGGAATGTACACTGGTGGTAATGTTGACAGCTGCTCAGGGCTAACTGCTCTGTTCAGAGTATGCCAAATATATTCTATACTGTGATTATAGATCCACCCTTGAATGTTCCGGTGTGTGTATAAACGATAATATCTAATAGATATTGCACTTTGTATATTGCTATTTCTACTTGTGCTTGTACTTGTACTTCATCATATTTAGTTTCATGTCTTTTGGCTGCATGCTTGGAGTAATATATCAACAGATAGCATTCTGAGTTCATGATAAAGATAACCTTTAAACTGAACTATGGCTTTAACATACAAGCCACTTCATGCCTAGATGATGAACCTCCCTGTCAATACATGGTCTAGTTTGTGCATCAAACTTCTCAGCCTCAGGGGAACTTGAGTTCCAATCCCTCCTCCTCCAATATATCAAAATAATATATGGTTTTGTTTTCGCATCTGTTTGCCTTCTTGCTTCTATCACATAGATGAAGGTTGAGTCAGATAATTTGGTGAACATTTTTGCAGACCAGTTCTGGCAGAGGCGGTGCTTATTTGTATGACATACATTTCTGGCTGGGGAAAGATACTAGCCAAGTGAGCACTTGCTCTTTGCTTATTTGGTTAAAAATGAATGTTGCTGTCACTTCTGGGCCTCTGGAAACTTCCTTATCAATGTAATTATTGCAGGATGAAGCTGGAACTGCAGCTATCAAGACTGTAGAATTAGATGCACACCTTGGTGGGCGAGCTGTTCAGCACAGAGAACTTCAAGGCTTCGAGACTGACAAGTTTTTGTCATATTTTAAACCATGCATTATACCACTGGAAGGTGGAGTTGCTTCTGGATTCAAGACGCCAGAGGAAGAGGAATTTGAAACTAGATTGTACATCTGCAAAGGCAAACGTGTTGTTAAAGTGAAGCAGGTATTATTGCTATTGGCGAACAGATTTTTCTAAACTAGAGATTTTAAATGCAGTCTAGCAAGTGACACGATCTGGTTGAACAGGTTCAATTTGCTCGATCATCCTTAAATCACGACGACGTTTTCATCCTGGACACAAAAGACAAAATCTTTCAGTTTAATGGTGCAAATTCCAACATTCAAGAAAGGGCTAAGGCATTGGAAGTTGTCCAATATCTTAAGGATACATATCATGAAGGAACATGCAATGTCGCCTTTGTTGGTGAGAAACATTATTTTTTACTTGTACTGAAGAGGTTTTGGCTGTTCCTAAAATGTTTTGATGTCATGTATCAATGATCTACATGCCAGATGACGGAAAGTTGCAAGCTGAGTCTGATTCTGGGGAATTCTGGGTTCTTTTTGGTGGTTTTGCTCCAATTGGCAGAAAGGTTATTGGTGAGGATGATGCTATACCAGAGCCAACTCCCGCCAAACTTTACAGGTACTCTCACTAATCCTAAAGCTTGTGGATATGCCTAAATGCTAATCTAATGCATAACCCAATGCTATGTTAAGTGGTTTGTACTGCTTAACTGTATGGTCTTAAGTCATACCCCCGAAATGGAGCTCCTAACTGATATTTCTTTAACTAAGTAGAAAAATGAAATGAGTTCATACACTTGGCTGATACAACTCGATAACTTCATGTGTCAATATATCCTCAACTTGCAAGATGCATGCTCTTTGCTGCTTTAGCTTGTTATTTTATCCGCATGCATCCAGTCTCCTTGGTGACTGAATCATGTATTGTGTTGTAGTGCCAATGGAGGTCAACTTGATCCCATGGAGGGTGACCTTTCTAAAGGGATGTTGGAAAACACCAACTGCTATCTACTGGACTGTGGTGACGAGATATTTGTTTGGTTTGGGCGGGCTACGCAAGTGGATGAGAGAAAATCCGCATGCCAAGCTGCTGATGTATGTTAAGTTCTTCTTACCTAATGATGTGGACATAATGTTGTATTCTAATTCTGCATATTTTGTAGGATTTTGTCACTAACCAAGGCAGGCCAAAAGCAACCCGTATTACGCGGCATATGCAAGGGTACGAGTCACCGTCATTTAAGGCCCACTTCAACTCTTGGCCAGCAGGGCCAGCAACATCTACTACTGAGGAAGGAAGAGGAAAAGTATCTGGTATGTTATATCTCCTCTATATTGTAAGTATAATTCTGCTTTTTGTACTCTTTTAATTCTAAATTTCTATGTCTACCAGCTTTTCTGAAGCAGCAAGGTGCTGGTGCAAAGGGTGCAGCCAAAGGTGCTCCCGCTGAAGAAATGCCACCTTTGCTCGCAGCTGGCGGAAAAATTGACGTATTTGACTGCATTACCCTTGTAGCTACATTTTAGACATTGTTTATTTCTTCTCACTAATACGGTCATTTTCAGGTTTGGCGCGTGGATGGCAATGCTAAAACTCCTGTAGACAGGGATGATATTGGCAAATTTTATAGTGGGGATTGCTACATCTTATTATATACCTACCACTCAAGTGAAAAGAAGGAGGACTTTTACTTGTGCTGGTGGGCAGGGAAAGACAGCATTCAGGTTGACCTTTATATTGTCTGCTTTCCTGTCAGGTTCTACTAATCTATTATGATATGGGGATTTGTGGTTTATGTTTTGCCATAGGGGTTAAATGAAGGAGAGAATGGAATAAAGAGATCTTGTATCCAACATATAATCATTATTAGGGACATATAATCATAGTTGTATTACTTAAATTTCAGGAGGAGAGGAAAATGGCTGCTAAGTTGGCAAATACAATGTGCAATTCAATGAAAGGCAGACCTGTTCTGGTATCATCTCATTTCTTTTTTGCAAGGTTTAGGGTTTATATATTATAGGATTTCCCTTACATAGATCTTCTGACAGGGTCGCATGTACCAAGGAAAAGAACCTCCTCAGTTTCTTGCTTTATTTCAGCCTATGGCAATTTTCTTCAAGGTACTGTTTTTTGGTGTGTGTGCATATATATTGTGACTCCCCGTGCTTGCTTTAATCATCACTTGACCAATTTCATGATTAACAGGGGGGATTGAGCTCTGGCTACAAACAATATTTGCAAGACCAAGGGTTGAAAGATGAAACCTACGCTGCAGAAGGTGCTGCTCTCTTCCGGATATCTGGAACTTCCCCGCATAATAGCAGAGCTGTGCAAGTTGATACGGTACTAGTTTTTGTACTATCATCTGGGATTGCTTCTGCATTCTTCTTACTAAAGGCTGATAGCATTGCAGTAGTTCAGTATGAGTGACTCTTATCCTTCAGTTGGTCTGTTTGAAAGTTCGTGGAAGTCGCAGAAAATTAATTATCAGACTTTTTCCATGTAAATTTCATCACACTCTGTTTCGGAATAGCCTCTCTAGATTCTTTCCCCGAGTTCAGTTAGGAATCTCTTATGTTGCTCAGAGCAACGTTTTGTTCCAATTTATAAGGGAATCTTTCCCGAGCTCTTTTGTGGATATATCTTCAAGGTCAATTATAAGGGGATATTTTAAAGGACAAGGATGTTTAGTCCAACTTCACTTGAAATCACGGTTTAGCTTCTCTTGATCATTTTCCTTTTGGAAGTACACAGCACTGCAACAACAAAATCAAATTGATTCACACTCATATGAATATTGTAAACTTACACTTGGATCTCCAAGAACCAGATGGAGCATTCGATGTGAATTGATATGTATGGCTTCTTCATTCCTCATTGCTTAGATCTTTATTTTGATAAGTTTTATTATTGACAAGTCATAGTAATTTCAGTAAAAGGCCTGTTGAGGAGAAGGGTTTCATTTGTTTTCTCTAGTAGCAGTAAATAAACGATAGGAATCTACAACAAATTTTCAACATCTTATATATCGATGACTACCATACCTTGACCTTGGTAGCTTACTACCTCACTAAATTTTCTCTTTCAGGTGGCAACATCATTAAATACTCATGAGTGCTTTGTCCTGCAAACTACCAATGCAATCTTCACTTGGCAAGGAAGCCAAAGTACGTTTGAGGTGCAACAAATTGCAGTCAAGGTGGCAGAGATTTTAAAGGTATTGTTTCAGTATGAACATCTTCTCCATGATCTTGAATTCCCTTATTCCGAGACGTGCAGTTCTCTAGAAAATTTGTAAACTGTAATGGGCCCGGACATTTATTTGTTCGTCATGAAGTAAGGATGCATTAAACAAACAAAAGTCTTATGTTTTTTTTATAATTGGGGCATAAGGCCAAATGAACTGCATAAGCAGATAAAACGATCAATTCGACAAAGACAAAAGCAAAAAAGATTTGAGGAAAGGTTCAAACACTGCCTCTATCTTATAGGCAAATGTCTATGTATACGCTCAACGACAACTGACTCTATATTTCGTACTCCCTCCATCCCAGTCAAAGTGTCCAGTTTACTATTTGGATGTGTCGTTTGACTTCAATATTTAACCTATAAGATAATATATTTTTATAAATCTATGTTTTACAATGGAATTCTTATGGAAAAACTATATATTATACAACTTAATTTTTAAAAGTTATTTTATCTTATATGTTTAATATTAAAGTGAAAAAACGTGTCAAAAAACAAACAGGATACTTATGACGAGGCGGAGGTAGTAATAAAGATAAACTTGAGGATGATTTATATGTCATTGTCTAACATATGCGGGGTTAATGTAATGTGCACACTTTTTGTCATTTGTAGCCTGGAGGTCCTCTGAAGCATGCCAAGGAAGGAACAGAAACCTCTGTCTTCTGGGGTGCTCTTGGTGGGAAACAAGCAATCTCCAGCCAAAAACCATCTCAAAACATCATCAAAGATCCACATTTGTATTTATTCTCTACCAGCAAAGGTTGCAATTATTTTTCCAAGAATTTTTTTTTTTTTTGCTAAATATGACCCTGAACTTGGGAGACTTGTACCAGCCGCCCTTCCGGTGGGCCTGGAGCCTTTAAGCAATTATTCCTTTTCGCATTTCCCAATTCAATTAGTCTGATTCTTTCTGTGTTTACCTCTTGTTTTCTGCTTTGAGGACTCTCAGGAAATTTTCAGGTATGTTTGAGCAAAGATAGTGTTCTAACTCTTCTACTAATTTGATACTTTCAGAACCAGAATTCTTATCGTATATTTTTAAATGGCAGGTTGAGGAAATATACAACTTTACTCAAGATGACTTGTTGACTGAGGATGTACTGATATTCGATGCCCATGCTGAAGTTTTTGTTTGGGTTGGTCAAACGGTAGACACCAAAACAAAACAAACAGCCCTTGAGATTGGAGAGGTATTCATGTACCATCTGCGCCATATCATGGCATTGGCAGCAGTGATCTTACTGTGCTTTTTTGTCTGCAGAATTATGTAGAGAGGGCCAGTACAACAGATGGGTTATCGAAACAAGTGCCATTGTACAAGGTCACAGAAGGAAATGAACCGTGCTTCTTCACGGCATACTTCAGTTCATGGGATCCTGCTAAAGCTAGTGTATGTATTGTATGCTATCCTTGCTACAGATAAAGATTGTGTTACTATGACAATCAGAAAGCGTATTTGAGATTCTGCCGCTTTTTCGCCCTTTTCAGCAGATACCCTCTTTACTTTATATTGCATCAGCTGTGATTACTTATGTCCCTAATTTGGGTTTCGTGGATGCAGGTCTATGGGAACTCGTTTCAGAAGAAGGTTGTGATACTGTTTGGTTTTGCAGAGGTAAGCGTTACAGATCTTTAGTTGATCACTCATTGGAGTATATTGACCCAATCAGGCAACTGAAAGTTTTGTTAGTAGATAGAACCATAGGAAACCTATATAATGACCCAAAGAAATGTCATAGAAGTGCACAATATTGTCCACAGTCTTCACTGAATCACTCTTAAGCAAGTATCCGTAATTAGCAACCTTCAAATCATGGCAGACATCAAAATCAAATGCGTCTAGTCAAGGAGGGCACACCCAGAGAGCTTCAGCCTTAGCTGCTCTAAACTCTGCTTTCAATACCTCTGCTGATGATAAAGCTTCAATGGTAGAATAAACTTCTATATGTCTATATTGTCTTACCAAGTGTACAACTTTTTCTCACTTATTGTATCATCCAGAGTCCTAGAAAATCTGACACTTCGGGTCAAGGACCTACACAGAGGGCCTCTGCTTTAGCTGCTCTAAACTCTGCTTTTGGCTCATCCGATAAGAAGACTGCGTCTCCAAGATTATCAAGCAGTGGTGGCTCTCAAAGAGCAGCTGCCATGGCTGCCCTCTCACAAGCCCTCACCGCTGAAAAGAAAGATGGTTCCTCTCCTTCGCAGGGCAGTGGTGCTTCTACACTAGGTACTCTGCTGACAACATGAAAAGCTTGCTGTTTATTACATTTGGTGTTCTGATTAATGAATGTAAATAGCAATACATGACTCTCATGAGTTGTTCTCTACTTTTCCATCACATGTATTTGTATCTACTTTTCTACATGGAAAACCCCCTGTTTCATGATTGATTTTTTCTTCAGAAGCTGCTGCTGAAGGTGAAGGGGTGGAAGGGGACATGGAGGAGAATGCTCCACAAGAAAGCAATGCAGAGCAAGAATCAATTAAGGACACTTACAGCTACGAAGAGCTTAGGTCTAAGTCAGAAAATCCTGTGACGGGGATTGATTACAAGCGCCGAGAGGTCGGTCATTCTGTGCATTTTTTTTTAATCTGGGTGCAACAGGAACAATGGAGATACTTTCATATAAATCGCTCATTCTTGCCCTCTGTTTACCTGTGTGGTTTTGTGTTCTGCAATGCAGGCCTATCTATCTGATGATGAATTCAAGACGATATTCGGTATAACAAAGGAAGACTTCTACGAGCAGCCTAGATGGAAGCAAGACATCCAAAAGAAGAAGCATGATCTTTTTTGAAATCGACAAGAAAAACATGTTCTTCCTTTTTAGCTCTTCAATTTTCATTTGGTTCTCTATCTGATTGCCAGCCTTGCAATAAGTCATATAGCTCTGTTTCCATGGGTTGGTATCTGAAGCTTGATCTCTTGATTTTATTATATTCTTTTTTAGCTTATAATTATTACTATTACTAATATTACTATAACTACTACAAGGATAAGTATGTATTCTTTGGTCTGTTCATGATGACCTTTAATATTCCAAAGTTCTGTCAAATAAAGGGGGTTGGTTTATATTTTTTGGTGGATTATATTGAGAAGCGTACCTCTGCCGCTTTCAGCAGTCAGCATCCTCAACTTTTTTTTTTCCATCTGAGTTGCCTTTTTTGGGTCTTGCTTGATTTGCAATGAACTTGCGCAACCTTTATATCCTAGCGGGCGGAGTTTTTTCCTCTCTTATTATTGTCCACTTTTCTTCTAGGTGAACTGAAATGTCGTGAAAAGAAAAAAAAAAAAAGTGAGCCTCACCAAATATCAAGGACAAAACAAAAAATAAAAAGAAACAGAAAGATTGAATGTGCAATGTTCCGTGTATTCTCGGAGCAATGAGTCTTAGCTACAACCATATGTAGTCATCTTTGGCTACATTTTTTATGGTACAGTTTGTATAGAGTAAATATACATGTTTTATAAGTTTGTTGTACAGTTTATAAGTTAGTATTATATTTTTACAAATTCAGAAATATCACAATTCGCTGCATACATGTACATATACATCAGTACAGTTTTGAATGATCAAATGTACAGTTTTCAATGACCGAATGTACATGTATGTAGTTATCTATAGCTACATGTGGTTGTAGCAAAGAAATTGGATTCTCGGAGACCATTACTGACCCAGTTTTTTCTATTATTTTTTAGTAAGTTTATTATATCATCATAAGGGACTGACATGAGACAAATACCACCTACCAGCATTCAGATTGCCTGGAGAGTAGTATTTTCCATGTCCAAAGTATAGGCAGCTATCACCTTGGGTGGTAGATCATTTTCATCTCCGGTGTGAACCTTAAAATATTTGCTACTACCCAAACTAGCTACTAAAGAACTAGACTACTACCCAAACTAGCTACTAAAGAACTAGAAAAATTAGCATAACATACGACCAATCAATCATAACAAAGGCTGGAATTAAAGTCTTAATACTAAGACAAGCTTGCATCCATAGCAGATTAGGGGAGGATTCGTTCACCAAGAGATTGCCATCCAATCTTACAAGTTATCAAAGTTGATGCTATAGCTACCTACTATAAAAGTAAGCTCCATAGCACTTTGAGCAGTCAAATATTTCCCAACTGAGTACACAGGTGCTCTTCATCTACCTATAGAAACTAGCAATTGAAATATACTTTGAATCACACAATGGACCTGTAACACCCCTACTGTAACTTAAACGACAATCGAATCGCAGCGGAAATATTTAAATAACTTAACATTAACTAAACGGTTTGGTGCTACACGCCGTTAGCCACCCACGTGGCTAACAAGGCAGAATACATACATAAACGTATCGATCTGATGCACAGACTCCCGAGCATAAGTACTAAACCATATTTACAACCAACAACCGAGTATTTATATTTACATCCATAACTATATAATTGTCAACCCATAGTATATCGCCACGGGAGCACAGATGCATCCCGGGTCCAAACATCCAAAACCATCAAGAGTATTTCATAAAACCTAGAACCTAGAGCCACTTCGCCTCCTCGATCCTCATCCTGCAACATAGCAAACAAAATATGGTGCCCCAAAGGGGCTCAGTCATGGCTGGTATGGCTAACGTGCAGCCCATCGACTACCGGGATACACGCAACCAATTGTCATGATAACATGGCATTGATTTTTAACATACAAACAACATAACATGACAATAAGAATTGCATCACAACATGAACACATAACATAACAAGTACGGTTCTCTTTAGGAACCGAACCAAAACATAGTCAATTCACCCGGTGAGCCTAGAGATTGCTGCCAAACTCATGCTAAGCTCGTTACATAACTCGTTACCGTCCGGTTAGATGAACGGTTAACTTAACCCATAGGTGCGTCGGATATAGTAATCCAAGCACACCGAACATAGTATGCCCCTGAGGCCCGACGTGAGTCAGTAAAATAGCCTTGGATAAGCTAAAGGGAGGTTGGAAACCAAAAAGGAAAACAACGATAACATACAGAGAGAATCGAACCGGTTATGACATCGACTCCCATACTCACACGCGTGGCCGGAACGATCGGACTCCTCACTCCCCCGTTAGTACTTGTTAGAAGTCCCATTATTGAAACTTAACAAATTAATTCACAAGTAAGTATTAAGTCTAGTTAGACACACACACAAGGGAGATGAGACATATCTTACCATCACAATAATATTAACAACTGTAAACTCATTTCATGACTTAAGTCTTACAAGGTCATAAACATACAGAAAAAACAAACAACACACAAGCCGGTGTAAACCGGTAGGCAACAGACTGCAAGAAAACCATACCTTGGTCCCTGCTTCGATTGGTTTCCACCGTAGGCAACTCCTATACATAACTAATAATGTCGGTTAATTTACCGTATTTAACTTCCAATTTTACTAAGTGTTTGCATACCTACATGACATGTTTTACAACTAAACTTACACTTAGTTGTCCGCATTATACTCAATAGGGTTTACTACATAAGTCATATTCTTTTCTGTTTTTTTTTTAAGTTTTGGGTCGACTGACCCACCGACCGACCCAACCTCTTGGGTCGGTCCGTTCCAGTAACTTTCGGGTTCTCTAATTGTTGCCCGACCGACCCAACACTATTCTGACCGACCCAAAGCCCTTTGGGTCGGTCCATTCCAGAGACATTTATGTTCTTCATTTTTAGCCCGACCGACCCAACCCCCTGGGTCGGTCGATTACAGAAACATCCCGTCTATCATATTACAGTCCGACCGACCCAGCCAGGGTCGGTCCCCTGGGTCGGTCGACTGCAGAACTTCTCCAAACCTTGTCAAATTTTCTCCAAACTTGTCCTCAAGCCTCCTAATATGTTCTAACATCATTTGGCACACTTAAACATCCATATAACATCCACCAAATTCATTTTCTTACTCACTTCTAAACACCTTAAACATTTACTCATTTTCTTACAAAATTCCTAGCACTTGTAATATTTTCTCCATAGGTTTCTAAGTGGTGCTTCATACCTATGATAACAACTATTCCAAGATGTTTCCTCACTAAAATCTCCTTACACAAACTTCTCTAGAATTCTTTCCACAAGCTCAAACTTTCTCCTTTACAAGACATTATTCTTTCCTTGTTTACCCAAATTTGCTCAAGTCTTAAATATATATTTTCCCTTCATTACTTGATGTATCATTATCACCTAATGAACACTAAATTCTCCAAGACAATGCTTATACATTTTTAACACCTAGTACATCTTAATTCCCTTTCTTTCACCAGTTTAAGTCTTAACATTTCCTAGCACAACCTAGGTCACTAAACATCATTTAAACACCTATATTTTCTTGTTTTCTACTCAAATTTTGACATAGCTTTGTTAGTATTTCCTTACTCTCAAAACACAAGGTTTATCACCTTTAAACACTCAAGAACCTTTATCCACACAAGAATGTTCTTCACACACCACTAAACCTTAAACTACACTACATCACAATATAGTGCATAATTTAAATTGCTTGGCACTTAGGCCCTTAAATTGCATAAACCTTAAACACTGAATTTCCCACATAATATATGCCTTTGACCTGCAAATACACACATCATTTCATATGCCTTTAATAGCCTCCTTGAGGATAGTTTTTCTAGCTCATTTGCCATTGGCTCCTTAGGTAGTTTAATAAGCATTTAAAGCTCAATTTTCCTAAAGCACATTAGGTTGGTTTGTTTACCTCTTTTCCTTCCAACTTCTTTCTTGTTTCTTTGGATTGAAAATTAGCAAGGAACTTGATCACTTGTCAATCTTCTATCCATACACAAGTAAAGATAATGAGCATTAAGCTTCATGCTTATACTCATTAATAAACCTTAGGTTATATAATGTCTTAAAACACATAAATGAATGTTTTACCTTAGAATTGAATAGGAATTGGATTAAGTAGCAAGAGAGGACTCCACCTAGTCCTTTGAAGATTGGAATGAAGCTATGAATGAGCAAAAGAAAACACCATGAAGAGGTGATTTCGGTCACATATGAAAACAAGAGGAAATTAAGTTTTTCTTTGAGTTTCCTTACCTTGAAGCAAAGGAGAACAATGAGATGTAAAAAAATGAGTTCAAGCTCCTTCCATGGTGATTCCTCTTGGCACCGAAATGAAGGTTTTGGAGATTTGAAAAGACAAGATTGTAGAGCTTGACTAAACTAAGAGAATGATGGTCTTGGAATTAATTTTGGAGCATAGAGCTAGGAGATATAAGCAATCAAAGATGGAGTATGTGTGTGGACTGTAGCAAAACCGAGAATGAGAAGGGAGGAAAGGTTGGAGACGGTGGGAAATGAGAAGGGAAGAAGAGAATGAAGAGAGAGGTAAGTTTGTAAGATATTTAAGCTTAAAGTAAATAGTTCTTTTTGCTTTATCAACTTCCCTCTTTATTAACTAGCTAAGTGTGGTGAGTCACACTTAAAAACTGGCCCCCTTAGTAGTCTTAGGATATTTATGGTCTTTGTTGACCATATAGTTGACTTACATTGACTAATGTCTTAAACTAGCCCTATTTGGTCACTATTCACAAATTAGTGCACATAATTGTGAAATTTTTGATTTCCCATTGATTTAGACCTCTTAATGTGATACTAAGTAGTACACATGTTTATTAAAGAGTAATGATGGACATTTAGCCACTCAAACCCCATTTCTAAGACAATTTTTTCAAAAATGTGCTTTAAGACTCCTTAAAGCACATTTTGTGTTTTAACTTGTTTTCAAGCTTGGTTTTCTTTGGTAATTGATTTAACATGTTCATTAGCATGTAAATAAGGTCTTGGTAGGCTCTTAGAGCCTAAGCCAAGGTTATCCCAAGCTTAGAGCACATTTTTGCTCTAATTGCCTTTATGGTATTTTATTGTGTCTTCAATGGTTTAAATTGTTCACTAATGTTTCTAAGGCACTTTTTAGCCTTAATATACCATAATTTAATATTTAAACAACATATAAAGGTTTGGGGTATTTCAGGACCAACCTTCACAAACCATCCTTTTTTGATCTTAACCATCCAACTAATTAATTAACTTCATTTTGTGAAGGGATCTTGTATGACTTTAGAAGAGGGAGAGTGGACTTCTTCGTCATCTAGTAGGTGCCAAGAAAAGCTTTATAGCTTCAATAATAGGTCACCAAGCAAGGAACTAAACTAGATAGCCCATAGATAACCTATACTAGATTTACAACTTGGCAAAATTTAACCTTCGACCAGATAGTCACTTTTGAACTAAACCAATCAATGAAAGATATTTTACCCTTTTAGGGACCTTAGATATGTCAACCCATTCCTTATATCCGAATCAACACAACACATAAAGAAGTATGAGCCAATGTATCAATTTGAGCACAGAAAAAGTAGAATAGATCTTCACCTACTCTTTTGGCTATATTGACTTGACAAGGGGTGATACCTATAATCAATTTCTAGATAACCACTTTGACTCTGAAAAAAAGACTAACCCTAGGAGTGGATTATGATGAAGCTAAGTTCTAGAAGAAGGTTTTGAGCTATTCATAACCAAGTTCGGCTGAAAAGAGAAGAGATTGATTTTTTGGTATGAGGGGTCGGCTATATTTGGTCGGGGGGTGAAAACCCATTATCTTAGCATCCCTCGAATACATTCTATATCGTCCGTTTTTCCCGAAAATCTTCGTAGAGAGTGCCAACGAGCACTACACTACACTAACTCTCGATGGGCTTCATGCAGACTTATGGCCTAAAGGTGGAAATTGACTAGAGTTGCTACCTAGTTTAACCTAAATTAACCATGAAGGGAAATTATGGGTTCTAAGAACCTTTAATTGACTATGAAATTTGTTGCCTATGGATAGGACTTATCTAATCATACTAGAGATTTTATGTGCGTTCGTACTGGTTACACCCCTTGGAAGTGGCAACGACCATGACTTCGGATGGTGCCCAAGGAAACCTCGGTCTCCAATTGTCGGGATTTTCTTCTTTCAAAACCTTTTTAAATATATTCATTTTAAAGGGCCAAAAGGAAAGGATTGGGAAAATAGAGAGGGAAGAATGTTGTCTTGACGAGTTTTTCTACCAAGCTAGCACCAAGTGAATGAAGTTGTTGAGTGGAGAGCGATTGAGAATAAAACGAGGTGGTTGTGAGATGATAAATGGCTTATTTGAAATCTAGGATAGTTTTGAAAGTCTTGATGACCTTGGACGATTTTATGAAGGTTTGAGCACCATTGGAAGGGGTAAGCATGTTAAGGAATATTTTGAAAAAATGAATGATGATTGAAAAGTATGAGTTTATTCCAAGAGCATGAAGGAGAATTTTAGTTGACTTGAAGGGTATTTTAGACCTTTTGAGAGTTCAAAGGGAATTTGGTCATTTGAGAAGTATTTCGATCTTTAAGTGGTGTTCGGGTTTTGAGAAGGTTTAATGATCGAAGATTTTTGAGGTTGTTTTGAAGAAAGTTCAAAAGTTTGGGGATTCCAAGGGTATTTAGGTCATATTTGAGGAGCCAAGGATATTTTGATCATTCTTGAGGAGTTAAGGGTCTTTGATGGGATGTGGTCTTTTGAGACATTCAATTCTGTGAAGTGAGTGATAGTTGGGAGGCACTCGAGATTATTTGAAGAAGTCGAGAGTATCATAGATATATTCTAGTTATTTCGGATTTGGTGAAATTGGTTGCTTGGAGTGCTTGATGGAAATGTTGGGATTGCTTTGGAGTTTGATTCTCGAAAGAATTCGAGGCTCTAAAGAGTTTGAGTTTTTAGATTCTAAGCAATTGAGGTTTTGATGGATTTTGGAATTTTTGAAGTTTGAAGAATTCTAGAGTTTGAAAGAGTCTTCTGAACCTCACTTGAATCTTTTCTCCTTTGAAGCGTTTTGTTCCCGCTGATGTATTTGAGTTGCTTTGAATTTTTAGGGTTGTTTGAATGATTAAGAAGAGGCTCCAAGAATGAGGGGAGTTAAGGATTTATGAAGATTCGGGAATTGGATGAAAAGATTAGGTGGGTTGCTTTATTTTGAAGGATTTTTTTTAAGAAAGAAAAAACTCGTTCTTTTTATTTTTCTAAAACAGGAATATGTCTTTATTTTTTTATAAAAAGAGGTGGATGATTCCAAAGGATCACCCATGTGCCCCCCTCGAACATGAAACTTAATTAATGGTAAGTGCCAAGACTCGAAAGATGGGTCAATGTATTTATGGTGAAAATTAGAGTTTATGGAGAAACACTATTATATGAGATGCTCTCAACCAAACCCTAATAACATCTCTAACTCCCGAGTTATAAAACATTTGAAAACCGAAAGCTAGAAATCGAGTAGAAAGGAGTTAGACGGTTCTAAAATCCAGGCTGATGCTGGAAAGCGGCTCCATCCCAAGCACCCCGCCTTATAAAAATTATATGTTGCTATTAAGGGATAATAAATAGTACTACAATCCTTGTGTCTCAACATTGGATTTTATTTGGAAAAAAGAAAAGTATGTCTAATCTAGGAATGAAATAATTTGAAGGTGTTAGACATCTCATGTCCCCCTAACAAAGGTTTTGACTGTGAAATAATCATTTTTGAAGTCTTGAATATTTGGAAGACTTTGGTTTGGAAAAATGTTAAAAATTTTGCAAAGGATTTTTGATTTTTAAAATGATTATTTGAAATATTTGAGTTGATTTTTGAATTTTAAAATGATCATGAATTTTAGAAATAATTTTTGAATTAAAAAAATTGATTTATAAAAATTTGAAAATAATTTTTGAATTTAAAAAACAGATATTTGAATGTTTGAAATGATTTTTATTAAAAAAAACTGATTTCTGAATTTGAAAGTTATTTTGAATATAGAATTGATGTTTTCTGAATTAGAAATATTTTTTTAATGATTTTTGGCTTGATTTCTAAATTGGTGATAATGAATGATTTTTGGAATGATTCATATACTAACTAATTTTGAAGTTAAGAAATGATTGAAGAGTTTAAAATTTCCTAATAATTTCTCTTGGTATATTGAAATAAATAGGTCTTTGGATGATTTGGCGAGGGGTCTTAGGTTTTTTAAGGATTTTGGCATTTTTGTGAAAAGGTTTTTGTGAAGGGAGTTTTTGGTTTTTTTTTGTAAAGAGATTTTGGATTTTTTTATGAAAGGATTGTTGGATTGTCGGTGAAGGGATTTTGTGAAGCTTTTTGAATTTTAGAAAGTGATTTTGAAATTAAAAACTAGTCTTTAAACTTTGAAATTGATTTTTGAGTTTTAGGACTAATTTTTACAAGTTGATTTTTGAATTTCAAATGATTCTAAATTTTGGATTTAACTTTTGAAATTATAAATGATTTTTTTGAATTGATTTTGAAGTTGAAATGATTTTTGAATTCCTACTTGATTTTGTTGAAATGTTGATAAATGTCTTTTATTTATTTTTTATTTTTGAAATAGGATTTGCAAAGTTTTGAATTTTTAAAGTAAGAAGTCTTGTAATGAAGTTTGATATTTTATTTTTTATTTGGGAAAAGTATCTGAATTTGGAAGAGGTTTTTTATTTTGAATGCTTGAGAAAATGTTTTGACTTTTGAAAAAAGATTAATTTTCGATAGTCTTGAATATGATCGGTGATAAGGTTTGGATTTGGAATTCTAATATATTAGGATTTGGGAAAATTTGGTTTGTTTTTAGAAATGTAGGGTTTATATTAGTTATTTTTAACGGATTTACAATCATTTAGAGCTCTTAAGATTTTTATTGATTTGAAAATGGATTGTTTCAATATGATTCATGACTGGATTCAAAATTTTGGATTGGACTTTAAGGGAGTAATATAGGGGAAGGGTATCACCCCTATTAAGTAAGGATCATGACCCACTTTCGGTGAAGGAACACCTACTATCCCAAGTCCTTTTGAAATGGTACATATGGGTTGGTTTCTAGGGCCACCTGTGCACGCCCGGTTAGGTTATCTATGGATTGGGATTGAATCAAAGAATCCAAGCTCAATGTAATGTCAGTACAACAAGCCCAACCCTAAGATTTGCAAAGTAGAAAAGATATAAATGTTCAGGTTCCACAATACAATGAAGAAACAAGTAACATGAGCAAATAATATGTACAAGGTAATGATAAACAAAAGAAATCCGATTGACAAACTTATTACAACGTAAACAAGTCATCAACCTTATTTTTCCTTTTAACAAGATTGGACATCATAATAAGTAAAAAAGTCAAGGTTGTTGACAAGAGTGAAATTTATCTCTGTTTATATGCTTCATTGTTTATTAATTTGAGATTTAATGTTATATATTTCACCACTTAAGTGCATGATTATGTTAAATGTTAAGATTATTCCTCACATGTGGTTTTTATGCTTGTACAGAAAAAAATACAAAAGATAAAGGATTTTATTTTATAATTTGACAAAAAGATCAAAGCGGTTACAGATGAGGGATATAAATGTCGCACCCGACTTGATTAATTTTAGTGCATGGGTGGCGTGGAGACAAATCAATACATACAGGGGCGGACGCACATTAGTGCGTACCGTGTCCATTGACACATATGAAAAAGAAAATTTATGTAGTTTTACTTATTTATTATAACTAACTATAATTAATTTATTAATTTGACACTCAAGTATTGAACATATGGTTTATGAGTTTTGGGCTTTTTAAACTCAGAAATCACTTTTATACTACATATACAATTTTTTTTCAATAAACCCTACTTTGTTCACATCAAGCCGCAACAATAGTATCACACACGATGACAACAACATGAATATTATATTCGGAGTCGTAGAAATCTAATCACATGTATAAATTATAGCTTTTTAGTATTTGATGTCATTTTTCATTTGTTTATTAATACGATGATAAATATTTCATAACATTATAAGTTAATGATCTTATATTTTGACACTTATGATATGAAGTCCTGGGTTCGCCACTGAATACATAACAACATTTTTGACTTCTTTTTTAAGCTAGATCTAATAATTATTTTTAGAAGAGGAGTCAGCTCTTAAACTTAAAAAAAGAAATAGGGGAGGACCGATATGGTAAAATAACAAGATTTGCAGCATCAGACGGTAGACCACACGGGCTACCCGTATGGATATGGGTGCGGCTAATATCATGTGGCAGTCCAGTCAGCTGCTGACTGGACTGTTTTGCTGACTGAACTGTCTTTTTATTATATTAATTTTAAATAGTCATACCTTTTAAAATATAAGTCCAAAATAAAAAAAAATTGCACCATTGTTCATCAAAATTCAAACTCTTCAAAACAAAACCAGTCATAGATATGTTTTGACAAGTTTAAAAATTTATGTTTGTTATATGTACATATCAACAACATTTATGATTCACCATATACATTTTAAAATACACCATATAACATTTAATAATACACCACAAAACAATAATGATTTAGTATTTGCTCTGAATATTAATTAATGAATCATAATACCAATTTCAGTGAATCATAATATCAAATTTAATGAATCATAATATCATTTTAGTGTATCATAAGTCACATATAAAAAGAAAAATTTTAAACAATAATAAAACACAAAACAATATTTGGTACGTAAGAAAAATACATGATTCACCATATAAGATTTAAAATACACCATACAACAATAATAATACACTACAAAACAATAATGATTTTTTATCGGTTCCGGAGATTGTTATCTAATTCACCACTTATTATTTAATGAATCATAATATCAAATTTAATGAATCATAATATCATTTTATTGTATCATAAGTCACATATAAAAAGAAAACTTTTAAACAATAATATAACACAAAACAATATTTGGTACGTAAGAAAATATATGATTCACCATATAAGATTTAAAATACACCTTACAACAATAATAATACACTACAAAACAATAATGATTTTTATCGGGTTCAAAATTTGCAATCTAATTCGTACTTTTTAGTTAATGAATGATAATATCAATTTTAATCAATCATCATATAAAAATTAATGAATCATATTATCATTTTAATGTATCATCATACATATGCAAAAATAGATTTTTTTTTTTAAGTTGTCAAAACAAATCCATGACTGGTGTTGTTTTGAAGAGCTTGAATTTAGATGAACAATGATATATTTTTTTTTATTTTGGACTTATATATTAAAAGTTATAAGTATTTTAAAGTTAATATAGTAAAAAGGCAGTCTAGTTAGCAAAACAGTCCAGTCAACAACTGACTGGGCTGACTGGACCTGCCATCTCACCAGTCCGCTCAATATTTTTGCACGGAACTCCCGTACAATCGAATTTGCATTGCAGCATATGGAGAGGGATGTTGCTATATAAAGAACTATTTAATAATTTTTGAAGTATCTTTTTCACATTATAAACCCTTGCCACCACACAGAACAGAGAGAGCAGCACAAGAACTGGAGCAGAAGATAGAGACCAGATTTGTCAACTGTTCTACGACACATAATAAAATCATTAGATGGTGTTTCATCCTCTCTTTATCATTGTTATTATTTCTTTATTCTTCAAATTCTGAGTATTTAGGTTAAATTCTGGTTTATTATGGAACCCTAGTTCATGATTTCTCTTTCTTGACGTGTTAAATATTAATTCTATACAGATTGTAGTTTTATTCCTTGTTTAATGGTTGAATTCTCTTGTGTTTTATAAATGCTCTAGTTTATCTGGTTTGACTGCTTACAAGTGAGCACTACATCATTCAATACAATATAGGAATACTACCAGTAAAATTGAGACGGTAATTCTTCGGTATTAGCTGACTAAAAAACTAGATGAGATCTGAACGCTATTGGTTAATTAATAAGTTCGTAACGAGAGTTAAAATTTAGTAATTGCTAATAAAAATCTATTTTACAGGAGACTGGGAGAAGATTATTTTAGATCTGAGTTACAATCTAGAATTAGAAAAACACATAAAAAGGGAAATTAAAGAACTAAGGGGAAGTATTACACCTGGATTCCTTGTTTAGAATTGTTAAGAAGATAATCTTTTTACTGTTTTTATTTTAGCTTATTTATTTTCTTCTAAACAAAACCCAAATTCCCTGTTATTTGATTTCATCAGTTAGGATAAAGACTTAAGACACCACCTCCATTAGTTCGATAACCTAGCAGAATACTTCTAAAAAAACTTGCTATAATCGATTGGTACACTTGTCGTTAGGTTTTAACCCTAGAAGTGTTATACTATATCAAAAAAAAAGAAGAACGATCCAGCAGTCTATGGGGTGAATTAAAACTGAGACTAAGTATCGAATTCCTAAAAACTCAACTATTTTCATCTTTTATTTGAGTCTTGCTAATCCATTTTTTATTCTCTTCATTTTTTTAATCATTCATGAGCTAGAATAAAGAGTAAAAATATGGAGAGGTCGAGATTGATTCGAGTCACCCCATATTTCTCCCTTTTTTTAGTCAGCAACTGAAGACCAAAATCTATTTCTCTTATTTAATTACAAGATCAGAGTCTCTAAGCCTATCTGATTACCGAAGATATAAACCAGAAAACTGTTATCGATAAGTCAAGCTAGACAATATTATTTTTGTTTGCTCTAAACTAAACTCCTTCTATCGTTTCTCTTAAGGTTGCTTGGTGACAATAAATTCATGGAAATGGAAATAGTTTTTTCCTATTACCAGGTTTAATAATAAACATCCTATTTTTTAGGAAGAGTCAATGAAAATTAAAATGATAGGAAAATTTGACGAGATACCCCGAGGTCTGAGCGAATTTTACGAGGTACCCCCAAGCTTCCATTTTCTACAAGATACCCCTGACAATTCATTTTTATTACGAGATTCCCATGAATTTTTATTTTCTTTCCCTAACGTTTCATTTTCATTACGAGATACCCCTGAGGTTTCATTTCATTGTGAGATACTCTTGAGGTTTCATTTTAGAAGGCTTGCAGAATTGGATCAAGTTTGACAGGGCGCCAAAAACTCTCACCACCACTTTGAAGCATGCCGAGATACGAACATAAGTGTGCATAGGGGCTTATGACGAGCCCCAACTAGACCTCGACGTCTAGCTCCAAGACTTATGGAGGGCCTAAATGTGAACATAGAATGTATACAAACTAATGACGAGCCTAAACTAGATCTCGGTGTCTAGCTCTAAGACTAACTACGAGCCTGGAATACAAACAATTGGTTGCATGAGAACTGATGATGGGCCTTAACTAGATCTCGGTATCTAGCTCTAGGATTGATGATGAGCCTAGAATGCATTGATCGAGTTGTATGAGGACTAACGGCGGGCCTCAACTAGATCTTGATGTCTAGCTCTAGGACAAATGAGGGGCTTAAAATACAAAGATAAATTGGTTTATGCATGAGGACTGATAACGGGCCTAAAATACAAACGATACATTGGTTTATGCATGAGGACTAATGACAAGCCTCAACTAGATCTTGGTGTCTAGCTCTAGGACTAATGATGGGCCTAAAATGCATTAATCGAATTGTATGAGGACTAATGACAGGCCTCAACTAGATCTCGGTGTTTGTTGGACAAAAACTATATAAAAAAGCATATAAATAAATGCAAGGAATAGGCAAGTGCACCTCAATTGATGTAGTATAACAAATGTTGTATCCAAAAGGAAATTGGTTCAATCAACCTAGTCTCGGTAATCTAGTCAATGAAATGAAAATCAGTAAATGGAGGTTTAGCCTGCGGCAAGCTTGATTGTGTAGGTTGAACAATAGAACTAACAAACAATAAAACTAGAAATGATAATTTGTTGGATTGGATGAAGAAGTACTTTGGGACTTTGGTAATCACCTAAACCTCCTAAACGTACTTGCAATTCTTTTACACCATAGATGTCTTTTAGAACAAGAGTGATAACCCTCTAAACCAAAGATGGGCTAATTCTTACTTAGTTAATTTTAACCTTTAAAACCAATTATGGTTAAACTCACTAAGTAGCATTAAGCTTCAGTTTTAGAAAAACGCCCCGAATTATACCCACTAACCCTAGATGTAAAAATTAAGGGTTCTCTCTCAAATTGGTCACAAACCCTAACTCAAAACCAAATTGTATAAAGGGTGTTATACCCAAAATTTTGACCCCCAGATTAGAGTCTTTAAGACATATGTGCCACAAAGGGTATTCTGGTCAAATGATGAGGAATCCCGATTTGATCGGTGCATTTCAGAGTGTTAAAGACAGCTTAGTCATCTCGAGGGGTGCTTTTGTAATTTTTGGGGCTCCTAACCCACCCCGTAAGCTTTCTCTCTCCTCCGAAAATGACTCAAATTAACCCGGAATGCTTTAAAATTTTAACTCATGATAGAGACTGACATTTAGAGCGTAATAGAATTAGAATTTTGATTTTTTGAATTTCCAATAATTTTCTAGTAATTTTTTTATTGAATATAAGGAGAAATTGAATTTAAAAAATATTTTATTATCCAAAAATCTAATTTCTTCTTAGAAAAATCATAAATATCTTCCTATTCACATGGTTGAAAATTTTATAGCCAAACTAACTTCATAAATCACTTATCCAAATCTTGGTAAACTTCGGTTTTTACCGACTTTACTCTATCTTTAGAGATGCCTATATAAGGGGCTCAACCCTTGAGAAAAGCACAACTTGAAGAACCCTAAACACTCAGAAAACACAGCCGTCTTAACTCCGCCACGTTTTTCAACTCTCAAGAACCGAAATCTCACCGATATTCACCGAAATCACCACATAAACACGTTTTTCAACTCCCACCACATCAACAATCATCAAACCACCTTCAAAACACCATAAAAAAATGAAGAACACTATAAAAAACCAATACCCAGAAGCCCGGTTTGAACTTAATCCAAAACCGACCCCGACAAAGCACCAAGAGATTCTTGACGTGAAGAATCATCTTAAAATCAATGGTAAAACAGGTTGAAATCTTTTTTTCTAACTTTCTTTGACTTTAATTACTCTTTGTTGAAATTTGGAGCCAAACCGAAGTTTTTTGGGCTCTCGAATTATCAATTTTCTTTGTTTCTATTCAATAACTTGTGCATTAAGTTTCGTATTAAATTTGGCTTCAAATTGAAAACTTTCAATTACTAACATGTTAAGAATCTTTTAGGCTATCTATCCATACAATTTGAGTTGAAAACACCACTAGGAAACACAAGAACCCCACCATCCATGGCTAGTCCGTGCCCTCGGACGGCCCGTCCGGGACCTCGGACTGCTTGCCCGTGGCCACGTACAACTTCAGACGGCGGCGGGAATTAATTTTTCAAAATTTTTAGGTTTTCCAATTCATGTCCGGGCCCATGGACACCATGTCCGTTGCCCCGGACTTTTTAAAATTTTGTTTTCTCATTATTTCGACGTTTCTATATAACTTGGTTAACTAGGGCTTGTGGGTTCGGACATTAGGTCCGTGAGCATGGAAGGAATTAGAATTCGACCTAATTCGGCTTCCGAAACCATAGTTTAGGTAATTTCAATTTTTATTTTTAATTTTAGTCAAAAAATCTTTCAAAAAAAATCAGAAACATGCGCACCTTGGTTAAATTAACCTCGTAAGAAGCCGTAAATAGCTAAGTAGAATGAAAACGACCTAGAGGGGTAATGAAAGTAATTTGAACCCTGAAAAAGTCGAATACCAAGCCCCCGAACTCGAACTCTACCTTTCCTAATTTACCATAGGTTAAAATTAGGTGGCGTGAGCTAACTTAGGACTTAGTAATTATTAATTATGACATAGTTTTTAAGCTTAGGTTTTAAGTGGACCTAGAACCCGACCAGATCCTAATCAACCCTAATCAACATAGGATAGAGGTACAAAAACCGAGTCTTACAAAGGGTTCAACACAAATGCAATTAAGGGATCAATTTTAAGAGCATTGAAGGAATATCAAGAGAGATACAACTATATTAAGGCATAACAATATTCATAAGCATATTCAAGGGTTTAGGGTAAAATACCCATCTCAAAGAACAATGGAGTTTACTCAAACATAAAGAAGAGAAAAGCAACAAAAAAGTAAAGAGAAGCCATTGATGGAGGTGGGAAGCTTTGGTGAAGGTGATTTCTTCCTTCTTATCTTCTTCCTCCTCCTTCTCTTCTTTTTTTACCCTTTCTCTCTCTATTTTTGAGGGTGAAGGAGTGGAATGAAGAATGAGTAAGTGTGCCCAAAGTTTCATATTTTTAAAATTATGTTCTGGGGAGGTCCGGACTAGAAAGAAAAATGCGTGGGAGAACTTAACCCGACCGCCCCACAGAGGCGGTCGGCTGGGGCGGTCTGTACCAAAAGCAAAATTCAGCTTTCGACTGCCCTACAGGGGCGGTCGTCTGGGTGAGTCTTCACCAGAAACAGTCTTTCTGCACCGAAATCATCCGTATGTGACTCATTGTCCTTGGCACACTCCTCATGGCAATAAAGCTTGACCACAATGTCTTAAGAATCTCCAAAATAATGTTCAAGTGAGCTTTTACCTAAATTATAACCAAAATTTTATAAGCTCACCTATACTAGCGAAATGCTCTATAAAGTGGTGAAATAAGTCAATATTTGCATGAGATGAACGTTAAAAAAGACCCGATAATTATATTATTTCACCACTTATCATTGTCTAGCTGCAAGACTAATGACGGGCCTAGAATACAAACGATAGATTAGTTTATGCATGAGGACTAATGACAGGCCTCAAATCTTGGTGTCTAGCCCTAGGACTAATGACTGGCCTAGAATGCATTGTTCGAATTGTATGAGGACTAATAACGGGCCTCTACTAGATCTCAGTGTCTAGCTTTAGGACTAATGGCAGGCCTAAAATACAAACGATAGATTGTTTTGTGTGAGGGCTGATGACGGGCCTCAATTATATCTCAATGTCTATCTCTAGGACTTATGATGGGCCTAGAATGCAAAGATTCGATGTAGAGAACTTCCTGTTTTTGAGTGGTTGACTTGAGGATGACTCTGGTTGTGGGTTGGTTTATGATTGAATGCTCTTCAGTTCTTCAGATCTTTCATGAGGTATTTGATAGTCGAACGTCTTTGGTTGGTGTTGCCCTTAACTTTCTTGGTGAGTGGCATATTTCTCATGAATTTGGATAGTCTTGGCATGATATGTACTATAGTTTCAACATTTGGTAGAATTCTAAGCTCTAGAGTTTCGAGATGGCTCCGATGTGGCTCTTGAGTCATTGCCATGGATGTGGTGATTTTATAGTCGATCTTTGAATGGATGGTCTTTTGTGAATAGATGACGTTAGAAATTTGATGGCTCTGATATGATCAAATGGCTCTAATATGATCGGATGGCTCTGATATGGTCAAATGGTTCCGTTGTGGGTATCGGATCTGGGGTGATTGTTGGGTTTCAATGTGGTTGGTGGGTCTTAAAGCAGTTCTTTGGTTATGTGTAGGAAACTTGGATATATTTATTGTGACTAGGAATTTTGATGTAATTGAACGGCTTGGTAGATTAGGGGAACTACATGGGTCCGGTATGGTTTGACATTCCAGAATTCTGAGATGGCTTTGGAAGGGCTCCTAGATGGCTCTGGTGTGGCTCCGGGATGGCTCCAAAGTGGCCCCAGGATGACTCCCATGATTGAGATTGGTTTTTTAGTGTAAGGTAACAATAAAGACTTCACGGTCCAAAGGGGGTGGAGGGTTTTTATTTGGAATAGGGTTGCACCATGAGCAGGTTGCCTACGTTCTTACCTCCCTATTGAGATCAAACCTCATGTAGTTCATATCCTTGTGGGTGAAGCTTTTAATGGTGGGTGTAATTGTCTACATGTACATTTTCTTGGACAGTATCCAAAGGCTTTTCAATTTCCTCCATTGGTGAGTGTGAGATGTTTTGCACTATTATGAGGGTAACTATCATGATCGTACTATCTTTCTGGTTGATTGGTGCACCGTGGGGAGCGAGGGGACGCTAGAGCTTTTTCCATTGAGACACACTTGCTTTTCCTTTTTGCTATGTAGCAATATTATGTCTGAATCGTGAGGAGATGATAAACATAAATCTATTCATACATGCATTTATTGGTCGAATCTGATTAAAATGCAAAATGACCTGGTTATATTGATGTGAGCTTAGTCAAGAATTCTAATCGGGCCAGACTAGTAATTTTTTAATCAATTTCTTCTTCACTAAATTTCTTAAAAGGGACACTTCGAGGCCTTCTGTACCTTCACGTTTCCTTTTTTAAGGGAGGCCATGCTCTTTATTATGGGGGGGGGGGGTGATAAACACTCGCTTTTCTCTTCACTTCATGATCTTTCTATTGTTTTGTTTGCACTCAAATGTATTGACAAGAACCAACACGTTGCTATCCTTCATGCTTCAAGCTCTGTACTTTCAGACTAAGCAATCATCTCTAATTTGAAGGTATTTTATTGGGTTATAACGGGGTTGTGGGGTGTGATGTGTATCAAGCAGGACTGGAGGACTTATTTGACCATTGTGGAGCTTTTGTGCAAATTAGGAAGTGTTTCACCTTCACCATGGGTGGAGTGATTTAGACTGATTTTTTATACTACTTTATTACCCTTTTGAATAGGGCACTTGTATCTCTTTTGCATTCGACATTATTTTTCATCTCCACATTTATAAAGTGTAAGTATCTCTATAAGGTAAGACTCTTTTTCATCTCTTCCTCTTTTTGAGTTACTGGGTTTTATTTTCTCTTTTTCATCTTCTTTGATTGTTACTTTTCAAACTTTCCTTTATTCTTTGGAGTGGTGGGGAAGGGACCATGGTTCCAGCTCCTTTTTTAATCCTCTATTGCAAGGGTGGATAGTTATATGATGAGGGTTGGCATATTGTGGAGTTATTATGAAAGAGATTTTTCACATAAGGCTCAATGGGCTTGCTAAGGGATTATTTTCAAGGACAGTAGGCTTTTGGCCTAGTGGAGGCTATTTTTTTTATCCTAGGCGCCTCATCATTCCAATTGACAAACTACTATTTTCCCTACTATTCCTGAATTCTGACTTGAATGATAAAATGTCTTTCTCACCAATGCCTGATTCCTTGATGGGAGACATTCTCACACGGTGCTATTGACTTAAAGCGAACTTGGCACTCTGGGTTTTGATCACTTTGTTTTTATCTCATTCACTCGGTTCTCATGAGTGGTTTGAGATCCTTCTAGGGTCCCCCAAGAAAATGAATGCAAAGATTTAGTGATCTATGTGATGACTCAAATGACATTCAAAGAATTAAAGGTTTAAGAACATCTCAAAACCATGGTATGCAAATGCACGTGGAATTACAATAAGCCCAATGCAGATGATTTGGTGATGATTCTTTTTTATTTTTGGGTGTATACGATTTTTTTAATATATGATTTTTTTGGATTTTTATTTTGAGTATATTTATTTGGTTGAGTTCCTGTGGTTCAGACATAATATCGCTTTAGCCGGCTGTTGGCCAAAAATACATAGTGAAAATATATATACTTATGGGCAAAGAAAAGGCAAGTGCACCTAGTCGATGTAGTACAACAAGTGTCATATCCACAGGGAAATTGGTTCAATTATCCTAGTCTCGGTATTTAATAAAAACAGCAAATAGGGGGTTTAGTCGAAGGCAAGCTTTATTGTTTAGGATCAGTGCAAAAAGAATAAATACAGTAAAATAAGGTGAATTAATTGATATGGATGGAATAAAGTATCCTAGGATAGCGGGGGAATTGCCTAAATTACTTACACAAATTTATAACCATGTCTCATTATTTTTTTGTCTATTAGAGTTAATAAAGGTAAGTTACGAACTCTTAATAATAGCCTCAGTATTTTCCTACTCAATCCGGAGTGTAAATACAAAGGTTTATTCCTTTGTGGTCTAATGTCTATCTCAAAACCATATGTTGATAGTTACCATAAAAATGCAGTAGTTTGTCGCTTAAAGCATTTAACAATATTTATTGAAAGGAATAAAAACAAATATTATATATGAGACAGGTAATAAATATTTATTTAAGCAATACTAGGGTCAAACCCCATCCTAGGATACAAATAAAATTTACTCAGACATTAACAGAAATAAAAGGATAGCAGAGATAGAATTAGCCATTATTTGGAGACTGCTGGAGGAGACGGGCCTGTTACTCGCTCATGCTCTTGCTCCAGCTTCTCTTCTATTTCTTTTGTTTTTGTTGAGTATGTGTGTGTGGAGTGGTGGTGATGTGGAAAAGAAAATAAAATAAATGAAGTGGTGGTGGAGTTACGGGAGAAATGAAGGAGAATAGGGAATGGTGGGGTGTGGTGCTATTGTGGTGATCGACTTATTGAAATAGAAGCAGAAGAGGTGGGTTTATATAGGAGTAAAGAGGGTGAACAGGACAAGGCTTATAGTAGGCTGATGGGTGAAGAAAATAAGGGAGACGACGCCTAATACGGCTGCTGTGATAGATAGGTAACTTTGTGGGCGCTGTAATTGTGGAAAAACATAGAAGACGGTGTAAAATTTCAGTCGCGTGATTTATGGATACGGCGCAGCATTTACACACGTCCGTACTTGCGTCCGGACCAAGCCCATCCGGACGTGAGACGTCCGAGTTTCTGTCCTTGGTGCTGACGTGCTTTATTTACGTCCGTGTTTGCGTCCGTAATACGGACACACTTTAATTCACGTCCGTGTTAGAGTCTGTAATACAGACACTTGTATGTTGCGTCCTGTCCGGATTTACGTCCGGGTCTGCAGACCCGGACATGTGTATTTTCGTCTCGTCTTGTCCTGTAAACTTCGATAGGCTCCAGATTCTTCGTTTGAGCTCCGTTTTTAGATCCGTTTGCGCCTATGCGTTCGTCTCTTCGTCTATTTCGCTCCTATCTTGGTTTTCCTTATGTTTAACCAATAAATCTATAAGATAACCAATAAAACATAAACTAGAGGAAAACTAACCAAAGTGGAGAAATGAGCAAGAAAAGTGCTAATATAATACATTAAATACACCTCTAAATCATGCTCATTTGGACACTTATCACATCCCCACACTTACCTTTTTACTTGTCCTCAAGCAAAACCATGTACCCAAGCAAGTAGGGAATGCTCAATACTAACAAATATTATTATGAAAGGTAGGATAAGGAGGTGAACAATACGCGACTTAAACTTTTTGAGGAGTGCGATCCATCAACTACTGGTGGCACATGTGTGCTCAGGGTAAAAGCAAAATATAGACTTTTGGGGTATGATCCAAGGTGCTTCAATGCTTCTCAGTTTAGGTGACTTTGAGAACTTTTATCACGACCAACTTCTCTCAAGAATGGGCATTGAGGAGAAAGCAAAAGGAAAAATAGATTTATGCATTTGTTTCACTTTTGCATTAAATATGAGGAGATAATATGTAGGCATCAAGCCTTTGTATGTAAGAACACTCAACTCTCTTTGTTGGTTACCAATGGCGTCTCGCAAGTCCCTTATTATTTTTATTATTTTTTTTGGAAAGAGAAGCACCCCTTAGCAATCCCTAAGAAAGAAGACAGAAAGAACCCCTGAGCAATAAAATCCAACCATTTCAGAACATTTGGTCACACCGCATAAAAAATGCTCCTCAAAAGTAATCAAAATGAAAAATTTTGTACCATTTATCCCACAATTCATAATAGTATTTGTTTTTAAAGAGAACAACCCACATATAAAGGGTCCACGATTTTGAATTTGGATAAACGCAAGATAAGTAGAGAGATTGAGCATTTTAAGCAATGTGTCAATCAAGAGAGACTTAAGACGAGCAACAGAGAAGTGAGTCCTCCCCCACACTTAGACTAGAGCAATGTCCTCATTGCGTAGGAAGAATTAAATTCACGAGGGTATGCAATCTACCAGAGTACCTCACACAATGCAAAGCAGTAGGGAGTATGTAAAAATTTTAAGTGCAAAGCAAAGAGAGTGTACTCCCCAGAGTTCGCAGAGTGTTAAGCAGAGCTCCCCCACACATGAGTTCAGCTGTAGAATGAAGTAATATGTTCCTCGAAAGAATATTCTATACAGCCAGAAGAACTCAAGTGAAACCAAAACTCACCATATTTATTTAAAGGGAAAATAAACACATAAAGTGAAAACCAGATAAAATAGAAGTACTGTAAAATGATAGATAGTGGGAGAACTTCCCCCATACTTGATGTTTAACCTCAGAGTAGCGGAGCTCGGTAGTGGCGTGGACACGAAGTTGCACCTGCATAAGACATTAAAGGCAGCCAAACCAATACCGGGGCTAACAGTGAAATAAATGAGCATTTTTTTTTGAAAACAAAATATTGAAATATTGAAATATAGGGAAATAGACTGTATTAGAAAGCAAAATAATGATAAAAATTCAGGATGCCTCCCGAAAAAGCTGCCCTTCTTTTTAAGGTATGTGGCTAGACCGTAGTAAGGGTTAGATCAAACCTGGGGGTGGTTATGAGGAGGAGATCCAAAGCATGACTCGAAGACATTTTGGAGTGTCCACCTGGACGTATGTTTACTTTTCTTGTCCCTCTTTTCATCAGGGATTGGTGGTGGTGCCTCTGAAATGGACATTCCGCCGGGAAGGGTGACAAAGAGAAGTGGGGAAGATGGTGATTGTGTCTCCCTCACAAGCTTGAGATCCTTGGATTTGTTGTCTGGAGACCTTCCTGTTGCAAACTCCAGCTTTTCATTATAAGCTTGAAGGGTGATTGTTTCCCGGGCCACCCAAATGTGCACATCGGCTGTGGTAAGGAAAGGTCGTCCAAAGATGAGAGGTGTAGTGGAATTTTCTTCGATGTCCAAATGACAAAATCGCATAGGAAGTATAAGTGTTCCACTTTAATGATAACATCTTCCACCACTCCGCTTGGGTAAGCTACCAAACCATCCGCTAGTTGAAGGGTCATCTTGGTCTTCTTCATTTCTCCAATTCCCAGCTTTTCAAAAGTGGAGAGGGGCATCAAATTTATGGAGGCACCCAGATCGCATAGAGAGTATGGAAAGGAGGTGCTACCAATTGTGACTGGAATGGTGAAGCTGCCTGGATCATTGCATTTTGAAGGTAGTGGTTGTTTCAGAATAGCTGAGCAAGCTTCATTGAGTGGTACGGTACCGACTTCGACCAATTTTGTTTTGTTAGAGATAAGGTGCTTGAGAAATTTTGCGTAGTTTGACATTTTGGCAATGAGGTCTACAAATGGTATGTTGACATTTAATTGTTTTAGTACTGCCAAAAACTTCTCATATTCAGTATCCAATTTCTGCTTTTGAATTCAGTTGGGAAATGGTAGAGGCAGTTCTTGTGGAGAAGGTTTTGGAGCTGGTGGAATAGTGAGGATGCTGGGAGATGTCTTTTCTACTGGAACCTCAACTCTTTCTTCATTGTCCTCTTGGGATTCTTCTGACCTTTATGGGATGTGAATCTCGTTGGTTTTTCTACCGCTTCTCAAGGTTATCGCCTTAACCTCTTCATCTTCTAAATCGAGCTTTTCGTTTTCATAGCTGGCCACTAACTCCTTAAGGTAGGTCTTCTCGAACTGAATACGATTTTTATAGATTGTGGTGAAGGTTTCCAGTTCAGCTATATTCCCTTTGGATTTTTCGATTGCTATTACCCACTCTTGAAGGGAAGGGTGAAGTTCTGGAACCTCAACTGTTTTGGCCACCTCCATCTTTTCTTCCTCGTGTTCCTTCACAGAGATGCATTTGGTTTGATCTTTTGGATTTGGCTTCGGTTGGCTTGGGAAAGTCCCTGGCGGTCTTTGAGCAAGTTGTTCTGCGATTTGATTGAATTGACCTTTGATTTTTTGGTTGAAAGCTTCTTGCGCATAGAGCTGGCTTTGAGTCATAGACATGAATCCCTTCATCATCTCTTTGAGTTCCGCGTTCGGATCAACGGGGGATGAGGACGGTTGTTGTTGGTGAAAATTTGGAGGGGCACCTTGTGCTCTATAACCCATATTTGCATTTGGTTGGGGTTTATAGCCTTGTGTTGAGTTGGAAGCATTACCCCCTCCTTGGGTTTGATCATTGTTTCTCCATGAGAAATTTGGATGATTTCTCCACGGGGCGTTGTTGTTGTTGTAGTTGTAGTTGTAATTGGGGTGGTTACCAATGTAATTGATGTCTTCTTGTTGTTGGATGTTGTTTCTTCCTTCACACAGATGGGTATCATGAGGACCTGTGCAGATAGCACACCCTTCTGAAGTGGAGGATGAAGATGCTATTGATTTGGTGGTTTGTTTTTGAGCAATAGCAATCTTTTCGACCATTTTTGTGAGAGATGACAGTTGTGCTGAGAGATGATCGGTGAGCTCTACGTGGAGTGGACCTGCTGCTCTCTGAGCTCTGCCCTTGTTTCTTGACCATTGTTGTGTGTTGCTAGTCATGATTTCAAGAAGTTCCATTCCTTCTTGAGGGGACGTGGTCATAAAACTACCTCCAGCTGAAGAGTTTACCAAGAGTCTGTTGGAGTCATCTAGCCCGTTGAAGAAGGATAGGCAGAGGGACTGGTCATCTAACCCATGGTGGGAGCAGTTCATCAACATCTCTTTGAATCTGACCCACACATCATACAAGGTCTCCCCTGGTTCTTGATTGAAGGTGTTGATCTCTCCGATGAGTTGTCTTGTTCTGCTTGTGGGGTAATATTTGGCAAGAAATTTCTTGGCCACTTGTGCCCATGTTCGGATTGATCTTGAAGGGAGGCTTCTATACCATTTTGATGCTGTTTCGGACAATGAATGAGGAAACACTCATTGATGGTACCTGTTTTTCCAAATGAATTGCATAAGTAGAGGAACGAGCTCAGGTGATTAGGAGCATCGTCTGGGTTTGCACCAATGAATTTTCCCAAATCACGAACTGTTGTGATGAAGTGGGTCTTGAAAACCCATTGTGCCGCTTGTGCCGGTGTCAATTCTGGTAGAATTATGGCTGAAGCTCGTCCTTCAGTGTCTGGTTGGTGGTAATCAGAGAGGGAGCGTTGTTGTTGATTTTCGTGATCCATCTTATCTATGACTTGGTTATCGGCCATGTCTTGATTTCTCTGATTTCTTCTTGTGTTGAATAAAGTGCGCTCGGGTACGGGTCTCGGACTGATAGGTGGAGAACCTCGGGTTCGAGTGTTTGGCATGCACAGAAGAAATTTGATTAGTGAGGATTTGTGAAATTAACAATAAATGGATAAATAAAAGCAAAAATATTTAAATAGGTGAATAACTAAATTAGACAAAAATTAAAGTACCGAAAACTAGGGAAATTGATGGAATCAATTTCCCGGCAACGGCGCCATAAACTTGTTGGCCAAAAATACATAGTGAAAATATATATACTATGGGAAAAGAAAAGGAAAGTGCACCTAGTCGATGTAGTACAACAAGTGTCGTATCCACAGGGAAATTGGTTCAATTATCCTAGTCTCGGTATTTAATAAAAACAGCAAATAGGGGGTTTAGCCGGAGGCAAGCTTGATTGTTTAGGATCAGTACAAAAAGAATAAATACAGCAAAATAAGGTGAATTAATTGATATGGATGGAAAAAGGTATCCTAGGATAGTGGGGGAATTGTCTAAATTGCTTACAAAATTTATAACCATGTCTCATTATTTTTTTGTCTATTAGAGTTAATAAAGGTAAGTTACGAACTCTAAATAATAGCCTCAGTATTTTCCTACTTAATCCGGAGTGTAAATACCAAGATTTATTCCTTTGTGGTCTAATGTCTATCTCAAAACCATATGTTGATAGTTACCATAAAAATGCAGTAGTTTGTCGCTTAAAGCATTTAACAATATTTATTGAAAGGAATAAAAACAAATATTATATATGAGACAGGTAATAAATATTTATTTAAGCAATATTAGGGTCAAACCCCATCCTAGGATACAAATAAAATTTACTCAGACATTAACAGAAATAAAAAGATAGCAGAGATAGAATTAGCCATTATTTGGAGACTACTGGAGGAGACGGGCCTATTACTCGCTCCTGCTCCTGCTCCTGCTTCTCTTCTATTTCTTTTGTTTTTGTTGAGTATGTGTGTGTTGAGTGGTGGTGATGTGGAAAAGAAAATAAAATAAATGAAGTGGTGGTGGATTTACGAAAGAAATGAAGGAGAATAGGGAATGGTGGGGTGTGGTGCTATTGTGGTTATCGACTGATTGAAATAGAAGCAGAAGAGGTGGGTTTATATAGGAGTAAAGAGGGGGAAGAGGACAAGGCTTATAGTAGGCTGGTGGGTGAAGAAAATAAGGGAGACGATGCCTAATACGACTGCTGTGGTAGATAGGTAACTTTGTGGGCCCTGTAATTGTGGAAAAACAGAGAAGACGATGCAAAATTTCAGTCACGTGATTTCTGGATTCGGCGTGGCATTTACACACGTCCAGACTTGCGTCCGGACCAGGCCCATCCGGACGTGAGACGTTCGAGTTTCTGTCCATGGTGCGGATGTGCTTTATTTGTGTCCGTGTTTGCGTTCGTAATACGGACACACTTTAATTCGCGTTCGTGTTAGAGTCCGTAATACGGACACTTGTATGTAGCATCCTGTCCGGATTTGCGTCCGGGTCTGCTGACCCGGACATGTGTATTTTCGTCTCATCTTATTTTGCAAACTTCGACAGGCTCCAGATTCTTCGTTTGAGTTTCGTTTTTAGATCCGTTTGCGCCTATGCGTTCGTATCTTTGTCTATTTTGCTCCTATCTTGGTTTTCCTCATGTTTAACCAATAAATCTGTAAGATAACCAATAAAACATAAACTAGAGGATAACTAACCAAAGTGGAGAAATGAGCAAGAAAAGTGCTAATATAATACATGAAATACACCTCTAAATCATGCTCATTTGGACACTTATCACCGGCAGAGTTGACAAGACTCTAGAATTCATCTCCATCTAAATCAGACAACAATACTGCACTGTGAGGGGTTACCTCTTTGACTAGATAGGGGCCCACTAGCACCTAATTTGGACTAAATTTTCCTTGCGGGTCTGACATGTCTTTTCTCAGCTCTTCTAAGACCAGGTAACCTACTTGGATGTTTTGCTCTTTAACCCTCTTGTTGAACACTTTGACCATCCTATTATGGTATCCTTGGATGTGACACAATTCTCGCAAGCGTTTTTCATCCAAAAGGGCTAAGCTATCATACCATTCAGCCAATCACTCTTAGCAATTTTCAGCTCACTAGTCACTCAAAGGGTTAGAATTTTTAGCTCAATTGGCAAAAAACACTCTGCTCTATAGACCAAAGAGTAAGGGGTGGAGCTAGTTGCAATTCTTGTAGTAGTTTGGTAACCCCAAACTGCAACTTGTCTTGCCAGTTTTCGTAGCTTTCAACCATTTTTGCTAGAGTGCTTTTTTTTCAACTTTGTTTGCAACCTTGAATACTCCATTGGTTTGAGGTTTGTAAGAGGATGACCAGTGGTGGCAAATATTGTACTTCTTCATGACCCGGATGGTATCTCCGTCGAATTGAGGACCGTTATCTGACATGAATTTTGACGGGAACACGTATCGGCATATGATGTCTCGCTGAATGAACTGGGTAACTTGCTTTGATCCAATATTTGCAAATGACCGTGCTTCTACCCACTTGCTGAAATAGTCTATCGCCATCAAGATGTAGCGATGCCCAGTGGAAGCTTTAGGGTGAATTTCCCCGATGATGGCGATCCCTAAATGGGAAACGGCTAAGGAGCCTCTATGGTGGTTAAATTAAAGGCAGAGGAGGTAATGCTGCAAATTGGCGTATGTCTGGTGTTTGGTGCACCACTTTCATGAATGCATGATAATTTGCCTCCATCGTTGTCCAATAATATCCTAGTCTCAGGATTTTTTAGGAGAAAGAGTGTCCTCCAGCATGGGTTCCACATAGTCTCTCGTGGACATCCTTGATGATTTTGCCAGCCTCTCTCCCAGTCACACACAAGTGTTGAACCGTATTTAGTATCCTCTTTTAGATTCAGGTCCCGTATATCACATATTGATTTGACATTATTCTCAGTGTAATCCGGCTCTGCTTGGTGGCTTCTGACAGATATTCTCCTTTTATGAGGAAATTCGTAATATCTACGAACCACTGATAAGTGTGAAATATGCATGGTTTTAGTGGTTTTAGATGCTTAATTTTCATACTTGCATTGATAATATTCCACATTTATCCTATGTTTTCCTTTGGTTTCTGGTTCAATAAGAATTGATACCTTTTGTGTGTCAAATGCAAGGAAAATCCAAGAAAACAATAGATTAACTCATGAGGATGATGATGCAACAAATGGGGATCAAATCGGAGTCAGAACAAAGATTTTAGAGGCTTTTGAAGCTATGTCCTAACATCCATGTTCGGACACAAGTCGAGAGTCCCAGTGCTTTGTCTAACGAAGTGTCCGAACTTGTGTCCAAACTTCAATGGTCGGACACAATTCGAGACTTGCAACGAAGAAGTCGAAACCCCGCTCCAAGACCATATGTCCGATCTTGTGTCCGAACATTGAAGTTCGGACACAAGTCGAGACTTTTGCAAAAGAAGCCAGATCCGTGCTCCAAAACAAGGTGTCTGAACATTGATGTTCGGACACAAGTTCAGACGCGGATAAATTTCCAGCAAAAAGTGCTACGTTTTGAAGAAAGGAAAGGGGAAATAGCTTATAAAAAGCCCTAATCTGATAGAGGAAGGGGAGTTCATCTTTATGAAAGAAAATAACGCTCTTCAACGACAATCGAAGCTCTCAAATCCTTCATCTTCAGCACCATCATCCTGAATTCCATTCATCACACAAATCATCATTGCCATCAAGGATAATCGTCAGAAGTGAGTCCACGTTCATCTTCAGCCTCGCGTCAACATATCTTTAAATCTGGATAGCAAGTGGAATTGGGAGTTTATTTCTTTCTCTTGATGAATCATCTTCCAATTTTATTTATTTATTTTGTTGATATGTTTGACTAGTGAGGATTGCTCTGGGGGAGGGTTGTTCGTAATGGATACGAACTAGCTAGTATTTCTGCAATTTGAATATGAGATTTTATCGAATTGTTTCTAGGTTAATATATGACATTCATCTTCTCTATTAATATCTTGAGTTTATAGTGTTGTTTTGTGAATCTTTACGATCAGATCAGGTGACTAACAAGAAGTTCAAATTAATCTAGAAATTTGTGGAGAACTAGTCGGATAAATGAGATTTCCTGCAATTGCTAATAATTCTTTGAACTTATTCTGCCTATATGTGTTTTGTCTGCCTCTAGATTAGAGCTGACATGTTCTGATAGGTGAGCTATTCGTTAACTAGGATTTAGAATCGTAGAGAGTATAAGAATTGGCCAATCCATTTCTCTTAATTAAACTGTAGGTATTGCTAAATTTATCCAGTAAAGAGCAACCCAAACCCGGAGTTCCATTCATTTTATCAAACTTATCATTTATTTTCATTAATTGTTCATTTAAAATTTTGTTTGGTTTCAATTCAATTCAATCCCAAAAACAATTCACAACCCCTTGAATTTCCAGTTTTCTTAGGAGTTGACTTACTTTCTTTCAAGTCCTGTGGATTCTATAGCTGGTTACTTAATTTCTATACTATAGTGTCTGGGATTTTCGCAACCCAACAGAGACGTTGATTTGTTATTTTCTAGGTTAATTAATTAGTTTTAGCATATCAATTTCCCTGTTTGCAACCACTCGTTGTAACACCCCAACCATAACCTCCACACTTAGCCATTAATCGCAGCGGAAAAACATAACTTAGACATTAACCAAAAAGGCGGTGTTACACGCCGTTAGCCACCCACGTGGCTAACAAGGCTGTTACATACAAATGTATCGGTCTGATTACAGGAATCCCGAGCATAATTACAACCTTCAAAAAAATTACTTACCAAAAAGAATCACAATATACCGAGTGTTAATGTACAAAATCACCAATCTAATCATATATTCACCAAAATATACGACCTCGAGTGTACAAGCACTACTCGGGTTCAATATCCAAAATAACAAAAGTATCCCTTTGAGCTCCATGCTATAACCACCCCGCTTCCTCGATCACTCTCCTGAAAAATAATATGTGCCCCCAAAGGGGGTCAGCAACCCTTGGCTGGCATGGTTAACGTGCAGCCCGCTGACTACCGGGATACACGCAACTATTTGTCATGATAATATGGCATTGATTTTAACATGCAACATACATATTACATAGTAAGGAATATTGCATAACAATAACAACACATACATAGTGAGAACATTTCACTTAGGTAACAACCAACATAGTTAGTCAACATGGTAAGCCTAGAAGATGGTTTCATCCTCATGCTAAGCTTGTTACATAACTCGTTACCGTTCTGTTAGTCGAACAAGTAACTTAACACATAGGCGTGACGGATATAGTGATCCGAGCACACCGAACACATAATTTCCCCCTAGCCCGATTGGAAGTCAGGTAGGTAAGCTTTGGCTAAGCTAGTGGGCGGTCGAAATCCAAAAAAAGGAAAGCAACCTTAACATAAGGAGAGAGCCGAATCTGATTCAGATGTCAACCCCCGTACATACACGTGTGACCGGAACGACCAGATTCCCCACCCCCCGGTTAGCACTTGTTAGAAGTCCCTTTGTTGGAACTTAACACAATCAATCACACATAAGTATTTAAGTCCAGTTAGACACCCAAGGGAAATGGGATACACATTATCAACACACACCACAACTAGCTCATACATAGTCGAGGTTAGAACGTTCCTTAGGTTGGAACGTTATTACCGGATATCGTTCTCTTACGTGTTCCTAATGTTGGTTAATTAATAATTAGTACGCATTCGAGGTTACCGGTATCGGTACGCACACAATACAACAACAACAATGACTGTAAACTCGTTACATGATTTAATCTTACAAGGTCATAAACACACAGAAAAACAAACAACACACAAGCCGGTGTAAACCGGTAGGCAACAGACTGCAAGAAAACCATACCTTGGTCCTTGTTGTGTACGAATCCCACCGAAGGTAGTTCCTATACATGATTAATAACGTCGGTTAATTAACTTACTTAACTTCTGATTTAATAAACATCTTACATGTTTGTATGGCATGTTTTATGCTTAAACTTACACTTGTTTGTCTTTATTATTCCCATTAGGGTTTACTACCTAAGCCACACTTTATTTGTTTGTTTTTTTTTATAGATTTTGGGTCGACCGACCCACCGACCGACCCAACCAACTGGGTCGGTCCATTCCAGTAACTTTTCCGTCTTTCAAAACTCACCCGATCGACCCAACACTATTCTGACCGACCCATAGCCCTCTGGGTCGGTCCATTCCAAAAACATTTTCGTCCTTCGTTTTTAGCCCGACCGACCACCGACCGACCCAACCCCCTGGGTTGGTCGATTCCAGAAACACACCTGTCAACTTATTACAGTCCGACCGACCCAGCCAGGGTCGGTCCCCTGGGTCGGCCGACTCCAGAATCTTCCCAAAAATTTCCCAACTTGCTCCAAACTTCTCCTCAAGCTTCTTAATGTGTCCTAACACCCTTAGGCACTCTAAAACCTTCATAAATCATTCCCCAAATGCATTTACAAGTTTGTTTCTAAATTCCTCAAATATTCCCTCAATTCCTTACTAAATTCTTAACTCTTGTAATGCTTTTCCATAGGTCTTCTAAGTGGTATTTCATCCCTAGCAACAACTAACCCAAGTGTTTCTTCCCACCATTTTAACCTTCCTAAATGCATCATTTTCACCTTGAGGTTCTCTCCTTTACTCTTCTCACAACTTCCTAGTTTCAAACTGGTTTTGTTCTCCAAATTCCTCTCAAAGTATCTAGTAGTTCTCTAGTTTGTTCCCACTTAGAAATGCACTTAAACCACTAAATTTCTATACAAATTTTGACATAATCTCCCCATAATTATAACATGTTCCCACACATTATTTAACCCACCAAAACACTCTCCAACCATCAAACTCAACAAGGCACCAATTTACACACCAATTCCATCATTTTAGCAACAATCACCACAATGTATATAAACCTTAAAAGCTTGGCTCTTAGGCCCTTAAACAACATCAAATTAAACACTGAATTTCCTCATATTATTAGCAACACCTGCATTACACTCAACATTTATATTGTTCAAACATAAACACACTCATAGATCACACGTTAGTTTAAGGTGAGTTAATTACCTTAGGTTTTCTTTTCAAAAACTCTTTCTCTTACTTCCTGTCCCTCAATCGGTATTCAACGGGATTAATTGCCACACTAATGACCATGCCAAGATAATAACAATGAGTATGGAGGGTTCATGAGCACTATTCCATTAACCCTAGAACTTAGTAATTATTTGAAACATCATTGGAGGGAATTACCTTCTACTTCAAAGTGAAGTGTTTGGCAATGAAATTTGGGCTAGCTCCAACACCTCCTGGAGATTTAACAAGCTTGAATGAAGAGAGACAATGGTGCTTAGCATACATCAAAATCGGCCACCATGGAAAATGGAGGAATGAATGGATTTTTGAGTTATTTCTTACCTTAGATCATCAATGAGTTGATTGGCTTCAAGAATATGAAGTTTTCTCTTCAAAAGGTGGTATACCCATGGAAATGAAGTATGGAGTTTTGAGATTTTAAAAGGTGGAAAATGATCTCCAAAGCAAGGTGAGTATTTTGGTGTAAAAATTTCTTGATTTGGGGCTTATTTAAGGGTAGAACACGAAGGAGCAAGGTGAGCTATGTGGAGCTCTTGCAAATCGCCATGGCTGGGAGCAAAATGAAGAAGAAGAGCTGGGAGAGGGGGATGGGCTCGGTGAGTGTAGAGAAATGAGGGGGGGAGAGGGTGTGAGAGAGAGTATGGTGTGTGAGAGAGAGAATAAAGTAAGTTGTACTTTTGCTTTTGTTGTTTTTGTATTTTAGTGAGTTAAGTAGAATTAATAGAATAGAGAGGGGGCTCTCTCACGTGAGACACAAGAGAGGGGGGGGGGGGGAATCTGATTTTATTTTACAATGTGAGAGAGTGGCACTTGGTCATTAGCAGATAACACCCGTTAATTCCCGAACTGTCAGTTTTGACAGTCTGGGTCCGGTTTCCGGGATATTATTTTTTTTTCTAAAAATTTATAGAATTTAATTAGTATATATTTATAGTTGCAAAACCAACTATAATTTATACAAGTCCGATTTAACTGTTTAAAGTCACGTTTTTCGGTTCTCTCAAAAAACATGCTTTAAAGCCTCGTTTGTGCTTTTAATCCACTATTTGGATCCGTTTCCTTCGGGAATTTTTCCCACATGTTCTTAGTCACTAAATAAGTCCTAGGAATCCATTTAGGACCCTAGATAAGTTATATACTTACTATAATTATTTAACACGCGTTTTTGCGTTTGTGACTTTTACGCGTTTTCTTTTCTCTTTTTGGTTTTTTTTTCTTCACCAATATTTTTAAGGACTTAATTAGCCTTAAAATATCATAATTACATAATTAATTAACATATTAAGGTTTGGGGTATTTCAATCTACCCCCCTTAAAAGAACTTTGTCCCCAAAGTTCACACTTCCCACGCATATTAATATCAGAACACGGGGATTACTTCTAACACAACACTTTCGTAACAAACATACTTTACATAACATCGGACTCAAGGTCCCGGTAACCTAACATCATTTAGACTCAAAGGTCCATAACATAACAATATAGACATGTATTTCAATACATGTCGTACATACATAACCGAAACGGCTCTACCCCCCTTAAAATAGGGGTACGCCCCGTACCCTATACATACGAATACTAAGAAGTAAACAACGACGGGTACTTCACCCTCATATCATCTTCCAGATCCCAGGTGGCCTCCTCGACCTCCTGGTTAGACCAGAGAACCTTCACCAGTCGAACAGACTTGTGGCGAGTGTCTCGAGTCTTAGTATCCAGAATCCGTACGGGAGATCGCATGGTCGGCTCTAGTGTTAGCCTCTCGGGCTGAAGTACATGAGACGGATGAGACATATATTTCTTCAACTGGGACACATGAAATACATCATGTACCTTGCCCAGCTCAGCAGGTAAATCAAGCCTGTAAGCTACCGGGCCTATCCGCTCCGTCACAACATAAGGCCCCACATATTTCGGGCTCAACTTGCCTTTCTGGCCAAAACGAAACACTCCCTTCATGGGGGATACTCTAAGAAATACCTGATCGCCCACGACGAACTCCATGTCACATCTGCGCACATCGGCGTACGATTTCTGCCTATCCTGAGCTGCCTTCATGTTAGCCCGGATCTGGCGTACTTCTGCTTGAACTTGTTCCGAATACTCTGGTCCTATGATGACGGTCTCACTCGACTCATCCCAGCATAATGGCGTGCGGCATGGTCTACCGTACAAAGCCTGGAAGGGAGACATCTTGATCGAAGCATGGTAACTGTGGTTGTAGCTAAACTCGATCAGATGTAACTTATCAATCCAACTGGTTTGAAAGTCAAGTGCACATGCTCGTAACATATCCTCAAGTGTCTGTATAGTGCGCTCACTCTGACCATCTGTCTGAGGATGGAACGCTGTACTCAACTTCAGTTCACTACCAAGTGCTTCCCGTGTAGTCCTCCAGTACCTCGAGAGGAATTTGGTATCCCTATCAGACACGATAGTCTTTGGTACTCCATGGTGTCGTACTATCTCTCGGTCGAAGAGCTCTGCTAGCTTCGCCACTTTCCAAGTGTCCTTCATCGAAATGAATCGGGCCACCTTGGTCAGTCGGTCAACAACGACCCAAATCATATTCAGACCTCCCCTTGCAGGCGGAAGCCCTACTACAAAGTCCATGGAAATATCATGGAACTTCCACTCAGGCACTGGCATTGGTTGCACCATATCACCAGGCCGTCGGTGCTCAAACTTGACCTTCTGGCAAGTGAGACACCTCACCACATAATCATTCACATTCTTTTCATTCCCGTCCACCAAAAGTATCGTTTCATATCCTTATACATCGTTGAAGCTCCTGGGTGAATCGAAGTGGTAGAACCGTGTGATTCACTCAGTATGCGCTCCTTCAGCTCAGCGCTACTTCGTGGAATACAGAGTCGGCCATTCAGTCTGATTAGATCATCATCGTGAAGTCGGAAATCATACTTTTGACCTTCGAATGTGCCGTCAATAAGCTTCTGTCTGATCTCTTGCATGTACTGATCGGACATCTGAACGCTTCACACCTCATCAACCAAGCTAGAGTGAGAGATTAGCGAATGGAGAGAGTGTGCTCGGCGACTCAGTGCATCAGCTATAACGTTTGCTTTACCTTCTTTGTACTGAAGGTTAATGTCATAGTCATTAAGGAATTCAACCCATCTTCTTTGCCTCATGTTCAACTCCTTCTGAGTGAACAGGTATTTCAAACTCTTGTGATCTGAATAGATTGTCACATTCACCTCATACAAATGGTGTCGCCATATCTTCAAGGCGAAGACAATGGCACCCAATTCTAAATCATGTGTAGGATAGTTTTCTTCATGTCGTTTCAACTGTCGGGAGGCGTAAGCCACGACCTTCCCGTGTTGCATCAAAACACAGCCCATACATTTGTCTGATGCATCGTAGTACACCTCAAAACCATCAGTACCATCTGGTATAGTCAGAACTGGTGCAGAAGTCAAAGCATCCTTGAGATTCTAAAATGAACTCTCACAGTCAACTGTCCACTCAAATGGTGCTTCCTTCTTCATCAAGGATGTCAACAGTTTTGAAACACTAGAAAAATTCTTCGCAAACCTCCTATAATAACCTGCTAGCCCGAGGAAGCTCCGGATGTCGGTAACCGTCTTCGGCCTAGGCCAGGTTTGCACAACATCAATCTTGGCCGGATCCACCGCGATCCCGACCTCAAAAATAACATGACCAAGAAAAGAGACTTGGTCTAGCCAAAATTCACACTTCGAGAACTTCGCATATAGCTGGTTCTCTCTTAATGTCTGCAGTACACTCCTCAAGTGATCCTCATGCTCAAATTTGGACATAGAATAAATAAGAATATCATCGATGAAAATAACCACTGACTTATCCTACTCATCCCGGAATAAACAAATCATCAAATCCATAAACTTCGCCGGTGCATTAGATAACCCAAACGGCATGACTGTGAATTCATAGTGATCATATCTGGTTCGGAACGCGGTCTTCTCTATGTCACGGTCTCTAATAGCAATCTGATGGTAACCTGATCGCAGGTCGATCTTAGAGAACACTGATGCACCCTTAATCTGATCAAACAAATCATCGATACGCGGCAATGGGTAACTGTTCTTCACTGTAACAACATTTAGTTCTTTGTAGTCGATGTAGAGGCGGAGACTACCGTCCTTCTTCTTCACGAAGAGGACCGGTGCTCCCCATGGTGAAACGCTCGGGCGTATAAATCCCTTGTCAAGTAGGTCTCGCAGTTGCTCTTTGAGCTCTGTCATCTCAGTTGGAGCCATATGGTAGGGCGCCTTCGCTATCGGTCTGGTGCCCGGTACCAAGTCAATCTCAAACTCAACTGCCCGTGTTGGCGGCATGCCTGGAAGCTCCTTAGGAAAGACATCAAGAACTCCAACACAACCGGCACATCTGGGCCAAACTCAGGGTCTCTCTCTATGTCCTGGACAGCAAGTAATACCCATTCTTTCTTCTGCTTTCACGATACAGGTCATGGCAGATGATCTGTGTCAAAGGCTCCCTGGGCCTCTGGCGGTATGAAATGGTAATCCCAGATGGACTCCGAAGAAGTAGACGGTGCTCGGCACATATGATTCGGCCCTTGTACCGCTCCAACCAATTCATCCCCACAATCACATCAAATCCGAGCCCCTCAAAACCTATCATGTCAATCGGGAACTCTTCATTCTTAATTCGAACGGTGGCATCTCGGTAATAACGGGTGCATCTGATCTGCTCCTTAGACGGGAGAGTGACTAGTCAAGCATCTCCTCGCCGCTCCAACCCCAGTCTCCTCGCAAATGAGAGTGAGACAAATGTATGTGAGGCTCCAGAGTTGAACAGGATCAACACATCCACGCCATTCACTGGGAAGGTACCGGTGAGGATAGTGCCGCTTCTGCCGGCCTCTGCCTCTGTACACACACTTAGTGTACCTTCCGTTCCGAGTGCAGCGCCTAATTTATTTCATAAACTTAATAAGTATAGTGGTAATAACACGGATGGCTTACTCAAGAAATCAACACTGCTTTATTCATAGAACTCATCCTTACCTCATGATGGTATTACATTTGGCTACATCGCTTAATACTTAGCATACTTAATGCATCACATACTTAACATACAACTGACTTCACACTTTACATGATTACACAAAACTTCAGAATTGCCTAAAGGTTAAGTTCAATCGTCCAGGTTTCATGTGTGTGGCATTGATTATTGTCGGAGGCGCCGTATTCAGTTTGATCTTCTTGATACCATGATACAACATCCTCGACTGCCCACCCATGACTAACACATCTCCTAACTTCAACACCAACTTCTTTGCAAGATCCGCACGCTTCTGCTCACCGTAAATAAACTCAGCGGTATCACCTATGGACCAAGACACCACGGGTACTCCCTTACTAAGAGACTCGGGTGTCTCGTCCTTGTCTTGGTGTAAACCCAATCTTCCATCCTTTTCGTAGAAGTTTACAATACATAGATCCGCCTTGATACTCGGAATTGGCTCCGATTCAACTTGCTGAGCAACTCCCACGGCATGATTAATGACCGCAAGGAATTCCTCAGGTATATTCGGTATGATCGCTCCATCTTCAGCTCGTGTATCTTGATATGTCTTGGTGTAAGGGTTCCAGTCCTTACCCATGCACATCATCTTCAATTTCATTTTCGACCCATTCAGGTATTCTGGTGTGTAGAAACCTCTAGGTGCTGCTCCTAGTTCATTGCATCGTCGGATGATGTGGATTTGTGCTTCTAGTGTCAGGTATCCGCTTAATAATATCATACCTGGTTGAATAACCTGACACTGTTCTGTCGGATAGTCGGCGATGTCGATGGTGGTCTCTTCGGGGGTTGGTGTGGGTGGGATTGGATAACAAATATTGAAGGTTCCTAAGGTTTAGAATTACCTAATTTAGGTGATTTCACATTGTACTTCAACTCATTACTTATGTGGTTGTATATTTAGACTCACTAATACACATGCATGAAATGCGGTACGCAATCACTAATTTCACTTAACGGCTTAAGTGGTACCTGGTCTGGAAGAGGATCCTGGTGCCTCTGACCGGTCCACCACATTCAGGGCAGCCTTGCCTGCTCCCGACCCTTTCCCTTCTGGAAGTCGGTGTTCCCCTGACCTGAGGATGGCTGATGAGTCGCTTTCAGGCCTTCAGTGGTCGCGGCAGCCTTACCCTTCCACTGCCCCCTAGGCCTATAGTTTCTGCCATCGGGGTTCTGGTAGCACTCGAAGTCACGGTGCCCCATCTTCTTGCAGTAGCGACACTACACATCATTCCCTTTGCAGTTCTTGCTGGGGTGGTCACCGTTGAACCACTTACAGAAGTAGTGGCGCTCCGGTCCAGAGCCCGTACTGGCTGCTATCACATTACACAATCAGTACACATTCCACAACTTAACAACACACGTTTAAATTCAATTTCCAGAATCGGATGATTACCCTTTAGCGGTTGAGAGCGTAGGGGCTTGGCCGCATAGGCATAAATGAGCTTCAGTGGCTCCTCAGCGGTGGTGGACTGGGCTTGGCCTTTGCCACCCTGTTGTTGGCCTTTCTGGGCTGGGGGTAAGGTTTCTTCTTCTTTCCTCCCCCGTACCCTTGCGTGCTTTGGCCCTCGCTCGAGACCTTGCGCTTATGCGCATTCTCCTCGTCCCTTAGACGGACGGTGATCTCCACCTTAGCAGCGGCATGATAGCACTCCTGAGGTTCAAGGTGTTAGTCATGCCCCGCAACACATTTACACACTCACATATAACATATCTCATTCACACTTAGACGTTATTTTAAGATACCTGCAAGGTATTGTACTCGGCTGGCCCCATGTCATAGCGTAGGCGGTGGCTGAGCCCACTGTAGAATCGATTCACTAAGACCCGGTTCGAGTAACCTAGGTCTGGTAGAAGATGAACAAGGTCAGTGAAGGCGGTGTAGTAGTCATCCACCGTCATCTTGTCTCCTTGCTTCAAGCTGTCTAGCTCCAGGCGCTTCGCCTCTTGCACATGTACTGGGTAGTACTTGGCTCGTAGCAATGCCGTGTACTGCTCCCATCCAAAATTTGGGTCGGCCACTTTCTCGGCCCGTACAAGTTTCCACCAGTTCCTAGCCGAACCCTTCAAGTAAAACGCAGCAAGACGGACCTTGGCATCAGCAGGAACAGCCAAGGTCTCGTAGGCGGTCTCTAGCTTCGAGATATACGCCTCTAGTTTGGAAGGGTCGGTCTCCCCTTTGAAAGACGGGGGTCTTAGATCGGCCAACGCTTTCACCCAATTAGTTTCGCGTGGCTGTGGTGGTGGTGGTTCTGGCTGATCCTGACCAACGGGCTGTTGCTGCCCTTGCTGCACTGCAGCAACTATCTGTGGTACCACCTGAGCTAGGGCGGCCGCCACTGCTTCGGCCATCATCTGAGCAGTAGGGTTATCCCATGTGTCTCCTGGACCAGGCCCTCCGCGGCCTCGTCCACGTGGTCGCCCTGCCATCTGAACATACATGAGCGCTCATTAGTATTGTGCTTACAAACTTATCGGGTCAATGGTTTATAACATCCGTTGGACGGCAAGGTTTAAATTTCCAAACTCGGTATATTCCTAAGCTCGGTAACCAGGCAATTAGAGCGATACTTCGCTCTGATACTACTTTTTGTAACACCCCAACCATAACCTCCACACTTAGCCATTAATCGCAGCGGAAAAACATAACTTAGACATTAACCAAAAAGGCGGTGTTACACGCCGTTAGCCACCCACGTGGCTAACAAGGCAGTTACATACAAATGTATCGGTCTGATTACAGGAATCCCGAGCATAATTACAACCTTCAAAAAAATTACTTACCAAAAAGAATCACAATATACCAAGTGTTAATGTACAAAATCACCAATCTAATCCTATATTCACCAAAATATATGACCTCGAGTGTACAAGCACTACTCGGGTTCAATATCCAAAATAACAAAAGTATCCCTTTGAGCTCCATGCTATAACCACTCCGCTTCCTCGATCACTCTCCTGAAAAATAATATGTGCCCCCAAAGGGGGTCAGCAACCCTTGGCTGGCATGGTTAACGTGCAGCCCGCTGACTACCGGGATACAGGCAACTATTTGTCATGATAATATGGCATTGATTTTAACATGCAACATACATATTACATAATAAGGAATATTTCATAACAATAACAACAGATACATAGTGAGAACATTTCACTTAGGTAACAACCAACATAGTTAGTCAACATGGTAAGCCTAGAAGATGGTTTCATCCTCATATTAAGCTTGTTACATAACTTGTTACCGTTCTGTTAGTCGAACAAGTAACTTAATGTACGGTATGAAACGTATTATCAGCAAGTGTACTGGTCTGTTGTAGCAAGTTTTCCTAGGTAGTATTCTCTAGGTTATCGAACCAAAGGAGGCTGTGTCTAGTTTGAGTCTTTAATCTAGCTAACTAATAAATTGAAGGAAAAATAACAATAATAAAATTTGGTGTTTGAATGCAGAAATTAAATAACTAATATAAAAACAATAAAAAGATGATCTTCTAAACAAATCTAAAAGGTGAATCCTGGTTTACTACTTCTCCCTAGTTTATCAATTCCCTTCCTCAGTGTTTTCTAAATTCTAGATTGCAACCTCGGATCTAAATTAATCTAAAACCAATCTCCCGCAAGATAGATTCTTACTAGCAATTCCCAAATCCTAACTCTCGTTATGAATTTACAAATTAACTAGTAGCATTAACGATTCATCTGGTTTCTAGTCAGCTAATCCCCAGGAATTGCCATCTGTAGTTTCACTGGTAATATTCCTATGGTCTAATGAACGCCGCAGTTCTCACTTGTAAGCAATTCATACCAAATAAACTCAAGCAATAATTAATCACAAGAGAATATCAATAAATAACTAGGAACAAAACTACAATCCGTATAGAATTTATATTTAACAACTCAGAAAGAAAAACAATAAACTAGTTGTCCATAGTAAAACCAGAATTCTAAACGACTACTCAGACATCGGAGACAAAGAAATAATAACAATGTTAAAGAGATTAGAAAACGTCATCTAATTGAAGAACGGTGACGAATTCAATCTCTGCCTTCTGCTCCGGTCTGTCAAAACTGACTGTTGTCTTCCCTCTGTCTAACTTCTCGAACTCTGCACGGCTAGGGTTCTCAGTCTTTGCAGAATTGTCTATCGCCGTATTCTGTATATTCTCACGGCCAGGGCTTCATAAAAGAATTCTCTCTACAGCCGTCTTCGTCCCTCTCGATTTCGTCCCCTGCATGGACCTGCCGTTTCTTTTCTTTGTTCATTGTGGACCGTCATCATAATATGGCCCATCACTTATGCACGGGAGGTGGCTGCCATGATTGTAAAATCAATCCAAAAGTGAGACTTTTTAACAATCTTCACGGGCTGCTTGCATTTATGTGCATGGCTCGTAAATTCCAATTGTGGTGTGCATGATTTCTCATATTTAACAACACACGTGATTGGTTGAATTATCCGTACACATACTTCTCCTCTTTTGAAAATGCCAGACTTGAAAATATTGGTCTGGGAATATGTTAATCTGTATACTCGAACCACTTCAGAAAACCTATTTTAGCATAAAACCACATGTGAGGAATAATCTAAACATTTAACATAATTAAGCACGTAAGTGGGGAAATATGTAATATTAAAGCTTAAATTAATAAACAATGAAGCATATAAACATAGATAAATTCCCCACTTATCACTTAACACATAGGCGTGACGGATATAGTGATCCGAGCACACCGAACACATAATTTCCCCCTAGCCCGATTGGAAGTCAGGTAGGTAAGCTTTGGCTAAGCTAGTGGGCGGTCGAAATCCAAAAAAAGGAAAGCATCCTTAACATAAGGAGAGAGCCAAATCTGATTCAGATGTCGACCCCCGTACATACACGCGTGACCGGAACGACCGGATTCCTCACCCCCCGGTTAGCACTTGTTAGAAGTCCCTTTGTTGGAACTTAACACAATCAATCACACATAAGTATTTAAGTCCAGTTAGACACCCAAGGGAAATGGGATACACATTATCAACACACACCACAACTAGCTCATACATAGTCGAGGTTAGAACGTTCCTTAGGTTGGAACGTTATTACCGGATACCGTTCTCTTACGTGTTCCTAATGTTGGTTAACTAATAATTAGTACGCATTCGAGGTTACCGGTATCGGTACGCACACAATACAAAAACAACAATGATCATAAACTCGTTACATGATTTAATCTTACAAGGTCATAAACACACAGAAAAACAAACAACACACAAGCCGGTGTAAACCGGTGGGCAACAGACTGCAAGAAAACCATACCTTGGTCCTTGTTGTGTACGAATCCCACCGAAGGTAGTTCCTATACATGATTAATAACGTCGGTTAATTAACTTACTTAACTTCCGATTTACTAAACATCTTACATGTTTGTATGGCATGTTTTATGCTTAAACTTACACTTGTTTGTCTTTATTATTCCCATTAGGGTTTACTACCTAAGCCACACTTTGTTTGTTTTTTTTTTTTACAGATTTTGGGTCGATCGACCCACCGACCGACCCAACCAACTGGGTCGGTCCATTCCAGTAACTTTTACGTCTTTCAAAACTCACCTGACCGACCCAACACTATTCCGACCGACCCATAGCCCTCTGGGTCGGTCCATTCCAGAAACATTTTCGTCCTTCATTTTTAGCCCGACCGATCCACCGACCGACCCAACCCCCTGGGTCGGTCGATTCCAGAAACACACCCGTCAACTTATTACAGTCCGACCGACCCAGCCAGGGTCAGTCCCCTGGGTCGGCCGGCTCCAGAATCTTCCCAAAAATTTCCGAACTTGCTCCAAACTTCTCCTCAAGCTTCTTAATGTGTCCTAACACCCTTAGGCACTCTAAAACCTTCATAAATCATTCCCCAAATGCATTTACAAGTTTGTTTCTAAATTCCTCAAATATTCCCTCAATTCCTTACTAAATTCTTAACTCTTGTAATTCTTTTCCATAGGTCTTCTAAGTGGTATTTCATCCCTAGCAAAAACTAACCCAAGTGTTTCTTCCCACCATTTTAACCTTCCTAAATGCATCATTTTCACCTTGAGGTTCTCTCCTTTACTCTTCTCACAACTTCCTAGTTTCAAACTGGTTTTGTTCTCCAAATTCCTCTCAAAGTATCTAGTAGTTCTCTAGTTTGTTCCCACTTAGAAATGCACTTAAACCACTAAATTTCTATACAAATTTTGACATAATCTCCCCATAATTATAACATGTTCCCACACATTATTTAACCCACCAAAACACTCTCCAACCATCAAACTCAACAAGGCACCAATTTACACACCAATTCCATCATTTTAGCAACAATCACCACAATGTATATAAACCTTAAAAGCTTGGCTCTTAGGCCCTTAAACAACATCAAATTAAACACTCAATTTCCTCATATTATTAGCAACACCTGCATTACACTCAACATTTATATTGTTCAAACATAAACACACTCATAGATCACACGTTAAATTAAGGTGAGTTAATTACCTTGGGTTTTCTTTTCAAAAACTCTTTCTCTTACTTCCTGTCCCTCAATCGGTATTCAACGGGATTAATTGCCACACTAATGACCATGCCAAGATAATCACAATGAGTATGGAGGGTACATGCACACTATTCCATTAACCCTAGAACTTAGTAATTATTTGAAACATCATTGGAGGGAATTACCTTCTACTTCAAAGTGAAGTGTTTGGCAATGAAATTTGGGCTAGCTCCAACACCTCTTGGATATTTAACAAGCTTGAATGAAGAGAGACAATGGTGCTTAGCATACATCAAAATCGGCCACCATGGAAAATGGAGGAATGAATGGATTTTTGAGTTATTTCTTACCTTAGATCATCAATGAGTTGATTGGCTTCAAGAATATGCAGTTTTCTCTTCAAAAGGTGGTATACCCATGGAAATGAAGTATGGAGTTTTGAGATTTTAAAAGGTGGAAAATGATCTCCAAAGCAAGGTGAGTATTTTGGTGTAAAAATTTCTTGATTTGGGGCTTGTTTAAGGGTAGAACAAGAAGGAGCAAGGTGAGCTATGTGGAGCTCTTGCAAATCGCCGTGGCTGGGAGCAAAATGAAGAAGAAGAGCTGGGAGAGGGGGATGGGCTCGGTGAGTGTAGAGAAATGAGGGGGAGAGAAGGTGTAAGAGAGAGTATGGTGTGTGAGAGAGAGAATAAAGTAAGTTGTACTTTTGCTTTTGTTGTTTTTGTATTTTAGTGAGTAAAGTAGAATTAATAGAATAGAGAGGGGGCTCTCTCACGTGAGACACAAGAGAGGGGGGGGGGGGAATCTGATTTTATTTTACAATGTGAGAGAGTGGCACTTGGTCATTAGCAGATAACACCCGTTAATTCCTGAACTGTCAGTTTTGACAGTCCGGGTCCGGTTTCCGGGATATTATTTTTTTTTTCTAAAAATTCCTAGAATTTAATTAGTATATATTTATAGTTGCAAAACCAACTATAATTTCTACAAGTCCGATTTAACTGTTTAAAGTCACGTTTTTTGGTTCTCTCGAAAAACGTGCTTTAAAGCCTAGTTTGTGCTTTTAATCCACTATTTGGATCCGTTTCCTTCGGGAATTTTCCCACATGTTCTTAGTCACTAAATAAGTCCTAGGAATCCATTTAGGACCCTAGATAATTTATATACTTACTATAATTATTTAACACACGTTTTTGCGTTTGTGACTTTTACGCGTTTTCTTTTCTCTTTTTGGGGCGAGGGAGATTGAGTGAATTTCATGTGTGTAAGTTTTCAATCAAAATGGAGTTTCCAGTTTAAGTTTATCTCGTGTCTTTCCTTAACTATCAAAGTTTATCTAAGTCAACAATACGTCCACGATCGATCGGGAACGCATCAGGATCGCTAGCTAGTTTCACCTTGGAGTGCAATACAGTCTCAGTTATCATAGACATATTTGTGACGAATTGCATTAGGTCTTCGGGATAATAAACAGTTTCATAACTAAACAGTGAGTCCCATTTCTGAAACTCAATGAAGTCAACAATATCAACCAAATCATGTGCCCGTAACCACTGACATTCTGTAACAGCCCACTCCTTAAACTCGTAATTAATCTTTCACGTAACATAAATAAAGGCGTCTCACAATGAAAGTCTAATCGGTACTAATCCTCATATGGGTGTCACATGCCCTTACTCGCCCATGCGAGTAAGGAAGCAAAACCAAATAACAACAATACTAAACCGCAGTGATGAACGAGATGTAACTACACTAACTTAAATACAACACGATATATACAATCTGTGAGCTACTAAAATACTTCCTGTGATTACAACAAACCTACTACAGCTGATCCTAAAAATGCAATAAATGTAAGGTCGTTGCCGTCTACCCAGAAGTCCCGCTCTCCGGGTTCATTGCTCGATCATCCACCTGACAGCATGTCGTGGAGGCTCAGCGATAAACACTGAGTATGCTAGGTGGACCCTATCGGTAACTTAAGTCATTTTAGCGATCTTAATATTAGATTCATTTCATGATTGCCCGGTTTACAGTTATAATAAATGTTGTAAGGAAACATGCGTAAACATCGAGTATTCAATCATCAAGTCCACTACAATCCACAAGTAATCATCGCACAATATGAGACAATCAATGAGCAACCACAAGACAGCGTGAAGGTCATTAAGCACGAAAGGTGCTTGTCACTTGGCCTTTAAGGCCCGTTTAGTTGTTATTCACACGTATGAGGATGAATTAAGCCTCGTAATACCAATTAAGTTTGATAAGTGTCCAAATGAGCATGTTTTATAGGTGTATTTCATATATTATATTAGCACTTTTCTTGCTTATTTCTCCACTTTGCTTAGTTTTTTTCCAGTTTATGTTTTATTGGTTATCTCACAAATTTATTGTAACACCCCTCTCCACAATCACGTAATAATCTCTCACATAGCAATAAATAAAACGTCTCGCAGCGGAAAATAAATAACAATTACAAAACTCACTCGGGTGTCACCGGCCATTACTCGCCCATGCGAGCAACGAAGCCAAACTACATCCAACTTCCAACATAAACAAACTGCTAACCGTCGTGATAACGAGAAACTCCTATACATCATACTAAATCCATAAATCATAAACATCGACAAGTGAGCATCTACCCAAACCTGAATATACACAACCTTACCATATTACAATTCACCATCCTCATTGCTATACAACATCTCCATGTGTAGTAACATAAGCAAAACTCCAATTACCCTGTTCCTGCTCTTCGGCTTCGACAATGACCAACAACCTGAAATGGTGTAGTATCAGCGATAGACGCTGAGTATGCCAGGCCTGGACCCTATTGGTCACTTGTCATTTTAACCATCTTATTATTAGATTGGTTTCATGCTTTACCATTTTACAGTTATAGTCATACTGTAATATAAATGTATATTATACATAATCATCCATACAAATATTCATAGATATTCAACCATCCAGACAATCATCTAATATCACAATCTACAATTATATATCGAACGTATCGAACAACCACAATATGATGTACAATATACAATCGCCGTAGCGTATACCACCCTTTATTAATTCAATTTAGTTTGGCCTTCAAGGCCCCATCCATATGTACAATGTACATTCGCTGTAGCGTACAGTTTTCATATTTAATTTAATTTGGCCTTTAAGGCCCCAACCATCCAAACCAAGTTTAATTATTAATATCAGTTGGGCGTCATGTTAGGACAACCCTATAACCTCACCATGGACAGTAGTCCTCCCGTACACACAAAGGTGCTCATTTCGCCAGAGGTCCGGAGGCCCCTGACTCTCTTATGTCTCGTAAGACGTCCATAAAAAGGCCGTAGCCACCTGATCCACGATCCAGTTTGGGCTCGTTGGATATAACCTGGAGCGGAATCCAATTAGGAAACCCCTCAGTGATCACAAATGCGCAACCAAGTAGTTCGTAAACTACCGGGATTCCTCACCTCAACTCATACCATCTCTCTCATAATGTTTAAGATCTGCTCTTAGTCTTATGGAGAATAATTATTAATTAGCTGCCCAATGGGTCTCACGCATACCTAGAAGTAATCTAGGTCATATTCATGTTCGAGATCCATGCTCTAGAGACCGACAATGTCGTGACTCATCCCTAAGTGTTTTTACTTAGGCTACCATATACTTAATATTAATATCATGGTATTATATCAAGTAACCGTCATGTCATCACAACGCATATGTATGTTTATATAAGTCGATCTATAGTCAACGTAGTGTTAGTCCCGTAGGACGTTCGTGCATAATAATAAATGCAGTAACACTTAAGCACATACAAGTATCCACACACATAACACACAAGTTATATCAACCAAATCCGAGCCCAAGGAGCATCCTTAGGACAACTCGGATCAAACCCCTTTACATACCGTTCACCCTGATCGTATTACAGTGGAGTATGAATCGTCAAGATCCTATGCTCCGTGTAGTCCACTAGCTCGTCAAGCGTCTTGTCAGAAGTATAATCTAAACGGTATTAACATTATAATAAGTAACCCCGACAGTTCACCCCTGTTTTCTACAGTTGTTGGTACGAGTTTCTCTAAAATAGTCGGCTTTGTTACTTAAAACTCATACGTCATAATATTTCAACTGTTAAGCTTAATTTGTTACATTTCTTTTAATCTTATCCACCATCTAGTTTAGGTACATAACTTATAGTTGCATGTATGCATGCATTCTTATATTATATTGTATTCTTTTTCATATTGTATCATTTTCCACCTTCCATTATAATACAATGTATTGTATGATCCATTTATCTTTAGCAAATAATATTTGCATCCAAAATTCATAACTTATAGTTCGTAACTATATTTTTTTAAATAACCACCACCATTAAATCATATGGTTTTCAACCGAAATATATATCCACCTTATATACATTATTCTTGTGTACGTATATATTTACCACGTAGGTAATTCCCATGAGTTTAATAAACTCTTATATCATATGTTACATCTTATCACCTTTTATTAGATGATTATTCCCATTAGTTGTATTATATTATACAACTCATATTAAGATTATTATCCTAATATTATGTAATATTTTATGTTGTATATTTACAACTCCTAAGGTTTATTCCATAAACACCTTAGTTTATAAATCTCATTTATTTATAGTTCGTCACATTATTTTATGTGAATATCCTTACTTATCTTAATCCCATTAAACCACCTTAATACCATATAATTGTTATAACATTTATAACATTATAGACCTTAGTCTAAAATTCATTCTCCAACTCTTATTAACTCGGTACAACCCTTGAATTTATTTAAATTCTATTTTGACCACATAACATTATGTAATGTTATACCATATTCTAATATCATTTGATATGATATTTTTATTTCCTTTAACTTATAACCTATAGTTTTTATACAAAACTATTTTATATTGCCGCATAGGCATATATATTAAACCTTATTCTTTTCCATAAACCATAGTTTCCTTTATTTACAAAATCACCCCTTTCTTTTACCATGTTATATATACCATTTAATATAACATTCTAACCTTAATATAAATATAACCTATGGTCAATATTTATAAAATACCGAACAGACCCAAAACTGTTCAATAATTGCCATTAGGCCCTATTTATAACATATAGTTTTACCATATCATTAAAACTATATATTATACATATATCTTAATAAATACTCTTATATAATTCTAAAAAAATCTCCAAATTTCTCCAAAGGGTTATAAATATCCTTATTAACCCATATATTTTCGGTTATCTCTATTCCACCACATATATTTCCAAAGTGTCATAATGACATAATAACTATATATTATACATATATAGTTCATTTTAATTCCAAAATCAACTCAATAAATTCCTAAAAATTCCTAATAGCCCATGGGTGTTTAAAATACCATTGTACACCCTTTATTTTTGGTAATAACATATTTACCACATATGTTATAAAAATATTACCTTAAGATACTTATCTTATTATAAAGCCTTAAATAAGTTATTTAACTTATCTAATTTGGTCAAAACCTATCATATGGTCAAGGTTGACCACCTCAATATTTCCTTGACCATTAATTCCTTATAATTACGGTTTCAACCCCTAAGTTTCCAAAATTCACCATTTAACCCCAAAACTTTATAAAATCTTATAAACTTTATTTTAAATCCTTTTAACCTCTAATTTTCGGCCTTATTTTTATAAAGCCCCCAAATTTAATTTAATTACACTTTAACCCCTTACTCATTTCGGTAATGCATTTCTACCACTTAAACTTAATTAAAAGCTTATAAATGCATAAATAAAATGGCCTAAAGTACATAGCCTTATTACAAACATTTGCTCACAAAATAAATTACACATAAATGTCCCAAAATACATATAAACTTTCGGCCCTCACCATAGTTTTTCATTTAATTACCAAACTTCCACATAATGTCTTAAATTTGACATTTATGCTTGTTTAATTAGTCATAAAATTTATTAAACCATTCCTTAATCATTTTAAGGTCAAACATGACCTTATTATACTTCTTCACTCACGGAAATTAATTAGAAATAGCTTTAGAACATATTAACTTAACAAGGTTAATGTTTAAGTGATTTATACCTTGATTTAGCTTAGGTAAAGCCTTGTTTGGATTCGGCCACCTTAAGGAGAGTTTCTCCAAAGCTTGATTTACTTGTCTTCATGTAGAAAACAAGACATGATTAAACTCCAAACATGAGCTAACCATGAGAAGTAATTTAAGTCATGAAAATCATTGATTTTTACCTTAGATCTTCAAGCTTGTTATAGATCTGTCTCGGCCCTATTTTTCCAGTAAAGAAAGAGTATCAAAACACTCTTAAAAACAAGGCACAAAACCGTGGGTAATTAGCTTGGAAGATAGCTAAGTTTTACCTTGTTTAAGGTGCCAAAAATGGTGTTTTTGGCTTGGATCTAGCTACTCCTTGTAGATCTTGGTATCCCAACTGAATCCACATGAAAAGGAGAAGAAAATAAGGCTAGGGAACCAAGGTTTAGAACCGAAATTCACAAGGAAGAAGAGATATGTGCTTAAAGCACATTTTTACCTTAAATGGTCAAGACTTGAACTTTCCTCCTTAGATCTGGTTATGGCCGAGATTAATTCTTCCTTTAACCTCCAAAACACTCTACATAGATGTATAGAAAATGTTGGAGTGTAGATCAATGGAAAAAGGCAAGAAAGATGAAGAAAATGGGCATTTTTATGCCTTAGGAGCTTACCTAGAGCTTGAGCTCTCATCAATGGGGCTTGGAACACTTACCTACGGTTGAGAGGAGCCAAAGAGAGAGTTTGGCAAGGAGTCCCACGGTTGGAATGGGACTAATGAGGAAAATGACCTAATTTTGGCTTAAAACACATTTTTTGCATTTTTTATGATTTTAGTGACTTGATGACTCACCAAGGCTTGATTGGAGTTGCATAATTGCTGCTAAATCGGTGGAGACAAGGACAAGGCAGCCGGCCATCATAGGAGAAAGGTGGTGTATAATTAATTCCAATTTGATTCAAAAATGGACTAATAATGCCATTTAATAAACTAGTCAAAAGGTGAGTCATCTCTTCTTGTCTTGTTCTTGCTTGGAGCACCGTGTAACAAGGAGGAAATGAGACTCCAAAATCGGCTGGCTCAACACATGGGTAAGCAAGTGGTAGACAACCTTTTAGTTTTATATGTTAAAGTATGTTTTTTCTTATTTTATGCAAAAGTAAGGTGGAATAAATAATTGTCACATGGGAATTGTCTCTTGGTCTGTTAGGAGACTCATTCCACCGATTTTAAGAGGTCCAATTCGTGGTCAATGGTCAACATTGACCAACTTAGTCAATGTTGACCCAAACGGGCCCCACTTTAGGGTTTTATTAATATTTTAATATTAAATTTGTAAAAATTTGTAAATTCTTGGAATTAAATTCCTAATATGATATAATATGATATTTTATCATATTTAAAGGTATTTATAACCTTTTAGCCCATTTAAAACCAATTTAGAAGGCGATTACACAAAAACGTGCTTTAAGGAGTTTTAGTGCACATTTTGTGTCGCAAGGTGTTTCTGAGCTCTATTTTCTTTGACAACGGTTTTGTTGTGTTCCTTACATGATATTTGATCATGTTATCCAATTTTATATCATTTGGAGGTCATTAGACCTTTAAGGTATTCTTAGAGCACCTTTTTGCTCTACTTGACCTTGAAGCATGAAAGTGCTTGTTCTTTGTGTTGGAGTGTTGTCCAACAATTATAATATGTTTAGTATTATATTAATAAACTTAGGACAAATTTTTAGGTCCTAAGAAGTTCATTTGGGTATTTATTTACCCTAACCAGTCAAAGGGTGCAACATCTTGCTTTGTGTTGACCACTATTGTTCTCAGTTGACTTTTAAGGCATGTTTAGGCCTTAATTAATGTAATTAAATATTTAATCCATGTTTAATAAGTTTGGGGTATTTCATTTATTGGTTAAACATGAAGAAAACCAAGCTAAGAGCAAAGTAGATGAAGAGAAGAACGCATAGGCGCAAACGGATCTTAAATCAGAGCTGGAACGAATATTTTAGGAGCAAAACAATTTCGTACGAACCACTGTCCGAAACCTCTACCTGTCCGAACCAGGCTGGTCCGGACAATGGTCCGGACAATGCAAATGTTGCGTCCGTGTCACGTCCGATGAAATAAGCACGGACAGAACAGAAAATCGAAGCGTCCGAACCAGGGTGGTCCGGACACTGGTCCGGACGCGGCAAATTGGACGTCCGTGTTACGTCCGCCCAAAAAAGGCAGGACGCAACACAAGTAGACAATCCTGTCCGCGGATATTAGCCAGGACGCAAGCAAGGACATAAATGTGTCCGTGGATTTTTGACCGGACAAGAAAGAAATATATGTGGCATGTCCGTGGAAAAAAGACCGGACAACAAATAGAGCTGCAACTACGCCGACCGTCTTCCCCAATTTTCTTCGACGCCTGCAAACATATCTATCTACCGCATCAGCAATATCAGGCGCCGGCCGACAGTCCTGAAATCCCTCACGCGTACTCCAGCTCTGTCTCCAATCAACCTTCTCCTCAGCTTCTATATAAACCCAGTCCTTCTACGATAAATGATGTACGGGAGATTAAAGAAAACAGACGATCGCTCACCACACTCCACCATTCTCTTCCATTCATCTTCTCCCGTAACACCACAACACTCCATACTCACGTACTCAGCAAGAACAAAAGAAATAGAAGAGAGGCAGCAGAAGTGAGAGCGAGAGCAGACCCGTTCTTTCTCCGAAATAATGGCTAATTCTACCTGTGCTATCTTTTTATTTCCGTTAATGTCTGAGTAATTTTATTTGTATCCTAGGATGGGGGTTTGATTCTAATATTACGTAAATCAATATTTATCACCTATCTCTCTCTTATTAAACTTGTTTTAATTCCTTTCAGCAAATATTGTTAAATGCTTTAAGCGACAAACTACTGCATTTTTATGGTAACTATCAACATATGATTTTGAGATAGTCAAGTACCACAAAGGAATAAACCTTGGTATTTACACTCCGGATTGAGCAGGAAAATACTGAGGCTATTACTAAGAGTTCGTAACTGACACTTATTAACTCTAATAGACAATAAATAATTGAGACAAGGTTATAAATGTGTTTAAGTAATTTAGGCAATTCCCCCGCTATCCTATGATACCTTTTTCCGTCCACATCAACTAATTTACCTTATTTTACTTTGTTTATTATATTTGCACTGATCCTAAAACAAATCAAGCTTGCCTCCGGCTAAACCCCTTATTTGTTGTTTTTATTAAATACCGAGACTAGAATAATTGAACAATTTCCCTGTGGATACGACACTTGTTGTACTACTCCGACTAGGTGCACTTGCCTACTAGTTTCCTATAAATCTATATATATTAATGTATAGATTTTACTCAACAAAGTTCACTTGTTAGTTAGTACTCTTGATTACCAATATCCAATGTCAGACGTCTGGTTGGTAGACGACTTTTCCTCCACACATTCTCTTGTTGTTACCTATTATATGGTGGGACACCAACGGTAGTAACCATTCCCGTAACGTGGGAACTCCGAACCTCGTTATGTCACCTATTATATGGCGGGACACCAATGGCCATAGCCATCCCCTTTACGTGGGGACTCCGTCCAATGATCTATGCGATCGAATGGAGTACTATGTGAGCAGACCTATACCAGTCATCTACTCTATTGTGCTCACTATGCGCAACCATCTAGTCCGAGACGACACTGGGTTTCCCTCATACACCAAACCTCCATTATGTGATTAATTTGTTAATCAATTACCTCAATTATGGCCTTAGGTTATGAAGAGTTCATATTTATTATGGCAGCCCTCGGGGTCTTACGCACTTTCTAGAAATAATCTAGGTCACATTAATGTTCAAGATCCATGCTCTAGAGACCGACATAGTCGTGTCTCATACCTAAGTGTTTTACTTAGGTTAATACATGTAATTATAATACTATATGTATTATGTTGGTCAATAACAACTTCATTCCTTGCTCGCATATGTATTTTTATATAAGTCGATCTATAGTCGATGTAGTATTAGTCCGAATGGACGTTCACGCATAATAATGGCAGTGCGAGATAAACAATCATGTATACATTCTTAATTCACACCAACATGCACATAAGCATACACACAACATTCTTAAACACGCAATAATGTCTGAACCCTTTCTCAGGTCAATTCAGACTGCACCATCCACATACCATTCACTGTCAAAACGCTAGCGTGACAGCCCTCACGTATCCCCTAACGTTCGTGAAACCTATATATATATCAGCCCGTACCTTTGGAATAACCATTGTTCTAATATCAGCGTCGATAATTCCAAACTCACGTAATCACCTTAGACCGAACTCTCACTTCCATCCCGTAGCTAACCCTTAATTGATCTCTTGTACAACTCAATGTTCGTTAATCGTGGGGATTTAGATTCCCACTACTCATTATAGTTTACGAGTATGTAATTGCTGCTACGATGTTAATACCTATTACATGGAAGTTGCATGCACGTGGGAAATAATGTTACGTGCGTGCATGCATGACATTTAAACGTTTCGTTATACGAAATGGCTTATGTAGTTATATTTATGAACATGCAAGGACATTTATATATACACTTATGTACGCATGTATTAAGGTTGTTGTTATGCGTTATTGTTTACGCACCCTTTTTAACCCGCATGTAAAATGTTGTACTCTTGTATATGTCGTAACATAGTTGTCATTATATTCTTGTTTTTATGTGTATTGTATGATTCCCCGTATGTGACTTGATTACCACATTATACCCTTATGCCATGTTATAAATTCACATAATATAAATTATAGAGTTCCTCTTATAAATAATTTCCAACCATACAATATACTTCCAAGATCCTCCGACCTAACCCGTCGTTTTCATGTAAATGTGTATAATACATATTTGCCCCTTAATAATTCCTTTATGACTTATCCTTTCATACTTTAATATAATGTTACATTATATCATTGGAAGCTTTATTTTATTTCCCTGCCTAACTTTTGAAAATTCTAACCAGCCACCACCAATTTTTGGAATTTTCACTCTTTCTCCATCTCTTTCTATTTATTTACAAAACCAACCCCAAATATTATTCTTGTTACATTTTCACTCTTATTTATTTATAACCCAAGATTTCCAAACCTTATTATACTCTTATTTATATATATAACATTACCGATCAGCCCCAATAAAATTCGGAAATCCCAATCCTTTCCCACATAGTTTGATTATTTACAAAACTACCTCATATATTTTATTATTACATTATCAACCTTATTAACTCATAACCTAAGATATTCAAACCTTATAATATACATATATATACATATATATATATAATTATTAACTTACCCTAAACTGTTTGGTTTTCGCTCTAGCAACCCACAACTTTCATTAATTACATTGTAACCCATCTTTATTTTATAACTTACAATTTAATACCTAAACTTTATATTATGCACATTGCTTTATTTAATTCCAAAAACCGCCCAATATTTCTCCCCAAACTTCCGAACAACCCCAAGATTGTTCTGAATTCCATTCCTCCAGATTTTTGATTATTTACAAATTAGCCCCTTAAGTTTGTAAAATGTTATATATTAATATTTAACTATATATTATACTTCTTTATTAAATAAACCCATTAACTAACCCCAAAAATCTTCTAAAATTCCAAATAGACCCCTAGGGTCTTAATATTTATTTTCCAACACATTTTTTGGTAATTACCTAAATACCCCCATTTCTTCTTATAATTGTTATTTTTAGCTTACTATTTCTTTAAAATACCCAAAATGATTATTTGTATCATTCTAATTTGGTCAACCCTCTCATGTGGTCAAGGTTGACCACCTAAATTATCCCCTCGACCAGATTTGTTTTTGTTTACGAGAATACCCCAATATTTTCTCTAGTTTTACTCTTAACACCTTAATTTCATAAGATTCATATTATATGTTTCAAAAATCCCTAAAATGTTTTCTCTCTGTTTTTAATTTTTATTTGGTGCCCTATATTTCATTAATTTTTGTTTTGACCCTATAAATAATTCCTTTGTTTATTTAGATACTTATAAAGTCTATAATATATTTAAAACATGTTATAAACTTGTTCTTAATTCAAGTAACACCAAAAATTACTAATATTCATCTAAAATACCCCTAAGTGATATCTGTTCACTAAATTTATATTTTGCACCAGAATTCATATGATTTATTTAATCATCTCCAAAAACTCAATAATCCTTAATTAAAGCTTTAAGTAAGCAAAATAGAAATGTCTAAATACATGGCTTAAACATAACATATTATTATCTACTTAAATGACATCAAAATATCCCCAAAATAAATGCTGGTTCACGGTTTTGCACAAATTTAGCATTTCACCAATTAAATTTAGTTTTCTTCCACCTTTAACTCATAAACATAATTTTAATGGGTCATTAACTCCAAGTTCTACTAGTCAAATATTCCACCATTAATTTCTACCTATTTTTAAGGTTTGAATAACTCATTTACCTATCTAAGTTCTCGGCTCTACTTATGTTTTTACAATAATAATTTTCAAAGCATAAAAATGGGTTTTAAATCTTCTTGTCTTGGTTAAATCAGCCAAAAGAATTTCACCAACTTCACCATACTTCTCTTGGCTGCATATAATCATGCATTACAGATTAGATTTTTTTTTGTGCTAAAATTCCTTGAACCATGCACATAGCGCCAAAGAGTTAAATGTGAGGTTTACCTCTTTAGTGCTAGATTTTCACCTTGAGGTTCAGCCCCCTGTCCACGGTAGGTTGTAGTTGAACAGACCCATTTTTTATTTTTAACAAGTTGCACCATGTAAAGAGCTAGATTAGTAGTTGTACAACTAGCTAGTTTAAGGGGATTTTTTTACATGGTTTCTGACATAGAAATAGGGTAACCTTTACCTTGAATTTCGAGGATTTCCAAGGTGGTCTTTCGGAAGCTAAAACAAGGAGCAGTAGTTCAGTTTCTGTCCATAAACATCGAGAAGAACAGAAACTAAAAACAGCCATGAACTATCGGTTCTTTACCTTGTTTGCCAACCCCTTAAGTGGTGTGTTCTTAGGGGTCTTTGGCTCAATGAAAGGGCTTAAGAACAGCCTCCATATATGTGTAAATAGAGGTAGAAGAGGGTGTTGGAAACTATGTATTTTCGGACCTAAATTGCAACGGAATGAAGGAGGTGTTTTAGAGCATATTTTCTCACCATTGAGGATGAGGATGAGTTCTCTTGTTCCCTTGCTTTGCTCAGCCGATTTGAAGCCTTCCAAATGGGTTTCTATACGCTAGAAAGTGCAAGAAATTCAGGTGGAAATGGAGCTCATAGAACCATGAAAGAAACAGAGGGGAAATGTGAAGTTTTTTTACCTTAGTTTTCTTTCTTATGTTCCTTGCTGTTTGTAACTAGAACTGAGGTGGGTTTAGGTGGTGGTCCTTGCTGTTTCATGGAGGGGAGAAAGAGTTGAAATATGTAGCATGAGTAGAGGAGGAAACTCTGGTGAACAAGAGCTGGAAAACGTGCAGGAAAGGAAGGAGAAAGGGCTGCTCTTACCAGTTTTTGCTACTGGTTTCCCTTGCTATTTCTCCTCTATTGTCACCGATGGTGGAGCAAGGAATTAGCTGGTGGTTTTACTGCCTTGTGGAGAAGACAAGAAGTTGTATAGTAATGGTAACAATGGAGGAAAAGTCTCGTAAGAAGGGAGCAGAATGGTGGAGAAAAATAAAGAGGTAGATGTTAGCTTACCAATTTTTTTTCTGTTACTTGTTCTCCACTGTTATCTAACACCGAGAATGGAAGGGGTGTGACTGGAGATTTTTTCTGTATTGTAAGGGTGAAAGAATGAGTTGTAGCATGTAGTATTAGGGAGGAGAAAATTCAGCAAGAAAAAGAGAGTAAGAACGTGGGGAGGATACCAATTTCTCCTCTATTGCTGCTACTGTTAGAGACTATAATAGGAGGGAGAGTTGCTGTGGTATGTTACTGAAAGGATGGGAGATAGGGGGGTCTATCGTGGGTTGCAGAAGAAGAAAAGAGAAGAGGTGATGGGAGATATCTATGCTGAGAGAATTGAGAGTATGGGTAATAGCCCGAAGTGAAGTTGGGCCATCTATTTAGTATTATAAGCCCAACAGTTATGATTGTATTACAGTCCATATATGTCTGTCTATAATAGTCCATTACAGAGTATATAAATACAGTCTCTAGGGTGTAATACGAGTACACAATACACAATGAATATACATTGAATTCTCTACTCCTCTTGCTTTACAATATGGTATCAGAGCTGCACAAATCGCCGATGATGGTGATCCCTCTTTAGATCTGGAACTTCCTGCATTCTTCGTCTATCAGTGATGAGCCACATCGACACACCAGGATCCAAGGGCTCCGAAGCCGATTCTGGAAAGACCACTGATGGATCTCACATGGCAGGAGGAAACACCATTGTACAAGTTCAATATGTTCAAGCACAACCAAGCACACAGTCAGTTTTATCAGCAGCAGCACATCTGGTAAAACTTACTCAAGATAATTTCAGATTATGGAAAGGAATGATTCTCCCTTTCCTTAAAGGCAATGACCTATACAAATTCTTGGATGGATCTCACCCGTGTCCCTCCCCTATACTTAATGATGGTTTGAATCCTGAATATTGTAAGTGGATCCAACAGGATCAGCTGCTTATTTCGATTCTGTTTCTGTCATTATCCCCATCGGTTGTTGGTCAGGTTCTTGAACTTGAAACAGCTGAAGCAGTTTGGAAGGATCTCCATGAATCCTTCGCAGCTCAAACCACTGCTCATCTTGGACAGCTAAATCTCAAGTTAGCTAGTCTTACTAAGAAATCTGAGGAGAGCATTACTGATTACTACAACAGAGCCAAAGGTTTAGCTGCAGATCTAAACACTACGGGACATAAAGTGTCTAATAGGGAATTTCAGTCCTATGTTCTGCGTGGACTTCCTAGGGAGTATGATGCTATAATAGCCAACATTCTCGCTAGATCAGAGTTTTGTACTCCTCAACAGCTATACAACTTCCTCCTGTCCTATGAGGATATCATCAAACAAAATAACAGACAGATCACAGAACCTGTTTGTGTTAATGCCACTGAGGTTAATTATACTTCTGGAAATTCTAAGAATAAGCAGTCATATGGCAAGGGAAAATCAGGAACAGATGGCTACAAAGGAACTCAGTCCTATTCCTCTAAAGGAAGGGGAACTACTGGCTCAGGCAGAGGAAATGGAAGGGGAAATCAGTCTTACTTCTCTGGTCAGCCTGATAATAGGCCAACATGTCAAATCTGTCAAAAGAAGGGTCATGTGGCAGCAGTCTGTTATCACAGGTTTAACCAAGCTTATCAGATTTCCCCTCCACAGAGTTTTTCAGCTAATGCTACAGGCAAATTTCATGCCTCTGAATGGTTACCAGATACCACTGCTACACATCACTTCACCGGTGATTTCAACAGACTAAACTTAACAGCCTCAGAATACTCAGGTCCTGAATCTATTACTCTTGGAGATGGCTCTAGTTTGGGAATCTCTCACCAGGGATCAGGTTTTATTCCTCATTCCACTGGTGATTTTCAGTTGAAACAGATTTATCATACACCTTCTCTAAATAGACATTTACTCTCTGTCAGGCAGTTTTGTACTGATAATGATGTCTATTTTGAGTTTTATCCTAATTCTTTTGTTTTAAAGGATATACAGACAAAGGCGACTCTTCTTCAAGGTACAGTTAGAGAAGGTGTGTATGTTTTCCCACCTGCTCCAGCACCTATGCTACATTACACTAAGCTTATCCCTAAGAAGGTCAGCAACACTGTTTGGCATCAAAGACTTGGGCATCCTTCAGTGGATATTACTCATAGGGTTATTAATTATAATAAGTTGCCTGTTCTGTCTACACGGGACAAGGAGTTTTGTAATGCCTGCTGTCTAGGCAAACATCATGCTTTTCCTCATTACCTTAGTAGCTCTACTTCATCTAGGTGTTTTGATCTTCTGTTCCTAGATGTTTGGGGTCCAGCTTATGTACCCTCTATTGATGGATACAAATACTTCTTACTGGTTGTTGATGACTGTTCAAAATTTGTTTGGTTGTTTCCTTTGGCAAGGAAATCGGATGTTTATGTTATTTTTGATGCCTTTGTGAAATTAATTGGTAATGACTTTGGGACTTCTGTTAAGTCTATCCAGACAGATGGAGGAGGTGAATTTCAGGCTTTAAAGCCTCTGGTTACCAATTATGGAATGATGCACAGGTTTACCTGTCCCTATTCCCACCAGCAAAATGGGACTGTCGAAATCAGAAACAGGTTTTTGGTGGATAAGGGTTTAACCCTGCTTGCTCAGTCTAGTCTTGGCTTTAAGTTTTGGTCATATGCCTTTAGAGCAGCTGCTTTTCTCTCTAACAGGACCCCTACCAAGGTATTAAACTACAAGACTCCCTATGAATCCCTCTTTGGGAAACCACCAGATTATTCTATTTTGAGGGTGTTTGGCTGCTCCTCTTGGCCTAACCTACGTCCTCATAACCCACACAAACTAAGTTTTCGGTCTACAGAGTGTGTGTTCTTGGGTTATTCCTCAAATCATCAAGGCTACATCTGCTATTGTCCTAAGACTGGGAGGAACTATATTAGTAGGGATGTCCTATTCAATGAAGCTCAGTTCCCTATGTCTCAGCCTACCACCCCATCATCTCAACCTCAACCAGAAATTATCCCTGTCCTTCTTCCCTCTCCCTCTATCATGGCTTCATCTCAGCCTGTCCCTAACCCTACATCCCCTCTGTCCTCACAAAATGTACTCACTCCTCCACCAACTCCACAAAATTCTTCCTCTACAAACACCACACCATTACCAGACACTTCTCCACCTACACAAGACTCACCCTCTCCATCTGATGCCTCTGTTGCGGCACTTACCCAGCCTACACATCACATGGTTACCAGGGCTAAGGCCAATATCCATAAGCCCTTGATCCGCACAGATGGGACAATTCCCTGGGGTCATTCTAAAGCTCTTAATTCTACTGCTGTCAGTTCCTCTACTACCTCAGCTGACATCCCAATTCCTGAGGAACCCTCTTTCACTCAAGCCCTCAAATTCCCTGTTTGGAGGGAAGCTATTCAGAGAGAATATGAGGCTCTGCTGAAAACTCATACATGGGAGTTAGTTCCTCATGTGCCTGGCTCTAATGTCCTTGGTGTTAAGTGGATTTTGAAAACAAAGAAAACATCCAGTGGGCAAATTGAAAGGCGAAAAGCAAGGCTGGTGGCTCAAGGATATAATCAGGCTGCTGGGGTTGATTTTACAGAGACCTACAGTCCTGTTGTGAAAGTCACTACTATCAGGGTGGTTTTGTCTTTGGCTGTTTCTCTGAATTGGCCTATCAGACAACTGGATATCCAGAATGCCTTCCTAAATGGTGTTTTAGAGGAGGAGGTGTTTGTTAAACAACCTCCTGGCTTTGTGGATATATCTAGGCCTACACATGTTTGTAGACTGAGAAAAGCTCTCTACGGTTTGAAACAATCCCCTAGGGCTTGGTACTCTACCCTCAGCTCTATGCTCCTTGATCTGGGGTTTGTTATTTCAGCTAAGGACTCCTCTCTGTTTATATTTCGTCAAGGGTCGGATATTGTTTTTGCCTTGGTTTATGTTGATGACATTCTCCTCACTGGGAGTACTATAAACCTTCTCCAAAAGCTAATCCACAGATTATCCCTTTCTTTCCCAGTTAAGGACCTTGTCAATCTGTCCTATTTCTTAGGGGTTTCTGCAGTTCGCACCTCTAAGGGGCTTCTACTGAAACAGGACAAATACATCAATGATCTTTTACACCGCACTCAGATGGAAAACTCCAAACCCACCGCTACCCCTCTTAATCCTAATCAGAGTCTCGATGATACTTCGTCACCGCTGTTTTCAGATCCTACTCGCTACAGAAGTGTTGTGGGCTCTCTACAATACTTAGCTATCACCAGGCCCGACATTCAGTTTGCAGTTAGCAAACTATGTCAATACATGCAAACACCACGAGAAACTCATTGGACAGCGGTAAAGAGATTACTGCGTTACCTGGGGAGTTCGAAGCATCTCGGCCTTTTCTTCTCCGCCTCTCCCATGGGTTCGTTGGAGGTGTTCTCCGATGCAGATTGGGCTGGTGCTCATCTTGACCGCCGCTCGACTGCTGGCTTCTGCATCTACCTTGGCCATCACCTCCTATCCTGGAGTTCGAGAAAGCAACGGTCAGTGGCAAGGTCTTCAACAGAGGCGGAATTTAAAGCAGTAGCGAATGCTACCGCCGAAACAATTTGGATTCTTCAGCTTTTGGGGGAATTAGGGTTCTTTATCGATAAAGTTCCAATCTTGTATTGCGATAATGTAAGCGCTACTTACCTCAGCAAGAATCCCGTTCTCCACAGCAGAATGAAGCATGTCTCTGTTGATTTCTTCTTCGTTCGAGAACGAGTGGTGAACGGAACCCTAATTGTCTCCCATATACCGGCGAAGGATCAAATTGCCGACGGGCTAACCAAAGCTCTATCGCCCTCTCTCTTTCAGGGATTTCGCTCCAAACTCCCTCTGGCGATGGACTTTGGACCGCGGGAGGATAATAGCCCGAAGTGAAGTTGGGCCATCTATTTAGTATTATAAGCCCAACAGTTATGATTGTATTACAGTCCATATATGTCTGTCTATAATAGTCCATTACAGAGTATATAAATACAGTCTCTAGGGTGTAATACGAGTACACAATACACAATGAATATACATTGAATTCTCTACTCCTCTTGCTTTACAATAATGGGAAGGTCATAAAAAAAGTAAGTTTTTGTACCTGATTAGTTACTATATTTAAGTTGTCTAATAATGTCTTTTATTTTATTTTTTGTAGGTAGCGGGTTAAGATGAAGAAAGGGGGGATTTTGAATTTTCATTTCTTATGTAATATACTAGTTATATATATGGCTATATTTATGTGTTTAAATGGTGGCTTATGGTATTTTATTTTAAATGTATATATATGGATATATATAAATTCTGTATATGTGATTTGCTTAGACTAAATAAATATATAGCTAAATGAGTGCTATATGTAACATTTTAATACATGTACCAATATGTTACACGTGATATTAAAAGTGGGAGTTAATTTCTCCTTAATAATATTTCCTCTTTGATTCGAGATTTAGTGTATACTACCTCCGTCCCGTCATAAGTGTCCCATTTGCTTTTTGGCACGTTTTTCCACTTCAATATTAAATATATAAGATAAAATAATTTTAAAAAAATAATTTTTACAATATATAGTTTTTCACATAACGATTCCATTATAAAAAAAATTTTATAAAAATATATTATCTTACATGTTAAATATTGAAGTCAAACGACAAGCTCAAATAGTGAAGTGGACAATGGAAGTGGGACGGAGGGAGTAGTTTAATGTCCATTTTGGACTATATGTTTTATACAATAATATTGTAGTAATTATTTCACATGATTTAATTTAATCCTTATTAATTAAAGTAACAATTATTTTGGGTATTTCACATTCGATGATCTGGCCCATAATAAGATCAGATAGTTGAACATCTTGAATGAAAAGTGGATTTTGTGGAAACTTACGGGTTCCTTTAGGATTGAGCCGGAGCACGAGAGCGCGGACGACTTACAATCGTCTTGTGCTTCTTGGAAATTTTTGAACCCATACTTGAGACACCCGGCCGGTGGTGTCTTTGCATTGTCGGGAGAAGGAGCCGGGGTGGATGGCACTTGTCGCTTTCACTGGTTTCGAGTGTGTGGTCGTGCCAACAACACCGATGGAGGTGGCGAATCAAGACATTCAGCAGAGGCGTAACCAGTATGGGGTGTTAGAGTCCGCAGCTTGAGAGGATTTTGAACCCGAATCACCCACTTGAGCAGACAATGTATCAGCCCCGTTTTGAGAGAGTTGGTGGTGGAGTGTTGCGGGGAGAGCGACACCATAGGGTTAGGAGGTTTTCGGGTGCCGCGGTGGTGGTTTTAGGTCGTGGATCCATAGGTTGTGGTGTTGTCAATGGTGGCAAGGAGGAAGGTGAGGCTGCAGGTGTAGGTCGAGGCGAAGTGTGGGAGAATCGGAGGCCATGGTTGAGGTCGAGAGAGAGCTAATTGTGCAAGACTTAAAGTGGTGGAAAAACAAGAACTCGAAGGTGTAGTGCAGACAGAGTGAAAAAGAAGGAAAAATTCAAAGAGATAGTCAAAATAGAGAAAGAGAGAACCGGTAGTTTGCTCATATTTCTTTTCTTTTTTGTTTGGAATAAAAGCAAACGATAAAGAGGAGACAAAAGAAAACAAAGCGCAATGACTAACAAGGATGGCTGCGTTCGTGATGTTTTTGGATGTTGGATAGGAAGTTGTACGGAATTTCGCTCTCCTTTGGAAGTGATTCAGAGGCGATTTCCTTCGTCTTCTTGGTTCTCGTCTGGTTTCAGCGAGATTGGCCCTTCCTCCTTCCTCAGGTGGTCGTCGGCTCCTATCCAGTCCTTGGGCTTCTCTGGTTCGGTCTCCGTCTTTATACAGAGGTTTGATTTGTTTTGACAGCGAAGCTAGGTGATGGTTATTTGGGTTTCTTTTCGGGTTTGGTCCTCTGTCTCTTCTCCTGGGGTTTGAGTTTGCAGAGGGTCTAGGCGGCGGATTTCTTCCAGGGGTCTCTCGTGTGGGTGCGGTTCAGTTTTCAAGTTGACGGGCAGTGGCGGCCTCTCCCAGTATTGATTAGTAGTAGTCTCGGTCTACTCTGGGATTAAGTCTGGAGCGGTGCTGGTACAGTTTTTGTATCTGGTTTTTGTTTTCTGGGTAAGTCGCCGGGGTCTCCTCTCCGGTTTAGCACTGTTCTTGCCCCGGTGTATGTTACCGCAGGTGTGGATTTTTGCCTCCTGATAATTCTGGTGCTGATTGCATTGTTGTTGGCTACGGTTGTTTGGGTTCTCCTTTGCGCTTGTCTGTGACAGCTTCAATTGGTTGGCGTCGGTACCTTTTTCGATTGGAGGAGTGGTCTTCGAGGAGGCTTGATATCCTGGTTTTGGTTGTTTGGTTCACCTTGGTTGATTTCGAGAAGTCCCCCAGTCTGGTTTGAATTGATTAATTGGATTGGTTTCTCCATTTTGGATAGGGTCCAAGAGGGGGTTGGTAGAGTGATCTTTTCCTCCTCGGTCAGGCCTCTGGTGGTCTACTGGGGGTTGTGCTGGGTGGTTCGGTCTGGTTGCTATATTTGGTTTGCTTCAGCCCTTGAGGTCTGTTGCTGCTGTCTTCATTTGATGAGTTGTTTAACGCTCAATTGCAGGGGTTTAGGTAAATCAAAGGCAGTCTATTGGGTTAAGAGTTTAATTCTAAAACTTAACCCAGATATCATTTTCCTCAGTGAGACGCATAAGTCGGACATTGATATGGATGTCTTCTTTAGGATGTTCTCTCTATATAGTGGGCTAGCGGTTTCAAGCAGAGGGAGGAGTGGTGGTCTCTGCCTTATGTGGAAAAATTCGCTAGGATGTTCGATGATCTCTTAATCTAGGCATCATATGTCCGCCCGTATGTCTATGCCGGGTGATCTACATTTTGTTTTTACCGGTTTCTACGGGTGGTCCAATTGGTCTCTCAAGCATTTATCCTGGAAACTGCTCCGAATTCTTGGTAAGCAAGTTAGCTTGCCCTGGGTGATTGCCGGGGATTTCAATCAGATTCTGCATGCCTCAGAGAAGATCGGGGGTAGAATCAGGCAAGAGGTTCACATGGCCCCGTTCAGAGAGGCCATTATTGAGTGTGACCTCCATGATATAGGTTTCTTTGGAGAGAGTTCTACTTATACCAATTGCCAGGATGGGGATTCCCATTCTCACAGTAGATTGGATAGAGTGTTTTGCTCCTCGGCTGGGCTACAGGCCTTTCCCAATATTTCGGTGGAACATCTACCCCGGGAAGATTCGGACCACTGTCCTCTTTTTATCAGGTTCTTTGGTACCCATAAAGTACCGGCAAAAATTTTCAGATTTGAGAACGGTTGGTGTTTGGATCCCAAGTGTGCAGAGATAGTTACGGATGTCTGGAGTAATAATTATCCTCACATTACGACTTCTCTGGGCTTATGTGCTCGGAAGCTTAGTGAATGGAAGGGGTGGTCGATTTCCAAGATCAAATGGAAGATCATAGATAAGAAGAAAGAGTTAGGTAAGATCTCTATTAGTGATAGCTCTTTGGGAGCCATCAACAATAGAAAGAGGCTCCTTTTGGAAATTGAGTTACTTTCTTTCCGGGAGGAAATATGGTGGAAGCAACGATCCAGAGATAAGTGGATTAAGGAAGGAGATAAGAATACGGGTTACTTCCATGCTAGGGCCTCCTCTAATAAAAGATCCAAAGAGATCTTTGGTCTCCTGAACTCCGGGAACACTATGCAGTATACTTGGCAGAGTATAGAAGTCATTGCTAGAGAGTACTTCCAAAACCTCTTTTCTTCTTCCCAACCCCAGGTGGATAGGGACCTCTTGGGAGCGGTGGAGGGTCGGCTAAATGGAAACTTTATTTCTGAGCTGAGCAGACCTTATACCAGAGAGGAGATCATTTCCGCCGTGAAACAATTAGGAGCCAACAAAGCTCCTAGGCCGGATGGATTTAATGGTAAATTCTTTACCACTTTTTGGCATATCATTGGGAATCAAGTTATTGATGCAGTCATGCCTATTCTTAGAGGCCAGCCTCTCCCTGATTCTTTGAATGAGTACTTTATCACTCTTATCCCAAAGATGGCGGGGGCGACGGAGATTGATAAATTTAGACCGATTGCTCTCTGTAATTTTGCTTACAAGATTGCTTCCAAGACCCTGGCTAATAGGGTTCAACATATTCTTCCTCATCTCATCTCCCATAATCAATCAGGGTTTGTGAAAGGAAGGCTTATTACCGACAATATCATCCTAGCAGGCGAGCTCCAACATTATTTAGAGAAGAACCAAGCTGTTAAAAAGGGCTTCTTTGCCCTCAAGTTGGACTTTAGCAAGGCCTATGACAGATTAGAGTGGAGCTTCCTCCAAGATGTTCTCCTCTCCATGGGCTTCCCTTCTCATTGGACTTCTCCAGTTATGAATTGTGTCCGCTCAGTCAGATGTGCTATCCTCATCAACGGCAAGCCGGGTAACTCTTTTGTCCAGTCTAGGGGCATTAGACAAGGTGACCCTCTTTCTCCTTTCCTCTTCATTTTGGCCCAGGAAGCTTTGTCTAGTTTACTTAATAAGTCTGATATAAACGGAGATTTCCATGGTATCAAGCTTTCCCCCCTCTGCCCGTCTATATCCCATCTAGCCTTCGCTGATGATCTCCTCCTTTTTGGTAAAGCCAATCCCACTAATATTTCCCGCCTGAACCATATTCTCACAAAATTCCTGCTAGCCTCTGGCCACAAAATCAATCATCTCAAATCTGAATTGGTGTTCAGCAAAAGATTATCCCTCCCCATTAAAGACAATCTCTCTAGCCTGCTGAATGTCCAAGAGGTGCCTTGTTTCTCTAAATATCTGGGCCTTCCCCTCAAGATAGGTAGGAGAAAACATGATCTCTTTACCTATCTCATTGAATCAGTTCACAAAAGGGTTTCCAGTTGGACTAAACCTATGGCACAATCAACAAGATCCGTCATGGTGTCTAGTGTTCTCCAGTCAATCCCCAACTACACCATGTCCCTATTTGCCCTTCCCAAGGGTATTATTGCGAAGCTCAATTCTGCTTTCTCCTCTTTCTGGTGGAGTGGGAAAGTCGATAAAAGAGCACTCCACTGGACCAAATGGTCTAAGGTTTGTGATCCTCCGGATCAAGGAGGCCTTGGTTTCAGAGAAGTGGAAAATTTCAATAAAGCTCTTTTGGTTAAACAGCTGTGGAGACTACTTTCTTGCCCGGGGTCTTTAGTAGCTCAAGTTATGAAACAACTCTATTACCCTGACAATAATATTTGTGAGTACTTTCCTTCAAATAAAGGCAGTCCTATATGGAAGTCTATCTCTTCGGTATTAGACTTGCTCAGAGAAGGGTCTCGGCCTCTACCTTCTGTTGGGGACGTGCCGTTGTCTTCTATTTCTCATGACTTTGGATATTTCAAATCAGTGGACCTGGGTTTTTTCCAAAGATAATAAGTTCTCTGTCAAATCAGCTTATCTCTTTCTGGTTAAAAAAACAGGGGTGGGAAGCTCCTCCAATCCTCCCCTCTCCATTGGTAGGATTGGGAAGAAGCTCTCAAGTTCCATTTGCTGCCCTAGAGTTAAACTTAATCTCTGGAAGTTCTTGGGAAATATTATCCCTTGTCAGGATAATCTGGCTAGACGGATTGGGGGTGATTCCAAGTGTTTCTTCTGTGGGGATAAGGATAACTTGGCGCATTGCTTCTTCTTTTGTTGTGCTGTTAAAGATATTTGGAGGGGCCTGGTGGATGTGAATGATATTCCTAATAATGTGGAAGGTATGCTGGACTGGTTTTTTCGGATGTCTGAGGTGTGGAATGTGAAGAAGCTATCTCTTATAGCTAATAAACTTTGGGTTATATATGCTTTGAGGAACAAAGTCAAGCATAATCCAGAGCTCTCTTGGTGGAAAGAAGTCGAGGTAAATAATTCCTTTACTGAAGCTTATCTTTTGGTGATGAAGGTTCCCTCTCATATCTATTCTCATATGATTTGGCACCCTCCTCCGTCGGGCTATCATAGCATTTGTACGGGTATGCTTGCGAGTCGTTATAGTGACCAGACCATAGCCGGTATCATCCGGGACGATCGAGGTATGCTTATTCTAGTTTTCAATCGAAGAATTTCCAGCACTAGTAATGTGCAGTATGCTGATATTAAAGCAAAAAGAATTGCCATGGAGCTTGCTATCTCGGTGGGTAGCCATAGCATTTGTTTTGAATCAGTTGATAAATATTTTGAGGAGGTCCTCAATTTGGGAGATATCAGAAGACCCAATGCCAGTTGGGAGGATATCTCGATGGTGAGAGGATTACTCTCTAGTTTTGTTAGTATTATTAGGAGTGATTCTCTTGCGTACGACAAATACCTAACTAAGATTATTTGTAATTTGGGGAACCCTTTTGTTGAGAGTAACCGGGTGTGGTTAGGGGAGCATGTTCCCCCTAATATTATTTTGGCTTGTAAGCTAGATATGGAACTAGCATGACATGAGGGTTCCTTCCTTATGCATGTTTATTATTAATATATGGTCACAATGTTATTCAAAAAAAAAAGGATGGCTGCGTTCGTTATGGAACTACTAGTAACAAGCCCACGATTCTGAACCAAATACTATGTCAAATTAACGAATGAAAACACACCTTTCGAAACAACAAAAATAAAAAAATAATAAAATGCAGGAACCATACTTTATGGAAAGTTGATCATTCCAAGCTCGAAGTGAAGGTAATTGAATTGATCCAGACTCAAAGGTTTGGTGAAGATATCAGCAAGTTGTGTGTTCGTGGGACAATGAATTAGTTGTACGGTCCCTTTCTCAACTTGATCACGCAGAAAATGATGACGAATCTCTATGTGTTGTGACCGAGAATGATGGACTGGATTCTTTGCAAGTTCAATGGTGCTGGTGTTGTCACAATAAATGGGAACATGCCCATAGGTAATACTAAAATCATGAAGTTGATGACGAAGCCACAGTGTTTGTGCATAGCATGCAGTGGCAGCAGCATATTCTGCTTCTGTAGTGGAAAGAGCAACAACAGCTTGCTTTCGTGAGGACCAGGCGATGAGATTGTTACCCAGAAATTGGGCAGATCCAGATGTGCTTTTCCGATCAGTCAGTGGCCCACCGAAATCAGCGTCAATTTAAGCCATCAAAGTAGGTGAAGTACCTGCAAGATAGAATAAACCACGTGTTAAAGTACCATAGAGATAGTGAAAGATTCGTTTAATGGCCTTAACATGAGGAATCCGAGGAGAAGACTGAAATCTCGCACTGAAGTAGACACTATGCATAATGTCAAGACGGCTTGGCGTGAAATACAACAATGAACCAATCATCCCTCTGTAGGTTTTCTCATCAGCAATTTCTGCTGTAGTTTCAACCCCAAGTCGTAGAGTAGTTGAAATTGGGGTTTGCAGAGACTTAGCATCTTGAAACTGATACTTGGTGAGAAGTTCAGACGTATACATCATTTGACTGATATGTGTTCCATCAGGAGTTTGTCGAATTTGCAATCCGAGAAAGCATGTAAGTTCACCCATGTTACTCATTTAAAATTCGTTAGACATGAGAGTCTCAAATTCCTTGGCCAAAGCTGAGTTTGTAGACCCAAAAATAATGTTGTCAACATAAATCTGAAAGAGTAACATCTCAAAAACAAGATGTCATAAAAATAAAGTACGATCCACAGTGCCTTGACTGAACCCTTGGTGGAGCAAAAATGTTGTAAGTCTATCGTACCAAGAGTGAGGAGCTTGTTTGAGTCCATAAAGTGCCTTTTTGAGACAGTAGACATCATTGGGACGTTCTAGACTTTCAAAACCAGGAGGTTGGGTAACATACACCTCTTCTTTGAGATACCCATTTAAAAAGGCACATTTCACATCCATCTGATACAGCTGAAAATGATTCGCCGCAGCAAAGGCAATGAGTAGTCTTATTTCCTCAAGACGTGCAACTGGAGCAAAAGTTTCATCAAAGTCCAAACCTTCTTGCTGATTGCAACCCTTGGCTACCAACCGAGCCTTGTTCCCAGAGATGTTACCAAGTTCATCAAGCTTGTTTCTGAAAACCCACTTAATTCCAATGATGTTATGATTGTCAGGACGGGGAACCATCTCCCAAACATCATTTCCTAAAACTCATTGAGTTCCTCATGCATTGCATTTATCCAATCCAAATCAGATAGTGCTTCCTTAACTGTTTTAGGTTCAAGTTATGACAGGAATCCATGATAGGCACAAAAACTATGAGTAGACAACTGTGTCTGGACACCAACATGTATATTTGTAATGATGTTATCAGTATTAATGCCTAGTGCTTGTCAAGCAGTGGGAGCACTCAAGGTAGATGACAAGGTATCTTGTTGATTGTTCTTAGGTTGTGACTCAGTGATATTCGCATTTGGAACCTCAAATTAGATTAGGTCAGTATCCTCTGGATTATTATTCTGGGTAGCTACTGGAGTGGTGTCATCATCATTAGAATCAGTCACATGCTCAACATCAAGATATGAAAGATGGTTCTTGTGACATCTAAGTATCTCTTCCTCCAAAGTTAGCTTCATCAAATTTTACATTGACCGATTCCTTAACAACTAATGTGTGCTTGTTGAATACCCTATATGCTTTGGTATTTTGAGCATATCCCAAGAAAACACCTTCATCACTTCGATTATCAAATTTACCCAGATTCATCTTCTTTTGATTAAGAATGCAGCAACGACAACCAAAAACATGAAGATGAGAATTCAAGGGTTTGCGTCCTTTGAACAACTCATAAGGGGTTTTGAGAATAACTGATCGGATCAATGCTCTGTTCAGTATGTAACAAGCTGTGTTATACTTTGGGATAGACCACTACCACTGAGCATGGTACGTGCCATTTCCTGGAGATTTTCATTCTTTCGCTCAACCACTTCATTCTGTTGAGGTGTGCGAGAAGCTGAGTAGGTATGAGTGATACCCTTTTCAGTGCAGTACTTAGTGAAATGTTGATTTATGAACTCAGTTCCTTGATCAGTGCGAATCCACTTGACGGTTCATTCAGTCTGTAACTGTAGCTGAGTGACAAGAGCTTTGAATAGCTTAAACGTTTGATCTTTGGAGACAAGCAATAGAACCCAAGTGTACCTAGTATAATCATCAACAACCATAAGAATGTACTTCTTTCTAAACCGACTTTCAACACGCATTGGTCCCATCAAATCCATGTGTAGCAGCTCAAGAGGACTTGTAGTACTCACAGTGGTTTTAGCAAAGTGATTAACCTGAACTTGCTTACTCAAAGCATGGTCTTTACACATTGTTGATGCATCGAGTATTTTTGTTGGAAGACCTTCAACCAGTCATTTCCTCCGTAAGTGATTTATGAGTCGATAATGAGCATGACCCAGTCGACGGTGCCATAACTGAACATCATCCACTATCACAGTAAGGCATGATACATCATGGACGGATGAATTAATATCAGTTACATACAGATATCCTTGTCTTATTCCCTGCAGCAGCAATTCCTAAGTTAATTTGTTCCTCATTTAATAACCTTCCGAATCAAAGATGACTTGTGATGGACCTTTATCACAAACTTGTGAGACACTAAGTAAGTCATGTTCTAATCCTTCAACAAGACATACTTGATCAATGTATGCATCATGACCAACTGTCCCAATTCCCACAATCTTGCCTTTCCCGTTATTTTCAAACTTAACCTTACCACCATTTTGTTCTGTGAGAGAGCTGAATTTTTATTTGTCACCACTCATATGCTTTGAACTGCCACTGTCCATGAGCCACCAATTCTCTATGTATGACTCAGGTTGTTTCTACAAAAAGTCAAACAAGAGGGTTAGTCTTGGGTACTCAGACTTGCTTGGGCCCTGCAGTATGTGAACTAAATCTCTTATTTACATGTGTTAAGTTTGAACTAGCACCTTGTAGTATTCAAATTCTAGAATTTTTAGCCCTGAGTTTGTAGCGCGCATTGTCGAATAGAGTGACCATAATGATGACAATACGTACAAGAAGTCTCATAATCCCTGTGATTGTGAATAATTCTATGTTGGAACTCTTTCACATTTTCCTATTGATAACCAAGTCCCTTTTTATCAGTACTTTTCTTGCTTAGCATATATTACACATGTTAATTTTCCTGTATACCACACATGATTCTTCTGAGTTTGTAACTCAATTTCTCGGTTTTTCTTGAGAACTTCTTCAGTAAGAGAATCAATTTCCTTATTTAGAGTTTTGTTACGGTCAATCAGTGATTCAAACTCAACCTGCGCCTAATTTGGTAGTGTAGCTACCCTAGAAATTAGTGGACTAAAAATTTTAACATCCACACTTTGTGAACAATCTGTCAATTCAGAACCGGATGAACTCTCAAGTTTTCTAATCTTTTCTTCTAAACTATCAATCTTATTCTCATACTCAAGTTTTTGTAATCTTATTTTTAACACAGTTTCAGATAAGAGATCAAATAATTGTTTCTTTGACATAGAATCAAAAGTCTCTTTCACATGAATTAAACATACCTCATCTTCTGGGAGAGCTTTTTTTCCACTTTTCCATCGCCACAAAACAGAATTCCGTGTCCAAACCCATCTCATCTTCTTAGACAATTGTTGTCATACATGCCTGATCTTCATTCTCAAGTTCTGAGTCTGTACCTGAGCCATCTTCTCCCCAAGCAGTAGCGGCCATTGTCGAGAATTTCTTAACCTTCTCCTGCAAATTTTCTCTTTGGGGCAAGGGACAGTTTTGACCTCATGTCCAGGTTTATTACATCTAAAGCAAATTATTGGACCTTTCTTGGATTTGTTACGATTGAACTTAGTGTTGTGACCTCTTCATCCTTCAAATATTCTTCGAATACCATTTGCTATCATGGTAATCTCTTCCTCTTCATCCATTTCCTCCTCATCTATTTCAGCAGAACTCTTATGAGCCTTCAATGCTAGGTCTTTGCTTGTAGTTGAAGCAGAAATTGCTTTTTTCATCTTTCCCTCATAAACCATCAACTCAGATCCTAACTCTTCAAATGACATTTTTTATAAGTCCTTGGTTGTTTCTAACAGGGTTGTATAGTGCAGCCAATCTTTTCAAAGACTATCAAGACACCTTTCGTTGATGGTGAGATTATCCAAGGTAACTCCCATAATTTTCATGTCACTTAGAATCTTATCAAACTTTTCAAGTGTCTGAGTAATGGACTCACCTTCTAACATCCTGAAATTATCAAATTGCCTCCTGAACTGTTTACCCTTTGCCTTCCTAATTGAGTCAATTCCTTCATAGGCAACCTTTAGGAAATTCCAAAGCTCTTTTGCTGTCTGTATGCCCAGCACTTTCTAGCACTTTCCGTTGGTCTCCCTCGGAGAGTGAAGACACTATTACTCTTAAAGCCTGTTTGTTTTTGTTGAGTAACTTCTTATCATTGTCGTCCCAGTCCATCTTCTCCTTTGGCTTGGATACTCCCCCTTCTGTAATCTGTGGAACAAGGTCACCTTCGGTGACAACAGTCCATAGATCATAATCTATAGACATCAGTTGGTGTCCCATCTGTTCACACCAACAAGCGTAATTAAACTTAGTAAGCTTCGACGCTTTGACATTGTAAGAGCCCATGTTGATCACTGTTAGAATATGTATATATTGGTATACACATATTATATATCGCTGTTGTGTTTAGTATGTATATTTCTGTAACGGTAACATTGATCTTATTGTAGTCCAGCATTAGTCTTGTAAGTGTATATATATATACACGCTAGGAATATGTAGTAGATAACAATAATACAAACTGGGTCTAGCAGACCACAGTAAACACAATGTCATCTTCTCTGTATTCATCAGAGATATAGAACGGCAATTCAAGATAATCAGTTTCTTAGAAATCAAGATGGTATCAGAGCAGTGATCCCAAATTTCCACTGCTTTTCAATCGCTTTCTTCGCTTCTTCTTCCTTTCAATCCAGCCTTCTTCGTTTCCTCTCTGGTCTCGCAATTCCTTCCAATTTGAGACGCCATGACAAGTAAGGATAAAGAGACGCCTTCGGTGAGCGAGAATAAGTCTGGTGGAGATGCTAACGATCCGTACTTCCTCAGTTCCAATGACAGCCCCGGAATGATTTTAGGTTACACCTTTTCGAATCTACCCGGCGAGAGTTTCAGCGGGTGGAAACAGAAGATGATGTTATCCCTCAAGGCGAAAAACAAATTCGCGTTCATCGACGGGACGGTGACGCAACCTGGAGCCGACGACCCGAAGTACAAAAGCTGGGATAGGTGTAACAGTATGATCGTTTCTTGGCTAAGTCAATGTCTCAGCAAGGACATTGGGGAGACGATACTCTACTCACCCAGCGCCTCCGTCGCTTGGAAGTCTCTCTGCTCCAGATATGAGCAGGCGAATGCTACACAAATATATTCGCTAAAAAGAGAGATTAGCAAGATGGAGCAAGGGAGTGACAGCGTTTCCACCTATTACACAAAAATGAAACGTCTCTGGGATGGATTGGAAGCGCTAGAGACTAACCCCTCTTGTTCTTGCAACGCAAGAAAGGAATACCAAACTAAGCACGAGAGAGAGAAGCTGATGCAGTTCCTTATGGCTCTCAGCGACAAATACTCGCACATTACGGCGAATGTACTTCTCAAAGACCCTCTCCCGAGCATAGAAGAGGCGTATTGCATAGTTTGCCAAGAAGAAAAGAGAAAGGAGCTGGGCGCAAGAACTTCTTCAGTCGAACAAGACCAGATCGTCCTGAGTGCCAGAAAAGAACAATTGAAGAAACCCTACCAACAATTAGGGTTCAAAACACAATCGAAGGAGCAAAAACAGAACCTGCACTGCACCAAATGCCAGAAACGAGGTCACATTCGGGAAAATTGTTTCGAGCTAGTTGGGTACCCCGACTGGTGGAAGAAAAGGGCAAATGCAGTCGCAGGCACAGCTATTCAAGATTCCGACCCAGACCAGCGAGTCGACCAAACAAGATTCACAGTAGAAGAAGTGGGACAATTAAAGGCGCTGTTACAAAGGGGGCAGACCGTCGACACTGGTAATGCAGATTTCTGCAGCTTTGCAGGTAAACCTGAAAAACTCCTCTTCTGTACTGTTAGTCTAACAAGCATTTCTAAACTTGTTGGTGAAAACTCATGGATCATCGATTCTGGTGCAACTGAGCACATGTGTGGAAACAAGAATATGTTTGTTATACTGCATGATTTGGATGAAGAACGTAGGATAGCTATGCCTGATGGTCATGTCCAAATTGTCAGGAAATTCGGAAAAGTGAAACTTGGTTCTGTGTTTTTGCTGCAAAATGTGCTCTTTGTTGAAAGTTTCAGGTTTAATTTGATCTCTGTTAAGAATTTGGTTCATCAGATTGGGCAACCGGTCACCTTCCATGAATCTGTTTGTTATTTGCAGGGCCATGATGAAAAGGAAAAATTGATCATTGGCAATTCAGTGAATGGGTTATATGTTTTGATCAATGATAGTCTAGATATGTTGTATTGTTCAGGACATATTCGTGTTAATTCTGTGCTTAATCATGATACTCATGCTCTTTGGCATTATAGGCTTGGACATGCTCCTTATGCCAAGTTGTACACACTAGGATTGATAAAGGAATCATCTGTTGAGAATAAAGCTTCTTGTGAAATTTGTCACCGTGCAAGGGCAATCAGAAAACCCTTTCCTGATTCTGTAATCAAAACTAAAAGTTGCTTTGATCTTCTTCATATTGATGTTTGGGGACCCTTTAAGGTTCCCACACATGATAAAAACAACTATTTTCTGACCTTAGTTGATGACTATAGTAGGAGCACTTGGGTGCACTTACTGAAAAATAAGGCTGATGCATTTTATTTCCTCACTTGTTTTATCAAACTTGTTGAGAGACAGTTTAGCACTAGAGTTAAAGTTGTAAGAAGTGATAATGCTTTCGAATTGGGAAGTAGCAATGAGGGCATAAAATATTTCAGAGAGAATGGCATAATCCATCAAACATCATGTGCTCACTCTCCACAACAGAATGGAGTAGTGGAGAGGAAGCACAAATATCTATTAGAAACAGCTAGGGCTCTCTTCTTTCAAGCTAACCTAGAATTAAAATACTGGGGTGATTGCATAAAGTATGCCACATATCTCATAAACAGATTGCCTTCAAAATCTATAGACGGTAGAACTCCTTATGAAATCCTATATAAGGAAAAGCCTGATTACACTATCCTAAAAACGTTTGGCTGCCTCTGTTATAGAACACATACAGAGAGAAAGGGTAAGTTTGATTCTAGAGGGTCTGCATGTGTATACTTAGGGGTTGCTGACAACAAAAAAGGATATAAGGTTTTGGATCTGGATTCACAAACCATTGTTATTAGCAGAGACTTAACCTTCTATGAAAAAGAATTTCCCCTCAAAACAGAAGCAAAAAATGCCGACATCTCTACCACCCAAAATTTACAAACTGATCAGACTACCCTTGACTACTGTGACAGTGAGCACTATGAGATAGAAGAAAAACAGGATCCTCCAGAGCAAACAGAACAAACAAGTTCAGAACCTCAAATAACTGAGAGTGACAATCTAAGAAGGTCTACCAGAGATAGACACCCACCTGATTACCTCAAAGATTATGTTATGAGTGAATTTCCCATATCTGAGGATGATGCTTTTACTCAAATTCTTCAAGAAAGGCTAAAAAATACAGAAACAACAGGTAATTGCTTACCTGAACTCCTAACAGATATTAAATCTGTTAATGATGTTTCTCTAGAATCCCTCAGCCCTAGAACCTATTCTTTTACCTTACAAACTGAAAAACTTACAGAGCCAAGATCTTATAAGGTTGCTGCTCAACAAGCAGAATGGCAAGAAGCCATGAAAGCTGAGCTACAAGCCTTACACCAGAACCATACTTGGAGTATTGTTGATATCCCAAAAGGAAAACACATAGTAGGCAGTAAATGGGTCTATAAAATCAAGCTAAAAACAGATGGAACCATAGAAAGATACAAGGCCCGTTTAGTTGCCAAAGGTTACAACCAAAAATATGGAGAAGATTATTGGGAAACATTCTCTCCAGTGGTCAAGATGACCACTGTTAGGTTGCTTGTTGCTGTAGCAGTAAAAAGAAAATGGGAAATCCATCAACTTGACATTAATAATGCTTTTCTCCATGGTGAACTAAATGAGGAAGTGTTTATGGCAATTCCTGATGGTCTGAAAGAACTTTACAGAAACAAAGTTTGTCTTCTTCATAAGTCCATATATGGTTTAAAGCAAGCATCCAGAACATGGTATGAAAAACTTAGCAGTTTTCTTCAAAACCATGGTTACACACAGTCACGAAATGACTACTCTCTTTTATTAAATACAATGGGAACAAAAGAACCTTCTTAGGGATTTATGTTGATGACATGATACTCACCGGGAATGACATGACAGAGATACAAAGCATTAAAACTGCTCTTGACACTGAGTTTAAAATCAAAGACCTAGGAAGATTGAACTACTTCCTAGGGATGGAGTTTCTGCACAGTGACAGAGGTGTCATTCTTCACCAAGGTAAGTATGCTCAAGACCTTCTTAATGAGTTTTTACCTGCTAACAGTTCTACTGTGTTAGTTCCATTGCCTACAGGAGTTAAACTTGAGAGAGCTCAAGGGCAGACTCTGGAAGACCCATCCATGTACCGCAGACTGATTGGAAGGATTAATTTCCTCATCAACACCAGAGCAGACTTGGCCTTTTCAGTACAGCTTCTAAGCCAGTTCCTGAAGGAACCCAAAGCAGCACACTACAAAGCGGCCATCCACCTTCTTCAGTACATCAAGGGAACTCTGAAACAGGGAATCTTCTTCAACAGAACCCCAGATCTACAACTCACAGCCTACTGCGATGCAGACTGGGCAACTTGCTCATTGACAAGGAGGTCCGTTAGTGGCTACATCGTCCTACTAGGCGGCACACCAATAAGCTGGAAGTCCAAGAAACAACAAACTGTCTCTTTGTCAACCGCAGAATCTGAATATAGATCCATCAGACGCGTCACCACTGAGCTTACATGGATTTCTCGCCTGGCACAAGAACTAGGGATAACAGAGGTCAACCCAATTCAGATTAACTGTGACAATAAGGCAGCAGTTTTCATTGCTCGAAACCCGGTCTTCCACGAGAGGACAAAACATATCGATCTTGACTGCCACCTTGTTAGGGAGAAGATTCAAGAAGGCCTCATCAGTCTACAACACATTCCTGGCAAACATCAGTTAGCAGACCTATTAACAAAACAAGTCACTGCCAGAGACTACAAACAGTTTTTCCAGCAGATAGGACATGCTACATCAGACGACACAACAACTCCACAAAGCTTCAAGACTTGAGTTTGTGCATTTGCTCACACCCCACGTCTTGAGGGGGACTGTTAGAATATGTATATATTGGTATACACATATTATATATCGCTGTTGTGTTTAGTATGTATATTTCTGTAACGGTAACATTGATCTTATTGTAGTCCAGCATTAGTCTTGTAAGTGTATATATATATACACGCTAGGAATATGTAGTAGATAACAATAATACAAACTGGGTCTAGCAGACCACAGTAAACACAATGTCATCTTCTCTGTATTCATCAGAGATATAGAACGGCAATTCAAGATAATCAGTTTCTTAGAAATCAAGAATCACCCTTGGAAGATTTCTCTTCTGATTTTGAAAAAGGAAACCTTGCTCTGATACCAATGGAAAGATCTTACAATGGAATTCTTTATGAGATTGTTACTCACGATAAACTGTGCAGTGAGTAATAGACTGACAACGAACTTGATAATCACTAAGGCAACAAACTAAGAGTAGATACGCATTAACTCGTATCACACTCGATATTCACACATGCACAAGGAGAACAGGCTCTCCAAGTGTAGACACGTAAAAACCCTAGAGTTTTCTTCTATCTAGTGATTTTACAAAACGCTCACGAAAGTACTCTTTCAGTTCCAGTTTCCTTATGCTTTCAAAAACGTAATTTGCTTCTATAAGCAACATTACTTATATAGACAAAGTATTTAATCACTATCTAAAATATTCTTCACAAAAGATAAAACTTCTTAAAGCGTAAAATATAAAATCTGTTTAGATTTTATCTTCATCACCATTAAGCATAAAAACCTCCCTGATATTACTCTAGTAAAAAATCTCTAAAGTATATTCTTCATCCTTCACTTTGCTTAGTCTCTAGATATCTGTGTCTGGAACTATGACACAGTTTGTAACACAAAGTTACTAATTAAAAAACATCAACAACTAGACACTTTATATCTGGCTCCATGTTGATCAAATGACGGAACACATCCAGACTGAGGTGCATCATCTTTCGGGTTTAAACCAAAACCAGTTAATAGGCCGTTTGATAATAAAAGATGGTCATTGTAGTGAGACTAAGCTAAGGTAGAATTGGGAGATTGCTTTGGAATCATTGCATATGCAATATATATATATATATATGATACCAAGAATCGAAAAAAATACTATATCATGCGAAGATGGTGGTGAAGTGGAATGAGGAAGAAGAAGCTAGCTAGTATTTAACACAGTCATTTTAACTATTCATTTACCCATTTCTCTGTTCAATTTTATGTCTAGTGAAAATGAAGAAATACCGACTCCATTGTCATACGTATACTATCAAAAGCCTTACTCGAATACTAGTCTATGTTAAATTCATTTACTGGTAAATATTAATACTATTCTTCGTTTCAAATACTAAGTTAACTCTATTTGAATTACCATGTAAACCTATACTCAACTACTACAATGACACCTATTTCAATTGATAAGCTTGAAATACTAAATCGGTAGTAGATCAAGTACTTAGAACAATATCTTGAAGCACTAACGTATTTCACGCTTATATACCAGATAAAACGTGACTATTAAGCTACCTCATCATTATTACTTCAACGATATTGGAAAAACGTGAAAATTTTAAAATATAATAATTTTTTATGTAGAAATGTCTTTTTAGTTTTCCAAAACATACACATAGAAATACTAAATCAGTGTTGGCTCAAGTACTCATCACAATATCTTCAAGCACTAATCGGTTCTATACTCATATATCAGGTATCCAGTGACGATTAAGCTACCCTATAATTATTACGTTGTGATATCGGAAAACGTAAATTTTTTTTAATATAATAATTTGTGTTATGTCAGAAATACCTTTTTAGTTTACCAAAACGTACATATTTGAAATACTAAATCAGTAGTATATCAAGTACTTATAACAATATGTTGAAGCATTAATATCTTCTAAGCTTAAATACTAAATATCCGATGACTATTAAACTACCGCAATTAATCATGAAGAGATTCAAATATATTAAACAAATTTAAAATAATCACAATCAATGAGCACAGATAAGGGTGGCAATTCAGGTTGATGGATCGTGTTGAAGCTCACCCATACCTAACCCAATTAAAATTGTATTGACCCATACCTGACCTAAAAATAATCAGGTTATAAACTTTCAACCCATACCCAACCCATATAAAATCATTGAACCCAAACCCGATCCGTCTTACCCATTTAAATACAAATATTCTTGTTTTTTTGTAGAATGATCAGTCGTCCACAAAAACGTGCACATGATGGTCATTTATTTCGAATCATTGTGAGTTGTTTTTCCAAATGTCAAAATTTTGTTAAATGGGTCAATAATCTTAACTCAGTTGTTATTTGTGCGTATGAAATAGTGTGAACAGTGGAGTTTGAGTGACTAATGATTGACATAGTATTTAGGTTTTCAAAGAAACAGTGAATGGTGGATATAGATGGCCTAGACAATGTATTTGGATTTATAAAAATAATTATTTGTGTGGGCCTAAAGAAGTGATAGTATTTTTGTTTGCTATTATACTAAAGATTATTGAATTAATACATATCCAATTAATATATATATATATATATTTAAATTAAGTAAATGGATCAGGTTGAATTCGGATGAGGACCCTTAACTCATTGTCAACCCATATATTTAACAGGTAACCCTTATCCGATTCAAAAATTAAATGAGTCAATAATCTTAATTCGTACCCGCTATTTACGGGTTAGATTTGGGTCGGGTTATCGAGTTGGGTAAAAATTGCCACCGAGTGCCCAAGCCAAGCCCCTTGCTGATGCTGCCTTTTCACTAGAGGTGACAGTTCATATCAATCGGTTTGTGAAATACCCCTAAATAATTAAACGTTATTTAAACATATAATTGACTACATTAAGGTCTAAACAATTAAGCATGTAAAACCTTATGGAGTAAGGTTTAAATTAAGGAGAATGTGTTACATTATTATGAGCATGTAACAACTTGTGAACAAACGAACAATTTAATATTAATACGGTCATGTACTTATATACATACATATATATATGTACATATACACAACGTTACAATATTATAACGTTGTACATATAACTAATAACGCGACATGATAATATAGTCGCGTCATGTACTTATATACATACATATATATATGTACATATACACAACGTTACAATATTATAACGTTGTACATATAACTAATAACGCGACATGATAATATAGTCGCATTATATAACTAAAACACGACAAATAAAATAGTCGTATCCATATATAGGTATAATCAATAACGTGACATAACAAAATCGCCGCATATATATATATGTATATATATATATATATATTATATATATATATATATGTATATATAACTAATAACGTGACATATTAATAAAGTCGCATATATACAAGAAATAGGCATAAATATGGCTGATACAAAAAAAGAGCAAACATGCTCTAGCCAGGATTCGAACCCGAGACCTTTCGTACCCTTCCCGAATGCCTTAACCGGTTGAGCTGTGCTCGAATTTGGTAATTGACACCAACAAATTAAAACTAGTATTAAGTCAACTAAGGTAACTACAAAAAAAAGAAGAAACAAACCTGCCTCTGTTGTGTCGGCTTCTTCCCCGATGCAGTAACAGATCGAACGAAAAAAAAAAGAAACAGAAACCAGGAATTGTCATTCACCTCCTTGCTCCAAACTCTCAGGCGACAGTTTATGTTTTCCTTCAAGCGCCCATAACTCCTTGTAACTTGAGACCACTTGATCCTTGTTCCCTCTTGAATCTCTCACCCTCTCAGTCTCAGTCACCCCCTGTAATGCTCGTTAATAAAAAAAAGAGAGAGACAAGAATCTAGTTATTGATCTCCTTATTCACCTCTGATCGGTAAACAATCGCTTCTACTGTGAGGGTTTGAATAACTCAAACCTCAACGAGGCCACTACATGGGAACTCTCAGGCACTCACCACTGACAGCAACATTCATACGGGAATCAGTAACATGTGGCATTGAACCGATAAACCCACCCAGTTCTCCTTCTATAAGTCAGTGCCTTAGTATAACCAGCTTAGGACTGAGTCTATTCCACGCAAGAACTCATCTGAAGCACTGCGATTCACTTTCTGACCACAAGTGAGGTAATTATCAGTTGCTCATCCACTGTCATTCACCTCTGTCTTTACACCCGAAAATCTTCCTTATTGTCTAACTCATTTTCCCCTCAGCCTATGCATAACTCTGTCTGGAAGTTGAAACCGTGAAGTGTTTCACTCCTTCTCGAGTCCAGCACAAGGTAATACTCCAAACCAGTTCTCCTCATTTCTGTTTTTTGTCTCTTCAGTCTTCTGTATTCTTGAGTTTTTCGTTACAACCATGACTGAAGTTTCTCTGTCTTTCTGGCCTGCAATAACATGATGTCCTTCTCCCAAAGATAATCAGGCAAGAAAATCCCTCTACAACACAGCAGCACTTTTGGGTTTGAACTGCAGTGGAAGGTAAACTCTCTAACAAATTCCACAACCTGTTGCATTCTTTTTTTTACCAAGCCTAACCTCTGAGAAACCTTTGTAACGCCCCTATTTAACGTATTTACATTGGAATTAATATACTTAGGCGATTACAGACCATCGGCTTCCAAACACCCGGTACCAACCTCACCAATTACAACCATTACAATTATCTAAGTTACGGTCTGAACTCAAGAAAACAACGTAAACAAAACTGAACATAAAACAGAATAACTCTCCACAGTTCCTAATTCCCATCCCAATCACTCATGCTCTTTGTGGTCACCTGTACAAACAATCTCGTACCTGCAAGATGAAACCAAGCAGCCCACCCCGGGAGGGGTGAGTCAGTTCCCTGGAATGGAACTGGTACAATTCTCCAAAACAATATTTAAAACATAACTCTTCAAAATAAACAGTAACTTGAAACCAAACTCTTGAAAGTAAAACAGGGAGACAAGGCACTTTAAGATCACCAAGTCAAAGATAACAAGTTAAGGATAGAGATAATTAATAGAAAGGTAAAGTTAATCAATCCAAAAAGCACACCATGAGTTAGTGAACATCCAATGCTCAAGTTAGAACCAATTCCAGTTAGGAGTAGAGAGACCCAAGGTAGTCACAAGGACTAGGAATGAAAGAAGATATCCAAGAACCAGCAACTCAAGAGTGGAATAAAACCAATTGAGAGAGATGGCCCCCACCGCCAGATGTCAATGTCCTTATGGACGAGGGATATACAACCCCCTGCTCTCAAATATAAATGTCCTGGTGGACGAGGGATATACAGCCCCCTGTTGTCTGATATAAATGTCCTTGTGGACGAGGGATATACAGCCCCCTGCTGTTACCGACCCGTTCTCAGTCATCGGTGAAGACGCGCGCACGTCACAACAAAAGACTCAGCTCATGGATGAAACAATATCCAGAGTCAAAAGAAGAATTACCAAGATTGTCCTTTTCCACACTTCCACTAGATCACTAACTACTCCAGAGCAATACCAAAACACTCAGTCCTACAGAGTGCAGAAGCGTAAACCCTAGGCAATTAATGTCTAATGAAACAACCAGATAGAAGGAACCAATAACCATGCAAGTTGTACATTCAAGGCTCAGTTAGTCACATCAAGCTCAGTTAGTCACATCAAGCTGAGTTAGTCACACAAACAGTTTCCTTTTGAAATCCATTCAAGCTCAGTTAGCGTTTTCCAAAAAATCCATAAAACCCGTTAGCAAAAGTATCTGAGTACGAGAAATCGTACCTGGATAACACTGTAGCAGTTCTAGTCAACTTGCGCAAACAATCAACAGTACTATGAAGAATATTAAAGGTAGTCTATCATCAATCACTTGTAGCCTGTGTTAAGCTTAAATAAACTCCTCACTCTTATTTCTAAGTCCCAATTGTCTTTTAAGCCCTCACTTAAAAGTTATGTATAACCTTTGACTTGTCTTAGAATGTTGTATAACTCAAGGTTGTAAGACCAAGGAATGTATTTTATTAACACTTGTTAGTTGTTCCACTCTTATCCACTTTACCCATACTTAACCATAATTCTCACATTAAAGACCTTTATTACATAAGTGCATTATATGTTATTCAATAAATCTTAGAATTTCAATAACAACTCTTAAGCTCAATACTTTTACTCTTACTTTAGAATAAACATCGTCTTATGACCTATAATAGGTTTATCTTAGAATATTATACTATTAATTCACAATGTAACGATTATTCATTCTTATCAACATCTACTAGCTAACCTATTATGATTAACTCTTCCCCTTAACTTAATTAAGATCTACAACCTGTATATTGGAATCATAGTGTTGTAGATACATTTTATTATAACTTAATTGAGCCACTAAACTCAATTATCATATCCTTAGTTCAGAATGACTTTCTATTATAACCGTTTAATAATCTTGCCATAAGATATTGAATTACCTCTCATATTGAAATAACTATATTATTATTAACTTATACTTATCGAACTCTTACATTTAGTATTCACAAGATATATTATTTACTTTATCATTAACTATATAATAAGGTGTTTTAAGATATCCTTTTATGTATCCTTGCTTACATTTAATTTCCGAAATGTTTTCTTTTTACACACATTCCCTCCATAGACTATGTATAATCCTTTTATACTAAACCTCAATAAAGTTAAGTCTTAAATACGCCTTAAGTTGTTCACAAAACCTAAGGTTTCAAAGGAATAACTTAATAAATTAATTTCCTTTAGTGTATTTAGGATAAGCATCATATCTTAACACAAGGTAAAATTTGTCTAAGAATTAAATTCTCATTCACAAGTGAAATTGTCAATTACTTAATAAGATAATATATTCTGAAAAATTCTCATACCTTATACTCAAATGACATATTAATATTTTCAGTGTCGTAAAGTAGATCAACATAATCTCTTATGTAACTTAGTTTTATCTAATAAAAGGTTCAAAGGTTTTAAGTATCAAATTCCTATTTATAAACCTTTCTATAAATTCTAACTACTAAATACTTCACTTAATTGTAAACTCACATCCTAAGTATTGGTAATTAATGTTATAAATGTATTTCATATGGCTTATCTCATGCCAAGAAACTTAAGGATTATTATTTAGATAAATTTCCAAATCATAGTTTAATATAGTTTTATATCATAATCCTTTTAATGATTTTATCTTAAAACATTAAGTTATATTTCAATACCATAAATGTTAAGAAATGATTAAATCTAGACTTACTAATCCACCTCACATTTAGATGTAAAAGTATTTTATTTATTTTATTATTGTTTATATATTAAGAACATTTAGATGTAAAAGTATTACATTTATTTATCATTAATTATAGAATAAGATCTATTTGTGTAACATTTTATGTAATCTAATCACAATTTTTCCTAAGTTTTAACTTATTAATTACTTAACCCAATTATAGACTTACATTATGGTCGTTGACTAATACTATACATGTATTTTAATACGGTTCATATAAATCTTAGAAATTCAAAGATAACTCTTTAAGTTTAATAATCATAATTTAATACCGCCTCATATAATATTCTTTTATTAGTATTATGTAGAGGTTTAGTTTATCTCATTAATTCTTTCATATTATATTTTCTATAAGGTATTTTATTTCTTTTATTTATGTTTAGTATATATCTATATACTAAGATTTATTTAAGACATTCTTTATGTAGTTTTATTGCATTTAATTATTTATATTAACTTTTACACATATCTATATCCAATATATGGTTTATAAAATAAAGTATTTTCCTTAGTTCCAATTAAGTATATTAACTTCAATTCTATATAGTTAATATAAATGAAGATTAATTTAATCCCTTGATTTAACCTAAGTTACTATTTAATTCCCTTTTATATATGTGTAAATATATATATTTTCCTTAGTTTTAATCAAGAATGTTAACTTCGATATTATATAATAATTAAATGTAGATTAGTTTAGTTCTTTGATTTAACCTCAGTTTCTATTTTTATTTCTCTCATATAAATATATATATATATATAATATATATATAATATATATATATATATTATATATAATAATATATATATGTAAATAATTTTTTTTACTTCACTTAAAAGTTAATTCCCAAAGTATTTATAAACATACTGTTACTAAATGTTAGTTTAATCTTTTCATTATTTCCCAACCTAAAAAGTTCATTAATCAACTATACTTTATTTTTTGGTTACATTAAAAACCTTATATTATAAGGTAACTTATGAAAAACCTTAGAAATACAATTTTTAAACCTATTTCCTCTTGTCCAAAAATTCCCAAATTAAGTATACAGCAACTATAACATTTTAGACACATTATAAAAATTTTATTTCATAAAAATATCTTTTTAAATTTTCCATAATACACATAACTTGCAAAAATTATAACTTACGTTTAAAAACTCAAAACCCATATTAATTTACATCATAATAAACTAGATTTTATAAGGAATCTACGGTTAAAATTTCAAGTCAAAATACATTCGGGAAGGCCATTAAATAAATACAACAAGTTAGAGTTTTATTCTGGAATTTATAACACTTACTCCCTCCGTCCTGAATTGACCGTCCTGTTTGCTTTATGGCACGTTTTTCCACTTCAATATTAAGCATATAAGATAAAATAATTTTATAAAACTAAATTTTGTAACGTATAGTTTATCATGTAAGGAATCATATGCAAAACTTAAATTTTCAAAATTAATTTATCTTATATGTTAAAAATTGAAGTCAAACGACATGTCCAAATAGTAAACAGGATGGTCAATTCAGGACGGAGGGAGTAATATACTACTAATTACCCACGTTATAATCTCGGCCGTCCGTTTCTCCTAACTACGATCGGACGGCCCAGATTAGTTGAGTTCATCCCTTAACTCTATACAGCCACCGATTGAGATTTCGTTGATTTCTCACAATCTACTGAACGGTTTTCGATGATTCCTGTTTCATTGGATTTGAAATTAAAATACGGTTCTAACGGTACCAAACTCACGAATTATAAGGCACGAATCAGTAGTTTCGAATCTGGGTTTATACGAGTTAGGGTTTGTTGGTTTCTGATTCGAATTTCTACAAATTCTCTCTATGTAGTGTGTTATATGTTAATTTGATAGAGGGGTTAGTTTGAAAATGACATATAGAGTGACATTATCGGAGGAATTTGGTCGGAATCGTACCGGAGATGCGCCAACGAGGAGAATCAAATTTGTTTTTCTAGAAAACTATGATTTTATGTGCTAACCAAGTGGGGAACTTTAGTCACTTATATCTTCCAAACAATCGAGAACTAGCTTGAGGTTCCTTCATAAGAATTGTAGGGGAATCAGAGATCTTTAAAACGAGCTATAGAACAAGAATTTTCGCCCACGGATGAAGAAGATATGATAGGACGAAGTTTACCAGTTCAACTGAAATTTCCGGATTTCTGGGTTTCCAGAACTCGGGGAGGCAACTTTCGATGCCTTTATCTTTCACCCTATTGAGAATCAGCCTTTGGTGTAAAATGGAAAGTTGGATAAGGATTAGAGATCTTCAAAAACAAGCTAAAGAACATGAATTTTGGCTGAGAAACGAAGAAGTTATGGCGAGACGAAGTTTACCTGATTTCAGTAAAAACTGGAATTCTGGGTTACGAATTCGCAAGGAGGCAACTTTAGATCGATTTTCCCATCGATGTAGAATGAGTTAGGTTGTGTATGAGCTATGGTTGGAAAGAGGAGATTAAGGAGAAGAGAATGAAGAAGACGACACTCAAAAATTCGAAAGGATGAGTGAGATACGGCCGTCACAAGTTAGGGCAAAATACTGGTGGAACTTAGCGATTTTTGTGCTAAGTACCGGCGACCCGTGTGGTCTTGACACGTGGCACTTTTCAAAATTTTGGCTCTAAACTTAATTCTATCATAACTTTGGCTAGGATGATCCATTTTCGACGTTCTTTTTATCGATCTTCATGGTTTTCCATAACCTATTTATTGGTATAGGTTTTATGGGATGGTTTGACCATTATCAAAAAGTCAACCCTAGCAAGGCTTAAGAAGCTTTAGGGTTTCTAGAATTTTACATTGGCTTTTATGCTTCAAATCAATGCTCCAAATATTTCTAAAATCTTTATAATATAATTGGAGTGTCTAGGAATTTTTCCAAGATTAATTGACTTATAAATCTTGTTATTAAATTCATAATACCTTATAATAAATTAATTTAAATTGTATTATTATTTAGAATTTAATATAAGAAGTCCCCTAAATTATTTTTAAATAATACCATACACTAATTTAGTGTTTAATAATATTATTTAGGGTTTTTATAAAAGAAATCCCCTAAATTAATTTAAATTAATTTAGGGGTATTTCAACCTTCCTCAGCTGTGTCGAGTGACCAAGGAGATGGAGTTCCATATTCCACCAAAGGTGTAGCTAAGGAGAATTTGTCAAGTCACTGGACTGGTGAGTAATTCCTAAACTAATTCAGGATCAGAAAACAAAAAGAAGACTAAACCTGTCAGAACTGATAATCATGCCAAATCGATAGCATGTAGTCTTAGTATACTAAATGTCCTTGAGTAGTCTTGAGTTGCTAATACATTTATAATCTTATAAATACACCTGACTAAGTCTCTAAACGTGAGGGTGTTGAAGAAAAAGAAATAAAAATAGATCACAACTAAAAAAAGAAAAAAAAAAGACAGGAAACAGATGCAGCAGTTTATGCTTTCTATTTCTGGTGTAGTTTTCAACTGATGTGAAGCTTGTGTTTTGTGTACTTACTTTCCAGAGGTAATGTGAGGGTAGTAAGGGTTAGATTCAAACTTAAACCTCAGTAAAACACATGACTACATAGGTTATCAATGAAGGGAAGTTGAAAACAAGAGTTAAGAACTCTCAGAAAACAAGTGGAGTTATCAGGTTCTTATGTTTCAGTTTTAGTTTCTAAATCTTGGTGGTTTTGTATGTTAACTCCTCCGGGGTATAGCCAATGTGTTGTGGGTGCTTTTGAGAATAGAATCTCATTAAGACAACTAGCTAAGCAACTAAGGAACTAGGAATCAGATGAATGTAACAGAGAAGAAGCATGCATCGGTTTTTCTATCAGTCTGTTTTCAGTTTCTGGATTCTTTGGGTTCTGTGTGAATCTGTTTCAGTAGAGGTAACAGCAGGGTGTTGGGGTTGTTTTAAAGATAAAAAATTATTGAAACGCATAGCTAGGACATAAACACGTTTGGGAAAAACTAGGAAATATAATAAACTGAAGTAAGCAACAGAAGAGAGGAACATCAACCTCAGTTTCAGTTTTTAATCCCTGGACTTCTGTTTCAATACATTAAAATGCCTCAGTGGTTAATAGGACTGTCTAGGCAGTTTTGGATTAAGACAAAGCTGGAATACTTAATCAAGTAAGAGAGTACCTTGGGATGAATTAAAAAAAATTCACGGATTGACAGAAAAGAAAGGAAGAGAGTTATCAGGTTTTGGAGATTTCAGATTTTTTTTTTCAATTTCAGTTTCTAGTCCTGGAGTTCTTGTCTCAAAGTTCTGCAAGATTTACAAGTTGAGGGTTGTTTGGAGTTTAAGATCGTAACCCAACAAGATGGGGGAGATAGAGGTCAAGCCAAGTAACAAAAAAAATATAGAAATAAAGTCATATCAGTTTCTGTTTTAGTTTATGCATTTTATCAGTTTCTGATTTCTGGTTGTGTAAGAAGTCTCGGTAGCTCTAACTCAGTGCCTTGGGTTGTTTAGAATTAAATCTATACTAAGATTCTTAACTAAGGGGCTAAATAGACTGGGGAAATAGAAACTAAAGTAAGGAACTGAAAAGAAAGACAAAACAGAACAATAGCATATCTCAGTTTTTATCAGTTTTGGATTAGCTTCAAGTTTCAGTTTGTCTTATTTCTGTATAATGAACCTTCAGAGGTTTTTAACTGGGTTGTTTTGAGCTGGTTTTAGTTGGAGACTGGCCTAATACACTTAACTATCTGGTAAGTAAGTTTGGGAAACACTGGGAGTCAGATTAGTGCGTGAACAGAAAGATAGAAGAGAGGATATCAGGTTCTGTGTTCAGTTTTGGTACAGAGGTTAGGGGTGTTTATTGGATTAGTTTTGAGTTAAAAATGTAGATGGAACACTTAACTGAGTAAGTAAGTACTTAGGGATAGATTGCAAGACAGATTCATGGCAAACAGAAAAGAAACAGAAGAGAAACGTATCAGTTATGCTTTCAGTATTGTAGTTTGTTTCAGTTTCCTGTGATGATTGTTCTCTGTATAACTGAATTACAGATGTGTTAAGAGGGTTGTGTGTGTTTAATAATCAACCCAAATCGTTGCTAATACACTCAGTTAGGTTGAGATATTCATGGGGGAGGTTAGGAGACAGTTTAACAGACATAAAAGCTAGAAGAAAGAGGAAGAGGTTATACACAAGTTTTTGTCTTCTACTTTCTGATTTTTGGGTTCAGATTTTCACTAGGGGCGGCCTCTGTGCAATTAAGTGCAGAAGCTAGGTGAATGTTTTAGTGGTTCAATCTTGGGTTAAAACATCGATAACACCCATAGATAGTTAGGTAGATACTGTGGGGAAGAATTAAACAGCACTTGGACTAACTAGAAACAAGAATTAGGAAGGAATATAGAGGTTGTTGTTCAGATATCAATAATGTATGAGCTTCTGTATAACCATGTTACAGAGGGTTATAAGGGGTGGTATTGAATTACTAATGAACCTAAAACATCTCTAACATACTTAAGTGGACTTATAAAACTTTGGATTATATTTTATTACAAAGTTTTGGTGTTATAAAATTAGGTATTTACAACATGTTATAAGTTATGTGGTTATATTGGGATTAATGAGGATTGTATAATAAAGGAGCTCAAGTGTATCATATGTGTATATTATTTTCGGTACATACATAAAGCTACCAAAGCCATATGTTATAAAGTCTAATGACATGTAAAATATCATACTATATGACACCATGAAATAAATGTAACACTAAACAGTATTATGTGGTCAAAAATATAGTTTATTAAAACTGTCATGCTAACGCATATACATTTATATATATATATAAATACATGTCAAGAATAGAGATATAAACTATAGTATACAATGACATAAAATACTAAGTTTAGTATATGACTTGGTATGATAATAAATCCCGAATGAAGTATCACAGTGTATAACGTAGGGTTTTCATACTCTAATGTAAACGTGGGTCGCGAATATTAACTCACACGACGAGTAAGAGTTTTTAAGATAACGATATTGTTAACTAGAACACATGAAAATCCGGGGGCGTAGTACTGGATTTCAAACGTTATTCGGAAATACCGAATCATACTGTCATGTGGATTGACGCTTAGCGTTCTTTGTATTTCTAGATCGCCCTTCAGACGTGCGCGTTCGAAAGCTTTAGTGACCTACACTGCGCGATCCTAGACACGGTGTACGGTATGTAAAGGGGTCTGTTCCAGGTTGTCCTGAGGAATTCCTCGGGCCCGGATTTGTTTGATAACGTTTGATTATGTGTGTGATGGATATATGTGTTTACTGCATTATTTATTTATGCACGAACGTCCCAGGGACTAATACTAACTATGTCGACTATAGATCGACTTATATAAAACTACATATACGAATTGAGTGATTGTGATTACCGTTGCCTGACCTAATACACTAAGTATTACAAGTATGTAGTTATACCCTAAGTAACACTTAGGAACGGACACGACATTGTCGGTCCCTAGAGCTTCGACTCGAACATAAATATTACCTAGAATCATTCTAGGCATGCGTAAGACCCACAGGGCAGCCAACAAAATAAGTGATGTTTCTCCATAATTAAGACTGTAATGAAGTACTAACTAAGAAGGTTAACGGTGGAGTGTAATTGGAAGTGATGTGTACCTTAATCCAGACAGTCACCGGCTGCTGGTCGGCGTAGAGATCTCTTGGTTAACCTGTGTTGGGTTTTCCCCAGTTAATCCTGAACGAACCTAGATAGATCTTCAGGTCGTCGGAGTGTGCTACCGTTGGCACCAGAACCTTGGCCACCTAAATGGACGCCTTTACAAAGGCAAAGTGAAATAGTCCCGGAGTCTTCGGATGATCAGGGCAGTGAGCACCTTGTGTGTACGTGGGACTACTGTCCAAGTGAGTATATTTCGGGTTGTCCTAACTGACTCCCGACAGTGCTAACTAATCAAACAATATGTGAGGTCCCGGGGGGCCGAGCAATGTAATACGTGATGACGTGGAAACAAAACGGCGTATAAATACTGATGCTATTGTGTTGTACGATGTGCTGTGTATCTCTGTGATGATTGTTGCATGTTTATTTACGTTTTACAGTTTCCATTATACTCTGTAAACTGGTGATGCATGTAACGAATCTAATAATAAGACGGTTAATACGACTTAATTGACCATTAGGGTCCAGACTCGGCATACTCAGCGTTTATCGCTGAGCCTTTATGGCTTTATGCAGGTTGATGATCACGGACGAAGAGGAGTGGGGCTGGGTAGTTAGGATGTTTTGGATTTTAATTACCGCACGTACCTTGTTATGTATTAAGGTTGTTACTGATGTCGGCTGTAAGTATTTTGGAGTATAACTAACGCTCACTGTAGACGTTGCTTTTGGACTTAGATGGATGTGTAGGCGGTATCTCATTGTCACCGCGGGTTGTATCCTTATGTTTTCATTTTGTTACGTGGTTGTATTGCCTCATCACTCGTATGGGCGAGGGATGACAAGTAACACCCATGTGAGTTTTATTACCGTTCTTTCTTCTGCTGTGAGACGCATTTATTTTCTGTTTACGTGAGTGACTACTACGTTGTTTTTGAGAGGGGTGTTACAAAAAGTGGTATCGGAGCGGAGTACCACTCTGATGACGAGATACTAGGAATTAAACTGTGAGCCTAGGATTTGGGAAACCCGGGGTACGTCTGTGAGGTACAAGACGACTTATTAGGTGAACTTAAGTTAGAATTACGCACTACGCGTGTACTTATTAAACCTCTATGGCAATTCAATATCCTTTGTGTGTTTCACGGTATATTTACCGAATTATAATACGACGGTCTGTACAGCTGATGGCTGGTAGACCTTGAGGCCGCGGATCGCAGAGGGGCCGGTGGCGACACCGGTATCCAAGGCGTTAATGAAGCAGTTGCTGCTATACTTACTCAGATTGGAGGCGCTATACCCCACCCACCGCAGCCCCGTGAGACGAATTGGCTGAAGGCGGTTTCTGAGACACGACCACCGACCTACTCAGGGGAGCCGGACCCCATTGCCTTGGAGCGCTACATCGTGGAGCATGAGAAGGCCTTCGAGGCCTTGCGAGTGCCAGGGGATCAGAAAGTCACGATTGCTGCATTCAATTTGAAGAATGCAGCCAGTACCTAGTGGAGACTTGTGAAGGACCAGCACTTAGCGACGCCCGACTTCTCATGGGCTAGTTCGTGGAGATCTTGCGAGGGAAGTACTATCCCGCTCACCTCAAGCAGAAGAAGTGTCGGGAGTTAGAGACGCTGACCCAGGGGAATCTGTCCGTAGACGAGTACTATGCTCGTTTTATCGGTCTTCTTGACTTCATCCCCGGAGTCGACTACTCTGAGACCGTTAAGGTCGAGAAGTTCCGGGGGGGTCTTCTATTCCGTATCCAGGCAGCCATGGGCGCCACTCTTTATACTACCATCCAGGTATAAATCTAAACACCATTAATTCTTATTAATGTTCTACATATCCAATTATAGTGAATGTGTGAAGAATCCCAGTTTAAATTCCAGGAGTGTTACGATGCTGCCTCGAGGACAGAGCTGATGCTCCAGACTCGAGATGAGACTCTGGGCCAGAAGAAGAGGAAGAAGCCCGAGAAGGAGTCTGAGGACGGGGGAGTGAACCGAGGTGAGGGCTCAAAGAAGGAAAAGTAAGGAAATATTCCATTTGTTGATTTATTCATTAATTGATTATCGTGTGTGCTGACCCCAAATCTGTTTGACAGAGGCTTCTTTAAGAAGAAAGGAAAGCAGGGGCAGCAGAGTCAGCTGGTTTCAAGGGGAAAGACCCCGTACCAAGACTGACAGGCCCACCCATCGATGCCCAGCCACTGAGATCGGCACCTCTCAGGGGTGAGAATACCCTCCTCATAAATTTAGTTGTCAAACTATTCGTTAATCCTAATACTGTACATGACTCATGTTAACCTAAATTACGGTTGCAACAGGCACCGGTAAGCCCCAGCGCCATTACTACTGTAAGCGCTGTGGGAAGGACCACCCGGGGGTGGACTGCAGCGGCAACAAGGTGGAATGCCGATATTGCAGGAAGATGGGGCACCGCGACTTTGAATGCTACTCCAACCCCGATGGCCGAAATTACCAGGGGACGAAGACTGCTCAGAAAACCACTGCTGGAGGATCAGGAGCGCCACGGGGTGGCCAAGGGGGCCAGGCGTCCACCGACATGCATTTTCAGAAGGGAAAAGGAGTCAACCAGGGACGCGCCACCCTTAATTCAGTGGGAACCTCGAGCGCTGAGACGGGATCCCAGCGCACTACAGGTAATTCTGATACCCGACTGTCATTGTATGAAACCATGATGAGTGTTAAACGCTTTAAAGCATGGACTATGTGTGTGTACCGATTTTAGAAATGACTTATCTTAGGAGAACTTCCACATCTTAGGTAGTTTCGACATTTGCTACCCCCTATCTACGAGACCAAGATCACCAAGACCCGTATCCGAAAGACGGGAACATCCAAGAGAGAATAGTCAAGTCATCCGACCAGGCATGATTTTGCTTAGAGAATTCCTAACCTTAGACGAGCAAACCGACATCATAGAAGAGTGTAGAGCCTTGGGTAGAGAACTAGGTGGGTTTTACATTCTGGGTTTTACGAGCTGTTCGAAGATGAGGCTACACATGATGTGCCTAGGTAGGGATTGGGACCCGTAGACTAGGACATACCAGGAAGTGAGGAAACTACATGGGGCGAGAGTACCTAGGATACCCGAGAGATTTAAGACCTTGGCACGGAAGGCGGTGGAGACCGTGCAGCAGCTTGAAGATGAACCAGTACCCGCATTGATGCCGACATTTGCATTGTAACTTCTACGAACAAAATAGGCGATTGGGATTACACCAGGACCGGGATGAGACACCCGTCCATTGCAAAAGGTGTTCCCGTAGTGTCGTTGTCTCCATTGGAGATGAAGCATAATTCTTGTATGGCGACCAGAAGAGAATGGATTTAGCTAAGAAGCTAGTCCTCAGATCTGGTGATGTTTTGGTATTCGGTGGAGATTCGAGATTAGTGTATCACGGAATCAAGCGGATTAAGTTGAACACCGCACCACCAGCTTTAGTAAACACTACCCACATCAAACCGGGGCGTCTAAACTTGACTTTAAGAGAGTATTGATGTAATATTGTAAGCTACTGGCTTTGTATGCAAGTATAATGTAATGTTTTATGGAATAAATAAAAGTGGAGTTTTGAAGTGCTTTCGTACAATTGTTATCAGTCTTATCCTTATACGACTAGTTAATCCAGGCCATGAATCTGAGAAAGGAGGAAACCTCAACATTCTAAATGCGGCACAAGCCAAGGAATTGGCAACATCATCACTGGTAAGACTAGGAACCAGACAAACTAATGAATTTAACCTCTATAGCCACGTGCTAATTTAAACCGAAATGCTACAGGTACCTTCCCTGTGAATGGCACCGATGCATCAGTCTTATTTGACTCAGGGGCGTCTCACTCTTTCGTTTCCTCTTCTTTTGCCAAGAAGTTGGGACTGACCCCGGAGCACCTCTCCGACTTCACCGTCATGTTACCATCCAGGGAGAGAGTGCGATGCACGGGACGCTACTGCGACTTGCAGATTGTTATACGGGACGAGATTTTCCCCGTCGACTTGACCGAATTCAGGGGTTGGGTTTCGACGTCATCATCGGTATGGATTGGCTGCAGAGACACAGGGGCCGGATACATTGTGCCGAGCACCGACTGTTACTCAAAAGCCCGGGGGCAAGGCTATTTCCTACCGTAGTGTGCCGAAGGAACCCACCATCAAATTGTATCTACCTTGACCTTGATGAAAGAAGTGAGGAAGGGCCACACCGCATATATATGTTATGTCCATGATATGAGGCAAAAAGAGCAGATGAATTTAGATATACTAGTGGTATGTGAATTCCCTGATCTGTTTTCGGAGGAGTTACCAGGCATGCCACCAGTGCGAGAGGTAGAGTTCGCCATTGACCTTATGCCGGGCACGGGGCCTATTGCCAAGGCACCCTACCGGATGGCGCCTGCAGAAATGAAAGTGTTGAAGGTTCAGTTAGAAGATCTACTGGACAGGGCTTTCAGACCGAGCATATCTCCATGGGGAGCGCCGGTATTGTTTGTCAAGAAGAAGGATGGGAGCATGCGAACTCTGCATCGACTACAGGAATTAAAAGGCCGTATCAGTAAAAAACAAATACCCTCTTCCACGCATCGACGGCCTGTTTGATCAGCTTCAGAGGTGCATCATTGTTTTCGAAGATCGACTTGAGATCAGGCTACCTATCAGATACGCATGCAGAGAGAGATTAGAGAAGCCGGTGACCGCTATCCGTAGTTCTTGGGGTTGGCTGGTTACTACAGGCGTTTTGTGAAAGACTTCTCCAAGTAGCCAAGCCTATGACTAATTTAATGAAAAAGATGCTCAGTTTGTGTGGACTGTGGATTGCGAGCGTTCCTTTCAAACACTGAAGGACCTCCTGATGTCGGCTCCCGTACTCACCATTCCTGAAGGGACCGACGGGTTCGAAGTGTACTGTGATGCCTCAGGTACGGGGCTAGGGTGTGTACTCATGCAGCACGGGAAGGTGGTGGCCTACACCTCCCTACAGCTGAAGAAACATGAGGAGAACTACCCGACACATGATCTGGAGCTAGGAGCAGTTGTTTTCGCTTTGAAGATATGGAGACATTACTTGTATGGTGTGACAGTGACGATATACTCTGATCACAAGAGCCTTCAGTATCTATTCACCCATAAAGATCTGAACATGAGGCAGAGGCGATGGGTCGAGTTCTTGAAGGACTATGACATCGACCTCAAGTACAAGGAGGGGAAGGCGAACATAGTAGCCGATGCCCTGAGCCGGAGAGCTCACTCCTTACATGCCATGTCAGCAAACAGTAGCCTAGTCGAAGAAGTACGCTGTGCTCAGGAGAGCGACCAGTACATACAGACCATCAGGCAGCAGTTAGTTGATGGCACATTCGAGGGGCAGAAATATGATTTCAGACTCAGTGATGATGGACTGATCAGATTGAATGGCAGATTGTGCATCCCAGAATCCAGCCCAAAGTTGAAAGAGAAGATACTTAGTGAAGCTCATTGTTCTTCCTTGTCTATCCCCCAGGATCATCGAAGATGTACAAAGACCTGAAGACTCACTTTTGGTGGAGTGGTATGAAGAAGGATGTAACAGAGTTTGTTACCCGCTGCTTGACTTGTCAGAAAGTCAAGTTAGAGCACAGGAGACCAGGAGGTTTAGTGCAGCCTATGCCCATTCCGTACTGGAAGTTCGAGGACCTATCCATGGATTTTATTGTCGGCCTTCCACCGACTAAGGGAGGTGCGAACACCATTTGGGTGATCATTGACAGATTGACGAAAGTGGCTAAGTTTATTCCTATCAAGGACACATGGAAAGTTCCCAAGCTAGCGGATCTTTTCCAGCAAGAAATCATCAGACACCATGGCGTGCCGAAAAAGATTGTGTTAGATAGAGACCCTCGATTCCTATCACGGTTTTGGGGGCAAGTTCAGGAGGCTTTGGGTATGAAGCTAAAGCTATGTACCGCCTTTCACCCGCAAATGGATGGTCAGAGTGAGAGGACCATCCAGACATTGGAGGACATGCTCCGAGCATGCGCCCTAGATTTCCAGGAGAGCTGGATTGATCGGTTACATCTGATTGAGTTTGCCTACAACAACAGCTACCACGCGTCGATTCAGATGCCACCATTCCAGGCTTTATATGGTAGACCATGTAGGACACCTCTCTGCTGGGACGAGGCTAGCGAGAACACATTCCTTGGACCCGAGTACTTAGAGCAGGTGAAAGAGGATGTCCTACAGAACAGTAGAAATATAAAGGCTGCCCAAGATAGACAGAAGTCATATGCAGACGTCCGACGGAGAGATCTCGAGTTCGCAGTCAACGACCGAGTCTTCCTCAGAGTATCACCTATGAAGGGCATCTTTCGTTTTGGACAGAAGGGAAAGTTAAGCCCGAAGTATGTAGGTTTGTATCGTATTATGGAGCGAGTGGGCCCGTTAGCTTACAGGTTAGACTTACCTGCTGAGCTCGGAAGAGTCCATGATGTATTCCATGTATCTCAGCTGAAAAAATACATCCCTCACCCCTCGCATGTGTTACAGGCAGAGCACTTGGAGCTAGACCCATCTCTTAGTTATGAAGAGACTCCACTCCGTATTCTAGATACGAAGACGCGGGAGACCAGGAACAAGACCGTCTGCATGGTCAAGATTCTTTGGTCAAACCACGAGGTCGAAGAGGCCACTTGGGAGTTAGAGGATTCGATGAGAGCCAAGTATCCAGCGCTTTTCGAGTAGCGTATGTGAGTACTTGTGGGGTACGGGGGCGTAACCCTTTTTAAGGGGGGTAGAGCCTCTAGTTTTGTGTGTTTGTATGCGGGGCATACGTGTTTTGTTGGTGGTTGTTTGCGCATTGCGCACATGTGTATGTTGTGAACATGTATGTAAGTATCCTGTGAGATACTCGATGTATATATGTGTATGAATTGTTTGATGATCGATATATATATGTGTACTCTTTATGAATTCAGTTCATACTGTATCGCTTAGATACCGAGCATAGTATCGTTTAGATACTTGTGAATGTCACATCAGATAGTTGTGCATTATGGCTATATGGGTAGTTGTTATAAACCATTCGAGAAAGACGACTTCGGGACAAAGTCTCTTTAAGGGGGTAGACTGAAATACCCCTAAAATAATTAAACGTTATTTAAACATATAATTGACTACATTAAGGTCTAAACAATTAAGCATGTAAAACCTTATGGAGTAAGGTTTAAATTAAGGAGAATGTGTTACATTATTATGAGCATGTAACAACTTGTGAACAAACAGCCAAAAAAAGCAAACGTGCTCTAGCCGGGATTCGAACCCGAGACCTTTCGTACCCTTCCCGAATGCCTTAACCGGTTGAGCTATGCTCGAATTCGGTAATAGACACCAACAAATTAAAACTATTATTAAGTCAACTAAGGTAACTACAAAAAAAAAGAAGAAACAAACCTACCTTGTAGTGTCGGCTTCTCCCGGATGCAGTAACAGATCGAACGAAAAAAAAAAAAACAGAAACCAGGAATTGCCACTCACCTCCTTGCTCCAAACTCTCAGGCGACAGTTTCTGTTTTCCTTCAAGCGCCCATAACTCCTTGTAACTTGATACCACTTGATCCTTGTTCCCTCCTGAATTTCTCGCCCTCTCAGTCTCAGTCACCCCCTGTAATGCTCGTTAATAAAAAAAAGAGAGAGAGACAAGAATCTAGTTGTTGATCTCCTTATTCACCTCTGATCAGTAAACAATCGCTTCTACTGTGAGGGTTTGAATAACTCAAACCTCAACGAGGCCACTACATGGGAACTCTCAGGCACTCACCACTGACAGCAACATTCATATGGGAATCAGTAACATGTGGCATTGAACCGATAAACCCACCCAGTTCTCCTTCTTTAAATAAGTGCCTTAGTATAACCAGCTTAGGACTGAGTCTATTCCACGCAAGAACTCACCTGAAGCACTGTGATTCACTTTCTGACCACAAGTGAGGTAATTATCAGTTGCTCATCCACTGTCATTCACCTCTGTCTTTACACCCGAAAATCTTCCTTATTGTCTAACTCATTTTCCCCTCAGCCTATGCATAACTCTGTCTGGAAGTTGAAACTGTGAAGTGTTTCACTCCTTCTCGAGTCCAGCACAAGGTAATACTCCAAACCAGTTCTCCTCACTTCTGCTTTTTGTCTCTGCTCAGTCTTCTGTATTCTTGAGTTTCTGTTACAACCATGACTTCCATGACTGAAGTTTCTATGTCTTTCTGGCCTGCAATAACATGATGTCCTTCTCCCAAAGATAATCAGGCAAGAAAATCCCTCTACAACACAGCAGCACTTTTGGGTTTGAACTATAGTGGAAGGTAAACTGTCTAACAGATTCCACAACCTGTTGCATTCTTTTTTTTACCAAGCCTAACCTCTTAAAAACCTTCCTCAGCTGTGTCGAGTGACCAAGGAGCTGGAGTTCCATATTCCACCAAAGGTGTAGCTAAGGAGAATTTGTCAAGTCACTGGACTGGTGAGTGATTCCTAAACTGATTCAGGATCAGAAAACAAAAATAAGACTAACCTGTCAGAACTGATAATCATGCCAAATCGGTAGCATGTAGTCTCAGTATACTAAATGTCCTTGAGTAGTCTTGAGTTGCTAAACATTTATAATCTTATAAATACACCTGACTAAGTCTCTAAACGTGAGGGTGTTGAAGAAAGGAAATAAAAACAGATCACAACTAAAAGAAAAAAAAGACAGGAAACAGATGCAGTAGTTTATGCTTTCTTTTCTCGTGTATTTTTCAACTGTTGTGAAGCTTGTTTTTTGTGTACTTACTATCCAGAGGTAATGTGAGGGTAGTAAGGGTTAGATAAAAACTTAAAACCTCAGTAAAACACATGACTACGTAGGTTATCAATGAAGGGAAGTTGAAAACAAGAGTTAAGAACCCTTAGAAAAACAGGTGGAGTTATCAGGTTTTATGTTTCAGTTTATTTTCTAAATCTTGGTGGTTCTGTATGTTAACTCCTTCGGGGTATAGCCAATGTGTTGTGGGTGCTTTTGAGGATAGAATCTCATTAAGACAACTAGCTAAGAACTAAGGAACTAGGAATCAGATGAATGTAACAGAAGAAGAAACATGCATCATTTTTTCTGTCAGTCTGTTTTCAGTTTCTGGATTCTTTGGGTTCTGTGTGAATCTGTTTCAGTAGAGGTAACAGCAGGGTGTGGGGTTGTTTTAGAGATAAAAAAAATTATTGAAACGCATAGCTAAGACATAAACACGTTTGGGAAAAACTAGGCAATATAATAACTGAAGTAAGCAACAGAAGAAAGGAACATCAACCTCAGTTTCAGTTTTTAATCCCTGGACTTCTGTTTCAGTACATTAAAATGCCTCAGTGGTTAATAGGACTGTCTAGGCAATTTTGGATTAAGACATAGCTGGAATACTTAATCAGGTAAGAGAGTACCTTGGGATGAATTAAAAAAAATTCATGGATTGACAGAAAAGAAAGGAAGAGAGTTATCAGGTTTTAGAGATTTCAGATTTTTTCAGTTTCCAGTCCTGGAGTTTCTGTCTCAAAGTTCTGCAAGATTTACAAGTAGAGGGTTGTTTGGAGTTTAAGATCGTAACCAACACAGATGGGGGAGATAGAGGTCAATCCAGTAACAAAAAAAATAGAAATAAAGTCATATTAGTTTCTGTTTCAATTTTTGCATTTTATCAGTTTCTGATTTCTAGGATTTCTGGTTGTGTAAGAAGTCTCGTTAGCTCTAACTCAGTGCCTTGGGTTGTTTAGAATTAAAACTATACTAAGATTCTTAACTAAGGGGCTAAATAGACTGGGGAAATAGAAACTAAAGTAAGGAACTGAAAAGAAAGACAAAACAGAACCATAGCATATCTCAGTTTTTATCAGTTTTGGATTAGCTTCAAGTTTCAGTTTGTCTTGTTTCTGTATAATGAACCTTCAGAGGTTTTTAACTGGGTTGTTTTGAGCTGGTTTTAATTGGAGACTGCCTAATACACTTAACTATCTGGTAAGTAAGTTGGGGAAACACTGGGAGTCAGATTAGTGCGTGAATAGAAGATAGAAGAGAGGATATAAGATTTGTGTTCAGTTTCGGTACAGAGGTTAGGGAGTGTTTATTGGATTAGTTTTGAGTTTAAAATGTAGATGGAACACTTAACTGAGTAAGTAAGTGCTTAGGGATAGATTGCAAGACAGATTCATGGCAAACAGAAAAGAAACAGAAGAGAAACGTATCAGTTATGCTTTCAGTATTGTAGTTTGTTTCAGTTTCCTGTGATGATTGTTCTCTGTATAACTAAAGTACAGATGTGTTAAGAGGGTTGTGTGTGTTTAATAATCAACCCAAATCATTGCTAATACACTCAGTTAGGTTGAGATATTCATGGGGGAGGTTGGAGACAGTCTAACAGACATAAAGATGGAAGAAAGAGGAAGAGGTTACACAGGTGTTTTTTTTTTGTCTTCTACTTTCTGATTTTTGGTTCAGATTTTCACTAGGGGCGGCCTCTGTGCAATTAAGTGCAGAAGCTAGGTGAATGTTTTAGTGGTTCAGTCTTGGGTTAAAACATCGATAACACCCATAGATAGTTAGGTAGATACTGGGGAAGAATTAAACAGCACTTGGACTAACTAGAAACAAGAATTAGGAAGGAATATTAGGTTGTTGTTCAGATATCAATAATGTATGAGCTTCTGTATAACCATGTTATAGAGTTATAAGGGGTGGTTTGAATTACTAATGAACCTAAAAAATCTCTAACATACTTAATGAACTTATAAAACTTTGGATTATATTTTATTACAAAGTTTTGGTGTTATAAAATTAGGTATTTACAACATGTTTTAGTTATAGTCTGTGGTTATATTGGGATTATAAGGATTATATAATAAAGGAGCTCAAGTGTATCATATGTGTATTATTTTCGGTACATACATAAAGCTACCAAAGCCATATGTTATAAAGTCTAATGACATGTAAAATATCATACTATGTGACACCATGAAATAAATGTAACACTAAACAGTATTATGTGGTCAAAAATATAGTTTATTAAAACTGTCATGCTAAACGCATATATATATATAAATACATGTCAAGAATAGAGATATAAACTATAGTATACAATGACATAAAATACTAAGGTTAGTATATGACTTTGGTATGATAAATAAATCCCGAATGAAGTATCACAAGTGTATAACGTAGGGTTTCATACTTTAATGTAAACCGAATATTAACTCACACGACGAGTAAGGAGTTCTTAAGATAATGATATTTTAACTAGTAACAGTTGGAAAATCCGGGGGCGTAGTACTGGGATTTCAAATGTTATCGGAAATACCAAATCATACTGTCATGTGGAATTGCTTAGTGTTCTTTGTATTTCTAGATCGCCCTTCAGACATGCGTGTTCGAAAGCTTTAGCGGCCTACACTACGCAATCCTAGACACGGTGTACGGTATGTAAAGGGGTCTGTTGCGGGTTGTCCTGAGGAATTCCTCGGGCCCGGATTTGTTTGATAACGTGTGTGATTATGTGTGTGATGGATATATGTGTTTACTGCATTATTTATTTATGCGCAACGTCCCACGGGACTAATACTACGTCGACTATAGATCGACTTATATATAACTACATATATGAATTGAGTGATTGTGATTACCGTTGCCTGACCTAATACACTAAGTATTACAAGTATGTAGTTATAACCTAAGTAAAACACTTAGGAATGGGACACGACATTGTCGGTCCCTAGAGCTTCGACTCGAACATAAATATTACCTAGAATCCTTCTAGGCATGCGCAAGACCCACAGGGCAGCCAACAAAGTAAGTGATGTTCTCCATAATTAAAACTGTAACTGAAGTACTAACTAACGAGGTTAACAGTGGAGTGTGATTGGTAAGTGATGTGTACCTTAATCCAGACAGTCACCGGCTGCTGGTCGCGCGTAGTGTTCTCTTGGGTTAACCTGTGTCGGGTTTCCCTAGTTAATCCTGAACGAACCTAGATAGATCGTCAGGCGGAGTATGCTACCGTTGGAACCAGGCCCTTGGCCACCTAAATGGACGCCTTTACAAAGGCAAAGTGAAATAGTCCCGGAGTCTTCGGATGATCAGGGCAGTGAGCACCTTGTGTGTACGTGGGACTACTGTCCAAGTGAGTATATTTCGGGTTGTCCTAACTGACTCCCGACAGTGCTAACTAAATCAAACAATATGTGAAGGCCGGGGGGCTGAGCGATGTAATACGTGATGACGTGGAAACAAAACGGCGTATGAAATACCGATGCTATTGTATTGTACGATGTGCTGCTGTGTTGTGTATCTCTGTGATGATTGTTGCATGTTTATTTATGTTTTACAGTTTCCATTATACTCTGTAAACCGGTGATGCATGTTACGAATCTAATAATAAGATGGTTAATATGACTTAATTGACCATCAGGGTCCAGACTCGGCATACTCAGCGTTTATCGCTGAGCCTTTATGGCTTTATGCAGGTTGTTGATCACGGACGAAGCCGGAGTGCAGGGCCGGGTAGTTAGGACGTTTTGGATTTTGGAATTACTGCACGTACCTTGTTATGTATTAAGGTTGTTTACTGATGTCGGCTGTAAGTATTTTGAAGTATAACTAAACCCTCACTGTAGACGTTGCTTTTGGGACTTAGATGGATGTGTAGGCGGTATCTCGTTGTCACCGCGGGTTGTATCCTTATGTTTTCATTTTGTTACGTGGTTGTATTGCCTCATCACTCGTATGGGCGAGGGATGACAAGTAACACCCATGTGAGTTTTATTACCGTTCTTTCTTTCGCTGTGAGACGCATTTATTTTCGTTTACGTGAGTGACTACTACGTTGTTTTTTAGAGGGGTGTTACAGTTTGGGTTTGGTTCGGTTCAGTTCGGTTTGGTTCGGTTCGGTTCGGGTTGATTTCAATCGTTCATATTTTGTTCGGGTTGGATCGGGTTGGTTGAATTCGGTTGGTTCGAGTTGAGTTCGGTTTGTTGAAATTTCAGGTCGGTTTGGATCGGTTTGGGTGATTTTCGGTTTGGATGACTTTCGGTTAGGGGTGACTTCGGGTCGGGTAACTTATGGTTCGGGTTAGCCTTAGGTTTATTCGGTTTTTTTGGGTTATGGGTCAATTAATCGGTTAAATTCGGTTGCCATTAAAGAACCCAGCAACTCAATCATCATGATATGCAAATTTGACTTCAATCAATCTCAACACGTATAAATGTATATAAAAGATTAATTTAAACAAATAATTATAATTTGCATCATGTTATACTTTAGCAACTAACTCTGAACTTATCATAATTATTGATGTAGCTTTTGATTATTTAGTAGTTTCAATATTTTGAGAGGAGTATAAATAAGGTGTGTTTGTGGATAATTATTTAAATTGTATCGAAGTGTAGTAACTTGTATTTTCAGTCTATTAATAGTTAGCGAATGGAATTAGTTAATAAGTTTTGATGACTTTTTTTACGTAGTTAAAAACTGTTAATGATGAAGAACTATTTAGAAGCATGAGAATTTTGCTAGATAGGTAAAAAGCTTCAAGTATATTAAACATTTATGCTAAATTGCTAATGAGGAGAATTATTCACAAGATTGGATAAAGGCTTTGAAAAATCTAATTAATAAAAACACCTTCAACATATGAATAATTAATACAATAATGATATGAATTAGTGATAAACTTTGAGTCTAAATATACAAATATTTTTGGTTCTTACGAATCTATCATTGATGAGTAACACATTTTAATTAATTCATTATTAGTTGTGCGATTAATGAAAATGCATGATAATTAATTACTTTAAAATTTTATAGTGCAAAATATTTGTGGTATATTTAAAATAATTTCTCATGTACATAAGTTTATTAATACTCTTTTATAGGTACACCACTTACTAAGTAATGATTAATTGTAAAAGTATTGTGGGTATTGTTTAGTGTTGTATGATACAAATGCTAAATACTGATTTGTATTTAAACTAGATATTGGGTATAAACATTCTGTTTTATTCTCATTGTCTCTCATAATTAATGCAATATATGCTTTCGGGTCACATCGGATATATTAGTTCGGGTCACACTGGTTTCGGTTCGGGTTCGGTTCGGTTGGTTTTCGGTTGGTTTCGATTCGGGTCACTTTGGATTTCGGGTCATCGTCGCGTTATGGGTGACTTCAGTTCGGTTGATTTTGATTCGGATGATTTCAGTTCGGATGATTGTGGATTGTGGTTACTTTCAGTTTTACAATAATACGGTTCGGTTAGGTCCGGGTCGGTTTATTTCGAATTTCAAATCATTTTTCAAGTTATAGTGAAATACTCCGAACCTAATTAGGGTGATTAATTACTCTAATATGATATTCAAGGGCCTAATAGTGCCTAAAGAATGTGGTAAAGAAAATAAAGCAAAAGAAAAGAGAAAAACGCCTAAAAGCGAAAAATGCTAAACTGAGTGTTAAGTGACCATAGGAGGAATACAACCTCGAGGGTGGTCTTAGATGAATTAAAAGGCTTAATAATACCTAAATAATATATGGGAACAGTTCCCAAAGAAAACGGATCCAAATAATGTATTAAAATGCTAATAAAGCTTTAGCGCAATTTTTCGAGAAAACCCGAAAATGTGACTTTAAGTGGTCAAACGAACCCGTAAAAATTATAGTTCATTCAATAAACTATAAATAAACATTAATGGAAGCTTAAGAGCCATTAAAATTAAAGAAACGAGAAAATTCCGGAAAACGGGCCTGGTTAGTGAATAGTGCTTAAACCCGGGTAAAATAACGAGCGTTTTCTGTAAAAGACGAAAAACACTCCAGCTTACATATATATGTGGGCCGGTTTTAAATTAGTGAGACATCCCCCTCACACACTCACACACTAAGCAAGTAAAGAAAGAAAGAAAAGAAAAAGAAAGAAAGGAAAAAGGTACAAAAAGTAGAGCACTCTCTCTCCTCCCTCATTTCTCTTTTTCCCCTCTCTTTCCTCTCTTCTTCCTTCCCAGCCTTTCTCTTCTTCTTTCCCATGGCAGCCGATTTTTCTTCCTCTCCTCCCATGGCTACTTCACCTTCTAGCTCATGCCCAAGCTTCATTAAAGCTCCAATCATAAAAATAATTACATATTCTCTTCCTCTCATCACCCTCTATCATTATCTCTTTTCAAAATTCGAAAAGGATGAACTTCATCCATATGGGTTTTCCCTATTTGAAGAGAAAATAGCATCAATGGGTAGCTTGGAGTCTTCTTTCTCTCCTAAGGAAAAAAGATTCATGAAAAACTCATTCTTTCTCCATCTTGTAGAGCTGGCCGATTTTGCTCTATCTCACACCTTGTTTTCTTCTTGATTTTGAGCTTCAATCAACCCTCCAATGGTGGTGGAGTTTCCCCTTTTGATTCATGGGTGAAAACCCCTCTTGAACACTCCAAAGGTAAACCCTAACTTGTGGTGTTTAAGCTCTTTCTTTGAATTAGAATTTTTCTAAGGGTTAGAGGTTTGATTATATTCATTTTGGGCCTCTTGAATGTTGGGAATGGAGTTTGGAAACTCCATTGCCATTTGACTGAATTGGAGAAGGAGAAGAGGAGGAGGAGAATTGAAAAGAGACTTGGAAAAATTAAGGTAAAAATCTACCATAAACCTTGTTTTAATTTTATTAGGATTTGGGATGGGTAAACTATATTAATGAACCCAAATTATGAATTGGAATCATGTGGGAGGATGGTGTGTAGTTGATTTTAGAGAGATTTGGTGACTTATGTTGATTTAAGGGCCTAGACGCCAATGTATTTGAATTAGGAGCTATATTATTGTTGGATGATTTTGAGGATATATTATGTGCTGGTAGGACCCTTGTAAGGGTGTGGCTAGTTTAGGATTTGAAATGGTGAAAAAGATGAGTTTGGACATATAAGGTTTATGGGGAGGTTATGGCAAAATTTTGGTAGAAAACAAGTGTTTAAGCGACTTAGTGAATTGGGAAACTAGGTGTTTGTAGTGTTGTTTAGAGTTGAGTGATAGCCTTGAAATGGCATTTGGAGAACTAGAGAGAAGGAGGTAAAAATCTGTAAACAAATAGGTATTGAAATGCCTTGGAAAAATTAGAAAAGAGCAAGTGTGCAAGACTAAGGAAATAAGAGTTGGACTTAGGTTTTAGAAGTGCCTTTATGTAGGAATGATTTGTAATGGTCATTGATGGATTTGGTGAGGTTGGTAGGAGGTTTAAAACAAGCAAGAAGAAGTTAGAAATGCATAAGAGTGCAAAATGCAAAATGTGAGAATTTGGATTTGATGATTTTTGAGCAAGAATTGGGTGGTGGATTAAACCAAGGATTTGGAGTGGTTTAAGGAGTGTTTTTGAGGTAATTAATTATGTGGGAAATTGGGGAAAGTTTATGGAATGATTAGGGGTGGATTAGGGTTGATTTGGGGTTGAAAAATGACCTTAATAGCAGTTTTTAGCAGGGTCCGGGACTTAGGATATGTACCAAGTCCCGGACCAGGGTAGTAATTAGGCCGAGAGTACACAGAAGCCCGGACCAAGTCCCGGACCACCCCTAGATTCACCAGAGAGTGTTTTTAAGGGTATTAAAGATTGGGGTTTGAATGGTATTGGTTTTTGATGATGTTTAGGAGTTGTTTGGTGACTTATAAAGGTCCTAAGAAGTATAACCAAGTGTTGGAAGTGAGTGAGTAAGTTAAGGAATTAAGTACACTAAGTTAAACCAAATAACGGGATAACGGGGTAAGTACGGGAGTAGCAATTATGTACCTACTTAACACCTTAATATTAATTGAACCATTTGACATGTAATTAGTGGTTCAAGAATAAGACACGAGGAACCAGTGTGAACCAAGGAACGTGAGAACACCCGGTAAAGTTAACCCCGAGAAAGGTATGATTTTCTCATGCTCTGTATCCTAAATTGGTTACCCCGATTTGTGTGCTTGTTTGATTGGTGTGATCACCTAACAAGATAAATGCATGAATCGGATTTTGTGCACTTAATAGTGCTTGTATTGTATTGTTGCTTGTTGGATTGATTTTAAACTAAGTTTGTATAATTCATGAAATGGATGGATGGTGAATGAATTGCTTGCATGTGATTGTGTACTGTAGTGTGACTCATAGTTGAGTCTTGTTTGACTAGAGACTCGAGAAAGAGTCATGATGTGAATACCGAAAGCGAGGTAACCCACGAAAACCATCAATTAATGGACAACGATAAAACAAACTTAAGAATTCACTCGAAATGAGAACAAGCGACACACGAGACTAGAGAACGTCCTTAATATGGATAGCTGACCTCCTATGCAAGGATGTTACTGCTCAATGTTAGAAAATGAACATAGTTCCTAAGTAATGGAAGTGCAGGGGTGACCCTTAAATCGGTAAATACAACAAATGGGAAAACCTCCTAGGTTGTAGGATAGCATCGAGAGAGATGCGGCTGACCGATATCTATATATGTATTTATATGTGAGTATCTATTGTTACTAACCGAGAGTTGGGTTAGGGGGATTGTGAGTCACGCGTGCAAGGAAGAGGAAGCAACAGAGCGTTTGTTTCCGAATCCGTGGTCAAACTCCCTTGTTACCGGGCCGTGTGCCACATAGTGGTGCCCTGCGGGGCCGTGTGCCACATAGTGGTGCCCGATTGGAGTATGACGGGCATAGCTTACCCGTCTAAAGAGGTAAGCTGGGTATTATGGTATAGGGAAGAGGGAACATGAGAGAATGTTTCTAATCCCGTATTGAGATTATAAAAGCCCGGTGGTGAGACCTATATATGTCTCTGCCCGGAGGCCTTTAAGGCTTAACCTAAAATTATTCAAGAGTAGAATAATTAAGAAAACTAGATCGGGACCGAGAGTGCCTAAACATCTAGTACAAGTAAACTACCCGGTTGGGATGGAAAGTTGGTAATTATCGAGAATGAAAGTCACTTGAGATACGGTCTCTCAAGGTTTAAGAATAAGGTAGCTGAACTTACCGAGCTGGATGCGATATCTGTGTGGATTCTATTCCTTGGTCGTATATCTTTGAATGTGTGCATGATTAATGCATAGATATTGAGCATGATTGATGGAATAAAATGAATCGCATGCCCTCGACCAAATAGTCGGCGTACCCTCGCTAGTACGCGGGGTATGCGGAAGTCATATGCAGCAATTTTGCTGAGCCCCTTTGGGCGCTGTTTTTATTTTCCAGGTACAATGAAGCCGATCACCGTTCGAGAGTAGGACGGGGTTGTGATTAAGCATGGGTAGTTGTTAAATAATTGTATTGTTGTGTTATGGAATTGTAAGACCGAAAGATCATCAATAGTCTTGGAGATTGTAGACGGTCGGTATAGCATCGAATGGATATTGTATTTGTATATTAGGGATTTAAGTTGTAATTGTTTTGAGAATTGAAAAAGGAATGGATTGTATAGTTTGGTTTGTAGTACTCGGTATATAAGACCCATTAGACCGATATTGTAAATGTTGTTGTATTGATTTGTTGGGTTGAGTTGGCCTTGTTAGTCACGTGGGTGACTAACGGCATTGTAATACCCGCCGTTGGTAGTTGATTCCGCTGCTTGAGTATTGGTAAATGAGACGGGTTAGGAGTTAATGGTTGGGTTTGCGGCAGGGGTGTTTCAAAAAGTGGTATCGGAGCGAAGTATCGCTCTGATGGTCTGAATACCGAGTTTAGGAAAATACCGAGTTAGGAATTAGAGACTTAGGGCTAAGGGTTGAGTGTTAGTGTGTGAGGTACGCTAGATAGGAACTTCCAGTGTGATCTGGATACCTACATAACCAATCCCGCCCTCCGCAACCCCCATTTTAAAGTTGGGGAAAGAACGCTAGAGAGATGGAAAGACCTCTCATACTCTGGAAAACCCAATCTGGCAGTTGTAGAATAAACTTGTAAAGAGAAAGAACCTGTCATACGGTAGATTCCAAGAGTTGGAAATCCCGAAGACGGTTCCCGGTTGAAAGACAATAACCGTACATAACGGCAGAAGATTGTAGATCCTAACTAAGGATAATGAAATTTGCGGCACCATGGGGCGACGTGCTTCGCAGTCGCGAGAACCATGCATGCCTGACAAGAAGGAAGCATAGCTACACAATGAGCAGAAAAGTGGAGTAACAAAACCCAAGACCAGAGAGTCTGCATACTGCAATGCGTGATAAAACCAACAACGGTACAAAAACCGACTAAGGAATTAGTCGAGGTTGGATAAACTCCAAACCCACAACGCCAAGGGGCGGTAATACCCAAATAACATAGCTCGGACAACTATGAGAGTAATCATTAAGCTTACACTAACAGGACTACCACGTAGTTCCTAAGGATCCGATAAACCTCAGTAACCACCGCCAAATGTGGGAACGAGCTATGGAGCAAGGTACATGGAGTACCACAATGATCGGGAAGCACCCAAATTAACAACAACTTTGTCAAGAGCACTGTGAAGTACTCAGGGAATTGATCACTGAGATCAAAAAAATGGACGGAAGAGCTAATAAAACAACCAAATACGGATGAAAACAATACCGCAACCGGTATATGGTAACCTAAAAACCGACCTACCCGCGCACTAGCCAAGGCAAGTGCAACAACCACAAGGCAATTGGAAGACTTTTGACAACCAACGAGTGTTTGCTAAAGTACCACCATGAAGATTGAAGCAAATATAGGATCACCAATCCTAAGACTTGAAACAACAAAGCCTTGGAAAGGCCTAACGGCCTGACCATCATATTAACAAACATACCAGTCAGTGGGAAACTGGACTTGGTCAAAACCTTAGACATGGTAGCGCCATGTATATTTTCTTTCAAACTCAAGATTTCTATTTTAAAACCCAGAATTATACTTTCAAAACCACAACTTTTCTTTTTAAACCTCAGGTTTTCAAAACCAAACCAAAAGAATTACGGTGAGTATCATAGAATGATACCAGAGGAGTTGACAATAGAATACTTCACCTAGGCGTGTGACGAGCACTACGAGGGTACCCAAATACGGGATGTGGGATGACCGCACTCCGAAGGAGCTTGTGGCCTGACAGACCATTTGAGTTAGTCGGGTAAGTGGTAACGTACCAATATGGTACCCCACGTATGTATACATGTAGTGTACGAAACACGGGAAGTAGTCAGCTCCGTTCTACGGACCATGAGGTAAATGCAAACCGAAACTGTTGAATACCTCAAATGATCGTAGAACCCGGACGAGTTTACAAGCTAAAGGAGTCAAGAACTCACCCCAGGAGAACAATTAAGAGTTAGGAAGTGCAAGAGCACTAGTAATGGACTGAAGACATTAGATATGTCTCAAGAACTTTAAACAAAAGCATGAAATAGCCGGAATGGATACCCGGTCTAAAAACAATGAGGCAAATGCCTGATAAGAACACATCAACGTTCAATGAACGGGATAAAATACCCAGAGTGATCATCAAAGGTACCGGAGGATACCAATCACCACTGAAGAAAAATACCAAACCAGTTGAAAACATAAGAGAAGTATCCATAGTCTACCCTAAGAATGGGAGACGCTATAGCCCCAAACGGGACAATCTGAAATCCAGAACCGCAATGCGGAGAAGACAAAATATACTCAAATGTTAGTCGGATGTAACAGCATAATCGACAACACCCAGGAGCAATCCACAAAGGGTATCAAAGTCAACATAGTTGAACGACGTACGGTAATATGAGCACCAAAGCTATAATGAACACTCGGTTAGAACACCGAAGGGATCCCACTTACCAGGGGATGCCCTAAAATAGATGAATGGTACTGATCGATACCAAAATACTTAAAGGGTCTCCGACGGACGGAAGCGTGATGCGATGAACTTATCACGGAGCCCAATGCTACCTCCAACTGTTTAACGGTATAAGGAGAAGTAATTATGTGTAAACAGCCTAGGATGAGCGGAGCTCTAGGCAACGTGGCTAGTAAGCCAGGAACCCATTACAATATAAATTTAACGGTTGCAAAACCATTGTGAATCATAAGAAGAGTTGCCAAGAATGGAACCAGTAAGATTGTTTAATAACCAACGAGCAGGGATACCCCTCGTTAATGTGAGACCGCGAGAGCGGTGAACACATAGATCCCAAGAAGGGAATACCATCAATGAATATCTGATACTACACCTCTTTCAGAACTACTAATGTAGTGGAGCTTGAGCATCAAGTCATTGCCAAGCAAAAATTGTAACAAATGAAGCCAAAGAAAGCTTTGATAGCAATTGGCAGAAACTGAGGAGTAATCGGTTAAGAAGAAATACGTGAAGTATGAACCTGAAGCGTAAAACCAATAACACTCGAGGAGCTCTGAAATATGAAAGGATGTCATATTCTATAATCAGCCAAGAAAATGGCGAACCATTGTCTAATGGTAGAGATACATGAGCAGAAGCTAGCGAAATAGCGGATGCCATAGGAACCAAAGTTGTAAACAAATACGAACATGGTGCGCAGCAAGCGACCAATACATGTGGATAAATCATACAATGAGATGGAGTTGATGAATAAAGAGGGTAGACAGACCGATAAACAAGGAAATAATATCCATTCTTATTGCAATCTTACAAGAGATTTACTGCCAGGGGTTTACGCCTCTACACTCTGTAGGACTAAGTGTTTGGTATTGCACTTGTGCAGTAATGATCGAGTGGGATATCTAGGAAGTTGGGAGACGACAATTGTGGTAAAAGTAGAAAGAAACTGATGAAGTCATAAGGACCGATGCATAGGAAATGCAAGGGCATACAAGTTAAGAATAAGTGGGCATAATTCAGAAGCCACTGACAATAGAGGAAGCACTACAACTAAGTAGTGGCTAAACCTCAACCGATAATAAGTCGGAGGAACCCAGTGAATAATCATGGGAGTATGAACAGCATGTACATGGATTCCAGAGAGCTGGATAGAAAACCTGTAACTCATTGAGCTCACGTACGGTAAAAGAATACCACGCTTGATTGATAAACCTTATCCCCAAGATAAAAAGGGATAAAAGGATATTGTATAACATATTAAGAACAACGAGAAGGGCAAATAAACCCTAAGTTATCAGGGTCGCGCAGCAGAAGCTAGTGGGCCCAAATTCTAAGGTTTAATACACCTCGTGAATGAATGGATAGTTATCAATGCCTTGAAGCCTTTAAGGCTAGAACCGAACCCAGTTAAGAGTTAAACAAACTCCGATGGAAATTCTTGGTGCAGGGACTAAACTAGTAAGTTGGTTAAGACCCTTTGACCGGAATACATTGTATAATGGACCACATGGAAGTTGAACCACTCCATGACGGCTTAATGCCTTCGACCTATGTCCAATGTTGACACATGGTAGATTACGTGGGCGTAATCTCTTTTTAAGGGGGGTAGAGCAAAAATCGCGAAGTGTATGTTTCACGTGATAAGGGCGTAAACTACTATGCGCATAGCGCAAAAGAAATTGTTTTGATGATGGGTACTTATGTTACATAAACATTTGTACTCACTCATTGTGGAAATTATGATTAGTTGTGAGATTTGAAGTGGAAAGGAGTAGAGAAACTCCAGGGAATGAAAGCCCGATGGTATGGATGAGACATGGTATGGATGAGTATATTTGGAAATTTGTTGAGAATAAATCGGTATGAAACCGACGTCGAACCTAGTGGGAATTGAGTCCCCTAGGTGAATTGGGTTGATTTGATTTGTGAACAATTGGAGGATAGAAAACTAATTGGCATTATGTGTTTGAATTTCTTAGGTAATGTAGTTGCAGATAAGTAAGCAACAATTTATGAGTAGGTGTGAAACTGACGTAGAACCTAGTAGGAATTGAATTCCTAGGTGGTTGATTGAAGTTAATTAAGGATGATTGATGGACCGAGTTCCATCACTTGGAGATCTTGTGCTTTGCTTTCAAGACTAGAATGACTAAAAGATAGAAAATGGTAAATGATTGAAATACCTGATTGTTTGAAACGGAAGTGTGAAGTCGAACTTGATTTACTAGTGATCAAGGGAGATGAAACACAAATTGGGGCGGAGAGATAGTTCATCACTGATGCTGATCACATCGGGGTTGAATGATTCTTGAGGCTCCCTGTAAGTGGTCATAAGTAATCCAGCTAGGATAAATGTAGTGAGCATGGACTGGGTTTAGTATGGGATTGTACAGTTATGTATGCTTGTGTTGTACGGGCATGAACACACGGTAAATTGCTCTATGATAATTATTTGGTGTTGCACAGGTATGTGCATGGTTGGCAATTGTTTTGCGTTGCACGGGGTAAATTGTTTTGTGATGTACTGATGTGTACGCACGTTGCATGGTACAGGGGTGTATGTTGTGTGGTGTTGGTAGGTACCCATGGTTGTTAAATTGCTTGTTAACTGATTTGGTGTGTACCGGTATGTACACACTGGCTGGACTGACTTTGAGCCTGTAGGGTTATAAAGATAATGACCTCGGCACACGATATATCTAAATGACTAACGATATTAGACTCACCAACTTTGTGGGCAAAGTTCTTTAAGGGGGGTAGATTGAAATACCCCGAACCTAATTAGGGAGATTAAATTACTCTAATATGATATTCAAGGGCCTAATAGTGCCTAAAGAATGTGGTAAAGAAAATAATCCAAAAGAAAAGAGAAAAACACCTAAAAAGCGAAAAACGCTAAATTGAGCGTTAAGTGACCATAGGAGGAATACAACCTCGAGATGGTCTTATATGAATTTAAAAGGCTTAATAATACCTAAATAATATATGGGAATAGTTCCTGAAGAAAACAGATCCAAATAATGTATTAAAACGCTAATAAAGCTTTAGCGCAAGTTTTTCAAGAAAACCCGAAAACATGACTTTAAGTGGTCAAACGAACCCGTAAAAATTATAGTTCATTCAATAACTATAAATAAACATTAATGGAAGCTTAAGAGCCATTAAAATTAAAGAAACGAGAAAATTCCAGAAAACGGGCCCGGTTAGTGAATAGTGCTTAAACCGGGTAAAATAACGAGTGTTTTCTGTAAAAGACGAAAAATGCTCCAGCTTACATATATATGTGGGCCGGTTTTAATTAGTGAAACAGCACCCTCACACACTCACACACTAAGCAAGTAAAGAAAGAAAGAAAAGAAAAAGAAAGAAAGGAAAAGGTACAAAAAGTAGAACACTCTCTCTCCTCCCTCATTTCTCTTTTTCCCCTCCCTTTCCTCTCTTCTTCCTTCCCAGCCGTTCTCTTCTTCTTCCCCATGGCAGCCGATTTTTCTTCCTCTCCTCCCATGGCTACTTCACCTTCTAGCTCATGCCCAAGCTTCATTAAAGCTCCAATCACAAAAATAATTACATATTCTTCTTCCTTTCATCACCCTCTATCGTTCCTCTTTTCAAAATTCGAAAAGGATGAACTTCATCCATATGGGTTTTCCCCATTTGAAGAGAAAATAGCATCAATGGGTAGCTTGGAGTCTTCTCTCTCTCCTAAGGAAAAAGATTCATGAAAAACTCATTCTTTCTCCATCTTGTAGAGCTGGCCGATTTTGCTCTCTCTCATACCTTATTTTCTTCTTGATTTTGAGCTTTAATTCAACCCTCCAATGGTGGTGGAGTTTCCCCTTTTGATTCATGGGTGAAAACCCCTCTTGAACACTCAAAGGTAAACCCTAACTTGTGGTGTTTAAGCTCTTTCTTTGAATTAGAATTTTTCTAAGGGTTAGAGGTTTGATTATATTCATTTTGTGCCTCTTGAATGTTGGGAATGGAGTTTGGCAACTCCGTTGCCCATTTGACCAAATTGAAGAAGGAGAGAGGAGGAGGAGAATTGAAAAGAGACTTGGAAAATTAAGGTAAAAAATCTACCTTAAACCTTGTTTTAATTGTTTTAGGATTTGGGATGGGTAAATATATTAATGAACCCAAATTATGAATTGGAATCCATGTGGGAGGATGTGTGTAGTTGATTTTAAGAGATTTGTGAACTTATGTTGATTTAAGGGCCTAGGTGCCAATGTATTTGAATTAGGAGCTATATTGTTGTTTGGATGATTTTGAGGATATATTATGTGCTGGTAGGACCCTTGTAAGGGTGTGGCTAGTTTAGGATTTGAAATGGTGAAAAAGATGAGTTTGGACATATAAGGTTTATGGGGAGGTTATGGCAAAATTTTGGTAGAAAAACAAGTGTTTAAGGATGACTTAGTGAATTGGGGAAACCTAGGTGTTTGTAGTGTTGTTTAGAGTTGAGTGATAGCCTTGAAATGGCATTTGGAGAACTAGAGAGAAGGAGGTAAAAATCTGTAGCAAATAGGTATTGAAATGCCTTGGAAAAATTAGAAAAGAGCAAGTGTGCAAGACTAAGGAAATGAGAGTTGGACTTGGTTTTAGAAGTGCATTTATGTAGGAATGATTTGTAATGGGTTGATGGATTTGGTGAGGTTGGTAGGAGGTAAAAACAAGCAAGAAGAAATCAGTAATGCATAAGAGTGCAAAATGCAAAATGTGAGAATTTGGATTTGTTGAATTTGAGCAAGAATTGGGTGGTGGATTAAACCAAGGATTTGGAGTGGTTTAAGGAGTGTTTTGAGGTGTTTAATTATGTGGGAAACTTGGAGAAAGTTTATGGAATGATTAGGGGTGGATTAAGGGTTGATTTGAGGTTGAAAAATGACCTTAATAGCAGTTTTTAGCAGGGTCCAGGACTTAGGATATGTACCAAGTCCCGAACCGCATTAAAAATCAGTTCGAGAGTGAAAACAAAGGTTGTGGTCCGGGACCTTAGTCCAGGACCAAGTCCCGGACCAGGGTAGTAATTTAGGCCGAGAGTACACAGAATGATTGGTCCGGGACTTTGGGTCCGGACCAAGTCCCGGACCACCCCTAGAATTCACCATAGAGTGTTTTTATGGGTTTTAAAGATGGGGGTTTGAATGGTATTGGTTTTTGATGATGTTTAGAAGTTTTTGGTGACTTATAAAGGTCCTAAGAAGTATAAACAAGTGTTGGAAGTGAGTGAGTAAGTTAAGGAATTAAGTACACTAAGTTAAACCGAAATAACGGGATAACGGGGTAAGTACGGGAGTAGCAATTATGTACCTACCGTAACACCTTAATATTAATTGAACCATTTGACATGTAATTAGTGGTTCGAGAATAAGACACGAGGAACGAGTGTGAACCAAGGAACGTGAGAACACCCGGTAAAGTTAACCCAGAGAAAGGTATGATTTCCTCATGCTCTGTATCCTAACTTGGTTACCCCGATTTGTGTGCTTGTTCAAGATAAATGCACGACTCGGATTTTGTGCACTTAATAGTGCTTGTATTGTATTGTTGTTTGTTGGATTGATTTTAAACTAAGTTTGTATAATTCATGAAATGGATGGATGGTGAATGAATTGCTTGCATGTGATTGTGTACTGTAGTGCGACTCATAGTTGAGTCTTGTTGGACTAGAGACTCGAAGAAAGAGTCATAATGTGAAATAATGAAAGCGAGGTAACCCACGAAAACCATAGATTAAGACAACGATACAACAAACTTAAGAATTCACTCGAAATGAGAACAAGCGACACACGAGACTAGAGAACGTCCTTAATATGGATAGCTGACCTCCTATGCAAGGATGTGACTCAATGTTAGAAAACAAACATAGTTCCTAAGTAATGGAAGTGCAGGGGTGACCCTTAAATCGGTAAATACAACAAATGGGAAAACCTCCTTGGTTGTAGGATAGCATCGAGAGAGATGCGGCTGACCGATATCTATATATGTATTTATATGTGAGTATCTATTGTTACTAACCCGAGAGTTGGGTTAGGGGGATTGTGAGTCACACATGCAAGGAAGAGGAAACAAAAGAGCGTTTGTTTCCGAATCCGTGGTCAAACTCCCTTGTTACCGGGTCATGTGCCACATAGTGGTGCCCTGCGGGGCCGTGTGCCACATAGTGGTGCCGATTGGAGTAAGACTGGCAGAGCTTACCCGTCTAAAGAGGTAAGGTGGGTATTATGGGATAGGGAAGAGGGAACATGAGAGAATGTTTTAATCTCGTATTGAGATTATAAAAGCCCGGTGGTGAGACCTATATATGTCTCTGCCCGGAGGCCCTTTAAGGCTTAACCTAAAATTATTCAAGAGTAGAATATATTAAGAAAACTAGATCGGGACCGAGAGTGTCTAAACATCTAGGACAAGTAAACTACCCGGTTGGGATGGAAAGTTGGTGATTAACGAGAATGAAACTCACTTGAGATACGGTCTCTCAAGTTTAAGAGTAAGGTAGCTGAACTTACCGAGCTAGATGCGATATCTGTGTGGATTCTATTCCTTGGTTGTATATCTTTGAATGTGTGCATGATTAATGCATACATACTGAGCATGATTGATTGAAATAAAATGAATCGCATGCCCTCGACCAAATAGTCGGCGTACCCTCGCTAGTACGCGGGGTATGCGGAAGTCATATGCAGCAATTTTGCTGAGCCCCTTTGGGCATGTTTTTATTTTCCAGGTACAATGAAGCCGATCACCGTTCGAGAGTAGGACGGGTTGTGATTAAGCATGGGTAGTTGTTAAGTAATTGTATTGTTGTATTATGGAATTGTAAGACCGAAAGGTCATCAATAGTCTTGGAGATTGTAGACGCTCGGTATAGCATCGAATGGATATAGTATTTGTATATTAGAGAATTGAAGTTGTAATTGTTTTGAGAATTGAAAAAGGAATGGATTGTATAGCTATGGTTTGTAGTACTCGGTATATAAGACCCCTCAGACCGATATTGTAAATGTTGTTGTATTTGATTTGTTGTGTTGAGTTGGTCTTGTTAGTCACGTGGGTGACTAAGGGCATTGTAATACCCGCCGTTGGTAGTTGATTCCACTGCTTGAGTATTAGTAAATTAGACTAGTTAGGAGTTAATAGTTGGATTAGCGGCAGGGGTGTTACATATAGTTTTCGGTTGAGATTCGAATTCGGATCAGATGGGTTCAGTTCGATTTTTTGAGTTCGGGTTACTCTTGCCAGGTCTACTTTCCACCATGGTCGACGCATTTTTCCGCGTGTAGTGTCAGCAAACGCTGTTATCATATTCTGCTCCGTAGCAAGCATTGGTCATATTCAGTTATCGAAGCTCGAGTTGTTCAATGGGAGCAGATGTCCTATCACCAGCCCTCGCTAAACTACTCTTCGATTCCGTTGATGCATTTCTGTTCGACTGCGATGGTTCTCAGATTTCTCCTCTCCTTTTTCAGTTTCCCGATTCTATTTTTAGTCCTTTATGCTACATCAGCATTAATTATAATATATGCAGGGGTTATATGGAAGGGAGATATGCTCATCAATGGATCTTCAGAGACCTTGGATTTCCTGCGGTCAAGGTATGATCATCTCCCTTTCCCATTCCCAGTTCCATCATTTGTTTTATATTAGCATTTAGTGGAAAGTTCTTATTGCAGGGGAAAAAGCTGGCCTGTGACCAACAATTCCACCAAATCCAGGAAACAATACGCTCAAAAGTTTCACTCTCTGGGAATTCCTGTATCTGAGGTTCTGTTTGAGATATACCTTTTTTTGTCTTTCTTCCGATTATGCTATTCTGATTAGAAGCAGCTGAAAAGATTGTTTGGCAATTAAATTAGTTTTCCCACTAAATAAAATGCAGGACGACGAAATTTTCTGCTCGGCGTTTGCTGCTGCGATGTATTTAAAATCCATTGAAATTTCCTCCGGATAAGAAGGTCTGTGTCATAATACCTGCTTTGGAACTTTGTATTCTGTTTAAGTTCATTTCTATCCTCCTCTGGATGGAAAATGCTGCCGGTCTTTAAATCACGCCTTGCTCTGTTGGTCTTCTAGATCTTACTGTGTTGGGATTATATTGTCTAGGTTTATGCTGCTGTAGGTGAACACGGTATAATTGAGGAGTTGGAGCTTGCTGGTTATGTTGGTTTCTTGGCGGCCCTGTAAGTCCTTTGATCAAATTTCCGGGCCTTCTATATGATGATGCTTACTTGTTGGCCTTACAAGTCTTTTGATTTGCTTGCTTTCTTCTGGCTTCTTGTGTAACTGTCATACCATACCACAGGGAGATGGCAAGAAGACCCCAGAACTCAAATCAAACAATATGTTTGAGCATGATAGAAGTGTAAAGTAACGTGCTTCATGTTCTATCTTATCAATTTTCAATGTTGTAAGATAAATAAAAGGAACTTCTTGATGGGTTGTGTCTGTTGTTATGCCATGCTAGATTTCATGAATATAATGTTGTTTCTTTCAGGTGGGAGCTGTAGTTGTTGGATTCGACCAGTACATTAATTTTTATAAGCTCCAGTAAGATAATGTCTACTCTTGCTATCTTGACTGGAAAACCTGTATTGTTTCTTTTACACCTTGTGCATCTACTGGAAAGGCTTGTAAGCATCGTGTCATTTTTATCCACCTTCACTGGCTCCTTTTATTTTTGTGAAGAAAAAGGTGTCCCTTATATAGTGAACGAAGACTTTCTCATAATTGAAGGTTATAGGTGCAAATCTCATTTGCTGCACTGCATATGATTAGTTGACTGGCACAGTTAGGAATGTACAATCTTCAGTCTTGCTGAATAGATGGCTAATATCATTGGCTTGCCGCGCTAGCTTGCTTGCTTCCTCAAGCTCTACTGTCATGCCTTTTATCTGATGGTGTTGTGCCCTTTCATTCCTTTTGTGGAAGGGAAGATCTTGTGGAGTGTGTGTCAAGTAGTATTTGGTTACCCAAGCGCAAAGCTTGATATATTGGCCCCGTAGTATCTATGTGAGAGCCAAAGTGCTAGGTGCTTCAGTTAGTCGACTTGGGAGGACAGACCACAATTATTTGGTCTCTTCAATGCTGGAGTCTCCTACAAGCTAAGTGGAAAACTCAATTTATAAGTTAGGCCTTGTTTGGTGATATTCATCAAGTAGAGAGATGGAAAAGTTCCACCTCACGTTGTCAGCTCCTTTCATCAGCATTCTACCCTATGTTGAGAGACAAAGGCAAATTTGTAGAGAGGGATGAATAAGAGCCTACTGAACTAAACCTCTGATTGAGGGTGAAAGCCATAAGGCTAGTACCCCCATAATTTTTGGACCCTTCTTTAACAATTTACCCGACCATGAATTTGTGGTGTTTCAATTGATATCTTCGATACTGTCCTGTTTAAATCTATGGCTGACTGCAGGTGTACTGAAACACAGTATAATTCCATTCTGATGAGAAAGATCTGAATTTGTAGTTGTTTATACTATAAACGGGAAATGAATTGCACTGTTAAACATTTGCACAAAAGCTTCAAACGATCAACCCTGAGCCCTTACTGTTAAGACTCAAATTAGGATGCAACAACATGTCATTTAAGTTTTTCTTACCAATTGAAGTGTAAATTTGAGTTTCTGCTCCTTTGAAACAAAAACTGCTTTTTCAATAGGTATGCAACTCTTTGCATTCGCCAGAATCCTGGATGTCTTTTCATTGCTACAAATCGTGATGCTGTGGGACACATGACTGATCTGCAAGAGTGGCCAGGTATTAATCTCTGTCACCCCTTACAATCATTCATTCTCGTGCTATTGCCAGTGTCTCTTACTTTACACTATCTGGTGACTTCTGTATTGTAGGCGCAGGGTGCATGGTTGCTGCAGTATGTGGTTCTACTGAAAAGGAGCCGACGGTGGTTGGAAACCCTCTAGTTTATGATGCAGTTCTTAACAAAGAAGTGGGTGGAGATAAGCGGCTCTTTTCTTTATCTCTGAAAGTTTTGGCATGATGATGTCTTACCTGTTATTTAACTAATGCCAATTTTCATATTCTTTTTATCACGAGAATTTATGTTATTAGACTAGATTTTCTTTTCTGTAACTTACGGTTAGGCATCTTGCTTCTTGCCTTAATAGCCGAGTAAGTAATATTGGGCCATCTATTTTAGTATTATAAGCCCAGCAGTCCATGTTTGTATTACAGCCCAAATATGTCTGTCTAATAGTCCATTACAGAGTATATAAATACAGTCCCTAGGGTGTAATACGAGTACACAATATACATTGAATATACATTGAATTCCCTACATCTCTCGCTTTATAATATGGTATCAGAGCCTCCCAAATCGCCGATGATGGTGATCTCTCATTAGATCTGGAGTTTCCTGCAACCTTGTCTATCAGTGATGAGCCACATCGAGACACCAGGATCTAAGGGCTCCGAAGCCTCTGATGGAAAGACCATTGACGGATCTCAAACGGCGGGGGAAACACATTGTACAAGTTCAATTCTGTTCAAGCACAACCAAGCACACAGTCAGTTTTATCAGCAGCAGCACATCTGGTAAAACTTACTCAAGATAATTTCAGATTATGGAAAGGAATGATTTCCCTTTCCTTAAAGGCAATGATCTATATAAGTTCTTGGATGGATCTCACCCATGTCCCTCTCCTATACTTATGGATGGTTTGAACCAGAATATTGTAAGTGGATCCAACAGGATCAGTTGCTTATTTCGATTCTGTTTCTTTCATTATCACCATCGGTTGTTGGTCAGGTTCTTGAACTTGAAACAGCTGAAGCAGTTTGGAAGGATCTCCATGAATCCTTCGCAGCTCAAACCACTGCTCACCTTGGACAGCTAAATCTCAAGTTAGCTAGTCTAACTAAGAAATCTGAGGAGAGCATTACGGATTACTACAACAGAGCCAAAGGTTTAGCTGCAGATCTAAACACTACGGGACATAAAGTGTCTAATAGGACATTTCAGTCTATGTTCTGCGTGGACTTCCTAGGGAATATGATGCTATAATAGCTAACATTCTAGCTAGATCAGAGTTTTGTACACCTCAACAGCTATACAACTTCCTCCTGTCTATGAGGATATCATCAAACAAAATAACAGACAGATCACAAACCTGTTTGTGTTAATGCCACTGAGGTTAATTACACTGCTGGCAATTCTAAGAATAAGCAGTCATATGGCAAGGGAAAATCAGGTACTGATGGTTACAAAGGAACTCGGTCCTATTCCTTAATTTCTAAAGGAAGGGGAACTACTGGCTCAGGCAGAGGAAATAGGAGGGGAAATCAGTCTTATTTCTCTTGGTCAGCCTGATAATAGGCAAACCTGTCAAATCTGTCAAAAGAAGGGCCATGGTGGCAGCAGTCTGTTATCAAGGTTTAACCAAGCTTATCAGATTTCCCCTCCACAGAGTTTTTCAGCTAATGCTACAGGCAAATTTCATGCCTCTGAATGGTTACCAGATACCGCTGCTACACATCACTTCACCAGTGATTTCAACAGACTAAACTTAACACGCCTCAGAGTACTCAGGGCCTGAATATGTTACTCTTGGAGATGGCTCCATTTGGGAATCTCTCACCAGGGATCAGGTTTTATTCCTCATTATTCCACTGGTGATTTTCAGTTGAAACAGATTTATCATACACCCTCTCTAAATAGACATTTACTCTCTGTCAGGCAGTTTTGTACTGATAATGATGTCTATTTTGAGTTTTATCCTGATTCTTTTGTTTTAAAGGATATACAGACAAAGGCGACTCTTCTTCAAGGTACAGTTAGAGAAGGTGTGTATGTTTTCCCACCTGCTCCAGCACCTATGCTACATTACACTAAGCTTCTTCCTAAGAAGGTCAGCAGCACTGTTTGGCATCAAAGACTTGGGCATCCTTCAATGGATATTACTCATAGGGTTGTTAATTACAATAAGTTGCCTGTTCTGTCTACACGGGACAAGGAGTTTTGTAATGCCTGCTGTCTAGGCAAACATCATGCTTTTCCTCATTACCTTAGTAGCTCTACTTCATCTAGGTGTTTTGATCTTCTTTTCCTAGATGTTTGGGGTCCAGCTTATGTACCCTCTATTGATAGATTCAGATACTTCTTACTGGTTGTTGATGACTGTTCAAAGTTTGTTTGGTTGTTTCCTTTGGCAAGGAAATCGGATGTTTATGTTATCTTTGATGCCTTTGTGAAATTAATTGGTAATTACTTTGGGGCCTCTGTTAAGTCTATACAGACAGATGGAGGTGGTGAATTTCAGGCTTTAAAGCCTCTGGTTACTAATTATGGAATAATGCACAGGTTTCCTGTCCCTATTCCCACCAGCAAAATGGGACTGTAGAAATCAGAAACAGGTTTTTGGTGGATAAGGGTTTAACCTTGCTTGCTCAGTCTGGTCTTGGCTTTAAGTTTTGGTTCCTATGCCTTTCGAGCAGCTGCTTTTCTCTCTAACAGGACCCCTACCAAAGTCTTAAACTACAAGACTCCCTATGAGTCCCTCTTTGGGAAACCACCAGATTATTCTATTTTGAGGGTGTTTGGCTGCTCCTCTTGGCCTAACCTACGTCCTCATAACCCACACAAACTGAGTTTTCGGTCTACTGAGTGTGTGTTCTTGGGTTATTCCTCAAATCATCAAGGTTACATCTGCTATTGTCCTAAGACAGGGAAGAACTATATAGCAGGGATGTCCTATTCAATGAAGCACAGTTTCCTATGTCTCAGCCTACCACCCCATCATCTCAACCTCAACCAGAAATTATCCCTGTCCTTCTTCCTTCTACCTCTATCCTGGCTACATCTCAACCTGTACCTAATCCTACATCGACTTTGCCCTCACATACTGTGCTCACTCCTCCACCAAGTCCACAAAATTCTCCCTCTACACACACCACTCCATTACCAGATACCTCTCCACCTACACAAGAATCACCCTCTCCATCTGATGCCTCTATTGCGGCACCCACCCAGCCTACACATCACATGGTTACCAGGGCTAAGGCCAACATTCATAAACCCTTGATCCGCACAGATGGGACAGTTCCCTGGGGTCATTCTACTGCTCTTAATACTACTGCTGTTAGTTCTTCTGCTAGCTCAGCTGACATCTCTATCCCTGAGGAACCGTCATTTACTCAAGCCCTCAAATTCCCTGTTTGGAGGGAAGCTATTCAGAGAGAATATGAGGCTTTGTTAAAAACCCATACATGGGAGTTGGTTCCTCATGTGCCTGGTTCTAATGTCCTTGGTGTTAAGTGGATTCTGAAGACAAAGAAAACATCCAGCGGACACATTGAAAGGCGAAAGAAAAGGCTAGTGGCTCAAGGATATAATCAGGCTGCTGGGGTTGATTTTACAGAGACCTATAGTCCTGTTGTGAAAGTCACTACTATCAGGGTGGTTTTGTCTCTAGCTGTTTCTTTGAATTGGCCTATCAGACAACTGGATATCCAGAATGCCTTCTTAAATGGTGTTTTGGAAGAGGAGGTTTTTGTTAAACAACCTCCTGGATTTGTGGATAAATCTAGGCCTACACATGTCTGTAGATTGAGAAAAGCTCTCTACGGTTTGAAACAATCTCCTAGGGCTTGGTACTCTACCCTCAGTTCTATGCTTCTTGATCTCGGGTTTGTTATTTCAGCTAAGGACTCCTCTCTGTTTATATTTCGTCAAGGGTCAGATATTGTTTTTGCCTTGGTTTATGTTGATGACATTCTCCTCACTGGGAGTACTATCAACCTTCTCCAAAAGCTCATCCACAGATTATCCCTCTCTTTCCCAGTGAAGGACCTTGGTAATCTATCCTATTTCTTAGGGGTTCTGCAGTTCGCACCTCTAAAGGGCTTCTACTGAAACAGGATAAATACATCAATGACCTTTTACACCGCACTCAGATGGAAAACTCCAAACCCACCGCTACCCCCCTTAATCCCAATCAGAGTCTCGATGACACTTCGTCACCGCTGTTTTCAGATCCTACTCGCTACAGAAGTGTTGTAGGCTCTCTACAATACTTAGCTATCACAAGGCCCGACATTCAGTTTGCAGTTAGCAAACTCTGTCAATACATGCAAACACCACGAGAGATTCATTGGACAGCGGTAAAAAGATTACTGCGTTACCTGGGGAGTTCGAAGCATCTCGGCCTTTTCTTCTCCGCTCTCCCGTTGGTTCGTTGGAAGTGTTCTCGGATGCAGATTGGGCTGGCGCTCATCTTGACCGCCGCTCGACCGCTGGCTTCTGTATCTACCTTGGACATCACCTCCTCTCCTGGAGTTCGAGAAAACAACGTTCAGTGGCTAGGTCGTAAACAGAGGCGGAATTTAAAGCAGTAGCGAATGCTACCGCCGAAACAATTTGGATCCTTCAACTTTTGGGGGAATTAGGGTTCTTTATCGATAAAGTTCCAATCTTGTATTGTGATAATGTAAGCGCTACTTACCTCAGCAAGAATCCCGTCCTCCACAGCAGAATGAAGCACGTCGCCGTTGATTTCTTCTTCGTTCGAGAACGGGTGGTGAACGGAACCCTAATCGTCTCCCATATACCGGCGGGGGATCAAATCGCCGACGGGCTTACTAAAGCTCTCTCGCCCTCTCTCTTTCTGGGATTTCGCTCCAAACTCCCTCTGATGATGGATTTCGGACCGCGGGAGGATAATAGCCCGAAGTAATATTGGGCCATCTATTTTAGTATTATAAGCCCAGCAGTCCATGTTTGTATTACAGCCCATATATGTCTGTCTATAATAGTCCATTACAGAGTATATAAATACAGTCCCTAGGGTGTAATACGAGTACACAATACACAATGAATATACATTGAATTCCCTACATCTCTCGCTTTATAATATGCCTATCTGTGACTAGCCTGATGGTAGCCTGATGCCATCTCAGGCTGCTGGTGACCAATCTGTTTTAAACAACCTTCTTGTGCATGAATTGGTTGGTTTTAAAGAAAGCATATAGAGCATATGAATGAATACTTGGTCATTTGCTTTTGCAGATTCAACGTTCCTGCTGCGAGGATGTGTATGGTGGGTGACAGACTTGACACGGATATTCTCTTTGGACAGAATGTTGGTTGCAAAACTCTACTTGTTCTTTCTGGTACACCAATCTGCAACACCTTATCTTCCTAAGCTATGCCTCAACTCTACAAGCCACTTCAGAATTCAGATAAACTTTCATGTCATCGCATATTTCTCAGTGTGTGCTTTTTTCACTTCAATGCAGGGGTGACTACCCAATCGACTCTTCTAGATCCCATGAATAACATCCAGCCTGATTATTACACAGGCGCGCTGTCCGACTTGCTGGAATTGTTGAGAATATGACATTGTTGTAGTCGATACAGGTCATGAAGCAATTATGCTTCGTTGGATTCATGGATATCCATTTGGATCATTCAATTTGATGAATAGCTCCTAACAGTGACTATTCCATGTTGAAAGTACTTCCAGCTCACACGGAATTGGTTTTGGGCTCAAGTAGTCCTATTAAAATGTAGCATGCAATGTGACGTCGTACTCCGATTCGTGTGGTTCCTAATGAAAAGTTGTTCCCGCTTGATAATTGTGATTTGATACGTTCTTTTGCTTCTGTATTGGGTGTACGTTGTGATGCATATCTAATGGATACGTTTGGGAATAGCTTCTCAGGAATGTTGGAAATTCAGAACTTATTTATGTTGATTTTGGTTTCGTTCGGTTTTGATGACATATCTGTAGCATAAATGGGTGGGTTCTGCATGAGTTCCACGTGTGTTCTACGTTCTCCTCCAATAATATATTGCCACGTAAAAAATAGTTACAAAACAGTTGCAAAATAACTATGTTGAGTGTTAACCGTTGTTTTGGTGTCTAGGGGAAGTTCCTACGAATAGAAATTTTGTAACTTTTATTGTACTTATCAAAAAAAAAAAAAAGTTAATTATTAATTTCATTTAGTTAAAATTTGTTATTTTACGCGGGTTATAGGTTCCACTACAGCTAGTTTTTTTTTTCAACGGATTTCTTGTGGATTTGATTGGTATGTAGCAATTAACACAATTTATTTAACCATATGACCCAAATTAATGAAATTTAATTGTTCTTAACAACATATAGTTGTATGTTGCCCAAGAAACCTAAAGAAAATAATAGATGACAGCTTTATCTCAAGTACAATTAAACAGACAATCTCTCCACAACTATAACAATAAACACAAACAAAGTAAATAAGTTTTTATGGTCTTCAATCAGCCTCTGTGTGGGCAATCTCCTCATTATCATCGATTACAACAACTGGCCTTTTCATTTCGTTTTTGTTTTATTTTTTCATGGTTGACGCTTATCTGATCAATTCTAACCATTAATAACGATTTACTAAGAAAATTTGTTGAATATGCACGATAGATTTATTCTGACTGTAGATCTATATATCATACTTCAAGCCTACTATGTTTCATAGCGAGTGTATATGTACATTTCTTGTGCGAAAGATGTTTGAGTGTTTTGTTACCTAAAACGATGTGTATACTTTACAATAATGTGACATCATAGTAACACTCACTTGGTCACTCATTCGGCTACTATTTTATGATATTTCACCTCTTTGGTAGATATATTAATAAGTTGATATAGGGTTAAAAAGAATGTAATAACCTCGAATTAACAACTATTAAAATCGAATGTCATACAATAATAAGAACAATAAAACAAAAATAAGCTCACTATTGGAAAAGAGATTCCATCTCACATATACAATCTTATAACTGCTAGCTTGATATAGCTTCAACGATATAGAGAGAGAAGGGTACACATTTTCAACAAAAACAAATTGAACTAAACCCCGCGATCTCAACAAAGCAGCTGAACCTTGAAAGAAAAATGACGTTCCGGTTATCTCTCCTCTCTTGTGTGCTCCTCACGACTGTCTTCTTCCTCCGTCTGGAGTTTAAAAAGCCAACACCCAATCTACAACCATAGCCTCATTCGAACATATTCCATGGGAGATTTTTTTTTTTTTTTTGATAATTGCTGGAAAAATCCAGTTACAATGGCAATACTATGGCATAGAGCCTTTCTCGCCTATTTTGACAATTGGGGCACTTGGCCCAATTGCCACACGGATAAAACAAAATGAAAGGAGAACCCAACATAAGAGCACCATACCTTTCTACCCCTACTGAAACTTACTAGCTAAGAGTGACTCTTAACTCTATTTGACCTTCTTCTTGCCCCGCATGGCCACCTTACTAACTCGTGAAAATTTACTAAAACCGAGGGGCCTAGTCCCACGGGCTCTCTTCCCTTTATCGTTGCTGTACTCCTAGAGCATCTGTCGGACTCTTCTATTGACTCATCAGTCTCGACTTGATCTGTCCTGCTAAGGCTCGATCTCTGTTTTCGAATGATCTCCTCATAATTGGATAGGGCAAGCTTCTCGTTAGGGACGGTGCATCCGAGCCGCTTGGCAAAGATGAGAGTTTTCCTTGCTTCCTCTTTAACAGCTGTCTCCTCAGGGTCAGCATCTGGTTCATCTTCCTGTTTAGAGGGTTCAGCAGGCTCGAACCCAGGGGGAAATTCCGGCTCTTCGAAAAGGCTCCTAATACCAACATCCTCCAGGTCCTCCTCCAACGCTTGTGCCTGAGGACCGCCATATTCTGACCCGGGCCGCATCCCAAAGTCACCAGACCCGTTATCATTTTGTCCAGGACCGAACCCCACATACACGTCATTGCCAAGCTTATCGAAATATTGGGCATCTTCCTCCATCCCTCCCATCGATTTATTAACAATATCCTCCATAACTGGATCGGGGCCCGAAACCTTACCACTAAATGGCTGACGAATTGAAACTGGCGCCCGAACATCAGTCCCCATAGGCCTCTGACCCGGGTTCCTATTGACATCCTCATTTGAGATCTGGACATTGGGAGGCGTAGGAGGGAGTGGCTGCTGCACGCTTGTATCATGGTAATAACTTGTACTGGAATAAAATGGCCATACACCCCATCCCTGCGGTTGGCCCCACCATCCAGGCTGGTCACAGCCAAGAGTCGGGTAACCAACCCAATAACCAGCAACTGGGTACACAAACAATATGGCACACTGCTCCAAAAAGTATTAGCTGGCCCACTCCCCAAAAATCCTCTGTTGATGTCCCTGACAAAATTTAAGTTTTCCACTTTTGGAAATTCATTTCCCTCTTTGGAAATTGGCGAGACTTTTTCCTCCCTGGAACAAGGTGCAGGCTTCTCGGGCAGGGAGCATCGCACGCGGCTGCAACAACCGACACAAAGAAATTCCTTTTGGTCGTCACGGCTCCCCGAGTCAGGCACTTGCGCACCACCCTCTTCCATGGATGCGCCGCCAATGAGCCCGTCACCACAATCGGGAGATACCACTCTCGCGTCACCAGGTTCCACCCTTTCACCGCTAGAAGCTGGCGTCTGTTTCTGGACTGCGGTATTGGTTGTACATCCTTTCTGTGTCGACATGCTCCTGACCCCGTCTGAGGAGCACTTCATCTCATACTTTGCTTGACGAGCATACAGCTTGAAGCCCATAAACACTCTCCCATGGATCTTCTCCACCGCTTGCTTAACATAAGAGGAGCTGGACATCTTCACAATGGCAAACCCGAGCCTGTTGTTAGGCCTTCGTTTCCTGGATATGTATATACGCAAAATGCATGTATCCATGCGGAGGAGCCATCTGACCGCCCTCGTATCTACTGCACTGGAGACGTTATCAATAAACAGGGTACTCCCATGTTCATCGCTATCCGCGGGTGATTCATTCATCTCCTCCTCCGTCTGTCTTCCTCCTTGGCTGCGCAGGTCGCCCACCCTCATGGCAGGAGAAGCGTTGGTGATGCCCTGATCTTCTTCGCCACCTTGACCCGGGAACCGGCCATTTCGAGCTTTTCTGTCGCCCCGACCTCTGTCGCTCCGACCAGAGTGGCGTCTTCCACCATGAGCTACCGCCTCTCCTTGGGCTCTTCCGCCGCCTGGAGCAGAAACGCGACCAGCTACGTCGTCTTGCCTCGTCGTCTCTCCACCTTCTATGCGACCACCCGCCCGCGACGCCTTGCCTCATCGTCTCTCCACCCCCTAGCATGCGAGCGGCACCGTCGAGAACCACGGGCAGAATGGCTTCTCCATGGCCCCTGGCGACATCGACTATCTCGCCACCTCCACTTCTCCCTGGCTCTCTCGCTCTCTCTCATATTGTTATCTGACATGAAATGAGTTATCTTCTCCTTTGAGAGGGTGCTTATTTGCCCGATGCCAGAGCAATTAACCTCGTTTCCCGGATGAAGACCTTGTTCATCTATATGCACGGTTAATTGGCAATGCTGGCCAGCATGAGCAACTTTTGGGGGTCAATTGCATCCATATGCAAACGAGCCGTCTCCTCATCTTCCACACAAAGCCGGATTCTTGTTCCTTTAAAATGGAATTCTCAATTCTGACTCAAGTATCTTTATTCCCCGCTCCTGCCCACAGTCTTCTCATCTACTCCCTCTTCTCTATAGCCTCCTCTATTTTTCTAGCATCATGCAACAAACCATCACCGTTAATGGAGTCCAACTGATGGTCCACCGCTGCATCGTGGCTCAACTCTTCTTGGCCATCCCCATCTGCGCCTCTACCCTGGCAGCAATCCTCAAAGAGGATGGACTGAATTTGGAAGCTTTAGGTTCACTAAAGCTGGACAGAACCTGTTCGTGTTCGAGTTTGAGTTCAAGACTACCGACAGCATGCATGCTATACTCGGGAGGGGACCTTGGACAATCAACAACAATCTGATTGTGCTATAAGCTATAGATTCCACAAAGGAGATTGCCCAGCATGACTTCATGGATCCCATTATGGGTGCGGATCTACAATGTCCCGAGGTGTCTGCACACTCTTGATTTCGTATAAAGGGAAAGTCACAAGTTGGGTAGGTTCTCCATTTTTTGGAGGATGGAGTGGCGGTGGGGGTTAAGTATCACCGGCTCAAGGTCGATATGAATATACATGTCCCTGTTCTTCAAATGCTACTGATGTTCTTGAATGGCCAGTTTCAAGTTTTTAAGCTTTCTTATGATAATATGTCAACAATTTTCCCAGCTTCTGGTTTATTCCTCCACTCCTTGGATGCATGTCTTCATGTAAGTCATGGAACAAAACATCAATCAACCCTTTGGAATGTGGCTTAGTTCGAAGGCACAAATGGAGAACAAACATGTAAAAGAGATCCATACTCCGGTGGATGCTTGGGAGAAGCCACAAAGATCAGATATTGCAACATCCTCATGGACACAAAACAAAGGTGCGGGCCACGGTTGTGATATTCATCAGGCACTCCTTGATGTCGAGATGGTTGATCTCTTCACAATCGCAAAGAAGCGAAAGTTCAATGAAGTTCATCTTGAAGCTTCATGTTCTGAACTTTGGGATTTACGTCTTCTGGAGGCTAGAAGGCAAGGCAAAGGCAGACAATGCATGAGTTTGGGTGGTGGTCAAGATGGGTCAGTTTCAAGTGTATGCTCAGGCAAGGGAAAGGCGATTCTGGGTAAGGACCGGGATCACCAGAAGAATTAGATCATATTCTTTTAGTTGCATTATGGGGAACACACTTCATGCATTTAGTTATTTTGCTCATGTGTTCCCACTCGCTATTGTTGGTTGCTTAGCTTATTAATCTCTTATGTTAGGTTTGGTCGTTTGGGTTATGGTCTTTAGTTTGTCATCTTATTTGTTGCTTGTCATCTTATTGATCAATATTGGGAAGCTCTTTGAGTTAGTGATGCAGAATCATCATATCCCTCACCCTCAACTTAAAACGTCAACTATCCTTGGAGGTTCAACGTGTTGTGTTGGCGGGTTTTTGATTATTGTTCCCCTTGATGATGAACTTGGTGGTGTAGTTGATTTGGAGCCTTTGGTTCGCTCAAGGTGCTTCATTTTAGTCGGTGTTATAATGTTTATCTTGGTGTCTTTAGTCAGTGTTGTGTCTTTCGTCCTTAGATTGTAATCTTGTGTTGACTTAATGAATGTATCTTTAGTCTTAGAAAAAAACAAAGCAGCTGAAGTGGAGCATCTTCCATGTCTTTAGCGTCTAACTTCCCATTTGTAGCGTCTTCAAAGAACTTTTTTTTAATAAACGTCTTCAGAGAACTTTACCCCGGTCCAATCTCGTTCAACTCTGGAACTCTAGTACGCGTTCTCACCTAACAATCACGACATATCATACTGAACAACTATTATTAGAGATTGTCAAATCCTTCTTGTTTATCATTCAAGGAATGTTATGGTTTTATATTGCACTCAGTGTCTTCAGAGAACTTGTTAACCTCTCAACACCATCGAGTATACAGATATAAACATGTGAAAGAAATTGTCCATGCCAAGGGGCGGACCGAGGCGGGATACAGTGGGGTACTGGACCCATAACTTTTGATAATAAAAATTAATTTTCTAAAGTGTAGTTTTAATAAAACAAGATTGAGTAAAGTACTAAAGTTTATAATAATTTAGTGGTAGAGACATGTTTCTATATATGAGGTTGTAAGTTTAATTATTGTCGACTTAATTTAAGTTTCTAATGTTATGAAACAAAATTACTCCTTTGATTCCATGTTAAAGTGTAACCACATGTTTAACTATTTAAAAAAGTATTCTAATTTACAAATACTACCCACTTATTGAAACTTAAATATTATCTTAAAATTTAATATATATGTATATATATTGCTTTCAGAATTTATGACCCCACATTTATATATCACCTTCAAGGACTACCTGGATCGTATTAGTCCTGATTGGAATGTTAGTGTTATGTATACTCTAGAGAGAGTAATGGGGTAGCTGATGCATTGGCTAGCTAGGTTTAAGTGGTCCGCTTCTCTTTTTTTTGTCGCAATAATGGAGGCACTGCCTCATTTATTCATTTATTGTAACAGAGTGATCCATGAGCAAAGGCAACACACCGATGGGTGGTTCCTCTGACACATCCTGAGAACTATTACAGTCTAAACTAATCTTAGCCAAGGAATCCGCTACATTATTACATAGACGCGGACAGTACATCAGAGAAGGCTTACAAAGATGATCAAAAAGTGATTTACATTTCTGGACAATAGGACGACATTGATGCTGAGGCGGGCAGTCGTCAAAGAGCTTAACTAGCTCCAGAGAGTCTGAACAAAATATGACTTTACTTATTATCCTATCCCATGCCAACTGAACTCTGTGAAGGAGTGCAAGAGCTTCCGCACGCAGAACACTAGCCCTTCCCACCGTCTTTCCAAAGCTTACGATCCAAGTTCCGTTGTTGTCCCTGCAGACACCACCAATAGCAGCCCGATTAGTATGAGGATCAAAAGCTCCGTCCACATTAAACTTCAAAGAACCTGGCTCAGGAGGGGTCCAGCAGTCCGCATTGGTCTGGGTGTACTCAGAACAGCAGCACCATCATTCTGATTAAAATTTCTAGCCAAGTTCCAGGCCTTCCAATTGTGGTTGCAATATCTGATAACATTTTGGAATGGCATGAAAATTCTATGTTCCTGTCCAAATATTTTATTGTTCCTCCAGCTCCATAACAAGTGGCAGCAAATAGGAAACACGTCACACCATTTACCCCTAAGAAACCTGCATTTAAGCTCAGAGATATTAGAACGAAGCCAATGTATAAAAGAAAGTGAACTGTAAAAATCCGTTCTCTGATTACTAGGGAGAAGGCGATTCCAAATCCTTTTAGCTATGGGACAATCGCGAAACAGATGCAGCAGATTCTTCTCCAACCCACAATAATGACACGCACTATCATTAGTAAAGCCTAATGACGCTCGTTTTGCATTTGTCATGACTTTACCCAAACAGAGCTACCATAAAAACACTCTAACTCGTTCCTGCACAGATAACTTCCAAATTCTGTTAAAAAGATTTGAATCAACAGCACCAGTATTCCTAAGGAAAAGATGAGATTCTATAAACGAATAAGCAGAGGCCACATTATACTTTCCGGACAAATGCAGCTTCCAAGCAATAATATCTTCACCTCCATCTGGAAACACAAGTTGACTCTCGAATTCCTGTTTCAAGTTAGCAGGAATAAAAGGCAAAATTTATCCCATTTCCAACCCACAGTTTCATCCCAATAATCAGAAACAGTATCACAGAGGGCAGAATCAGGCACTTGACTGATTGTAACAGAAAACAAATCAGAATCAATAATCCATCTATCCATCCAGAATTTAACATGTTTACCATTACTAACCCCATTTACATCCTTGTTGAACAAGAGAGCTATATTTCTTGACGTTCCTCCAAGTAACAGAACATCTAGCAACATCGGGATTTGGGTATTTATTTCGAAGTAACCTGCTACAAACTCCATCTTTGTTAGAAACAAGATTCCAAATTATTTTTCCAAAGCATGCCAGGTTCATGGAACGGGAATGTCTAAGCCCTAAACCACCCAAATTCTTAGGTTTACAGATCTGATCCCAAGAGACAGAATGATATTTCCGCGAATCTACGTCATGCCCCCATATAAAGTTCCGACAGAGCTTATCAACCTGTTTGCACACTGAAGTAGGAAGAACTTGACACTGCATATTATGGACCAGGGTAGAAGAAAGAGCACTCTTAGCAAGGCAGATTCGGCCAGCAAATGAAAGAGATTTCATTTTCCATCCAGCTAACCTATTTCTAATTTTTAAAAGAATAGCTTCTTGATTTCTTTTATCGTATCGACCTTGCTGAAGAAAAACCCCCAAGTATCGACCAAAATCCCTAGAAACGGGAATCCCAGCTTCCTCACTCAGAACCCGAGATCTCTCCTGGCTAGCATTCCTAGAAAGAAGCAACACAGATTTTTCAAAATTGATAACTTGACCCGAAGCCAGGAAAAATTCATTTAACACTTCCTTCATGACACTCAAATTCTGAACCGAAGCTACTCCAAATAATACTAAATCGTCTGCAAAGAAACTGTGGGATAACTCCGTACCCCTCCGTCCCATCCTAAGAGGCATCCACTGTTTTCTCTCAACAGATTTACTAATGGCTTGAGACAGCCTATCAAGACAAAGTACAAACAGGAATGGGGATAACGGGTCGCCTTGTCTTAACCCCCTTCCTGCACTAAAAGCCTCGGTAAGACTCCCATTCCAACTAACTAACCTGAAATGATACTGTAGAAACGCAATGCATAATTAGTTGAATTAACTTAACATGGAGACAAGGACAAGGAAGTTAGAGTATCCTGAATGAATTGCCAAGACAGACGGTCATACGCTTTTGCAATGTCTATTTTTAAAGCCATAAAGCCAATTCTAGCTTTAGTAGTGTGGAGAAAGTGAAGAGCTTCCTGAACGACTAATATATTATCAAAGATTACTCTACCCGGGACAAAACTCGATTGGCTAGAAGAGATCCAATTAGGCATAAAAGGTTTAAGCCTATTAACAATAACCTTAGCCAGAATTTTATATTGAACTTGACAGAGAGAGATAGGTCTGAAATGAGAAACACATGTAGGATGGTTACTTTTGGGAATAAGAGCAATGATAGTGCGGTTTTAAATTAACATCAAAGCTACCACTAGCAAAAGAATCCCCAATGAATTTCCACATAACAGGGCCAATTTGGTGCCAGAATTGTTGAAAACCCTGCAGGAAAGCCATCAACACCAGGTGCTTTGAAAGCTTTCATGCTCCTCAAAGCATTAGTAACTTCTTTCATAGAAATATTTTCTGTAAGAGCTTCGAAATCAGAATGAGATAATCCAGGAAAATCATGCCCCTCAAGAAGATTTAATTTATGGTCATCGCAAGAAAAAGGTTGCTAAATGCTCCCGAACTAGGTTGCATAATTCAGTATCATTGCTGACCCACACACCATCACTACCCATCAGACCTGAGACTCTATTCTTTCCTTCTGATGTTAGCTTTAGTATGAAAATAAGAAGTATTTCGGTCCTCGAGTTTGATCCTATCATCTCTAGACTTTTGAAACCACAATAGTTCTCCCTATGAAGCCAAACTTTAAGCTCCCTAATCAGTTTTCTTTCAAACTTTCAAATGATTCCTTCCCCAGCATCAATAACTCTTTGAATCCCTCTAATACGATTCATAAGTCTGTTTTTATTCATAATAATATGCCCGAAAGACAGCCTATTGCAGCTTCGGAGATGTTGACTGAGGTTTGCTAAGCATCCCTAAGATTAATATCTAAATTCAAATTTTGTAATACAGTGGTTTTAAATTCAGGATGAGTAGACCATGCAGCTAGATATCTAAAAGGCTTCCGATATGAGTGTAACACCTCTAATCCTAAACTACCTGTAACGACGTCGTAATTCGTAGCATAATAAATAATGATTCGTAGCGGAAAATAAAACTAACTACCTTGGTGTTACACGCCGTTACTCACCCTTGTGAGCAACAAGGCATCCTTACTCTTTCCAAAAATTCAACTCCTCACGCTGTGATGAACAGATACTGAGTACTCTAATTATTACAAACCAAAACCAATTAAATGAGCAACTAACTGATTACAACAATCTCTTTATTACAATACAAAATAATCCAAAGGTGTTTGCTGCAAACACATCAGCTACCCCCGTGTCCCGCACTCCGGCTTGGGTCTTCTTCAATAACCTGGAATGTTTGGCCCAATGAAGGGCTCAGCAATCGAAATGCTGGTATGCTAAATGTAGTATTAAATCATTTGGATTCCTTAAGTCATTTTAGCCATCTTGATATTAGGTTCATTACATAAAATACCGGTTTACAATGATAACAGTAATAACTGTAAACATATAACAATCACAAAACAGTTCACCTGTAAACACCAGTGTACAATAGTACACGACACCAATAACCACACAACAATAACTCATAGAAACAACCAATAGTCACACATTAATAAACCATAACAATAACCAATAATCACATATTAATAATTCATAACGATCACCAGTCAAGATACGCGTATTAAATTGTACTTGTTAGTTAGCCACCTGACCCTTATCCTGTAAACCAACCATTAAACCTTTTCCAATTAATTTCCACCTCAAGTGACATGTTAAGTCAAACCTTAATAACTTATTAATGGACAATGTCCCCTGTGTTCCTTTGGAACTGTTTACCAGCTGACCCTATGGCCCTGGTTAATTGACCGATCCGGTCGAACCTGTGCACCAACGGCAGTGCCTTCCGCCATCCCCGAATGTGGCTGATGGATTTCCTTGAGTGACTCTCCATTGAAGTCTCTCGTAGTGATCACAATGCGCAACCAGAAAGTCGAAACGATCTGGATTCCTCTCTTTATAAGTTAGCCCTTTTTTTTGTCAGTGACATAATAACCAATATTTGAATTAAGACCTTAACAGTTGACCATTGTTAGGTTATAATACCTAAAGGTCAGTTAGTCTTTTCCCCAGTTTAGATGTATAAACTTTCAGTCATAAGACGTTCGCGTATAAAATACAACACAACAGTTTGAGCAATACAGTATACAATATCATTCACATAAATCCATAGATATCCCTCCCCGTACGCTGTTATTTAAACATGCAATACCGGGTACTATTAATATAACTATTCATTAAATATTATAGTACTGTCACTGTAATGTTTATACTCGTTGTATAATAACTTCGTATGTTATTTATTTTCCCCTGTTATTTTAACAGTGGTTCTAGATAACCTAGCAGTTCATTATTTTATGTGGAGTTCACATGTGATAATGAATTTCCATTATACGGTATATCCTTATCTCATCATTTATATACTCATAATTATTTCCACTTATTCCTTATTTCATATTATTTGGTTAGTTATATTATAACCACCTTTATTTTATAAACTTTATATTATACTCCATATTATACCATAATACGTTATATACCTAGTTTTACTTCCTTTCCCCTTATTAAATTATAAATCAACCTTTTTAATTTGGTATTTATATTTTATATTTTATACTTAACAACTTTATAAATTATTAAATAACCACATATAGTTTCTGGTAATTATAATTTGAACCCATAACTTTTACAACTTACCAAACAACCATATACTTTTATAATCTACTAAATACCCATATTAATTTTCAGAAATTGTAAAACAATTATATTAACTTCTATAAATTGCCAAGTAACCTTATAACCTTTATAATTCACTAATTACCCACTTTAACCTTTGTAATTATTAATCATCCACATTACCTTTTTAATTTACTAATTAGCCACTTAATATTTCGGTAATTCCAAAATGGATATTCTAATTTTTATAAATTACCAAATGACCTCATTAATTTTCGGTCTTGACATATACTTTCCTTATATTTACATTTTAACCCCAAAACTTTATGTAAGTTACATATTAACTTATAAACTATAGTTTTAATATTTAATTTCTTTAAATACCGAAATGGTCCTTATAATTTTGCAATTTATGCTTTCGCCCCAAATAAAATTTAGTTTAACACTTATACTTTCATAAATTACACATCCACCCTTAAACTTTTATAAACTTAATATTTTATGTCATAAATCATTTTAACCCAAAGTTTTTGGTCAACACTTTGACCAAGACTTAATTTCACAATTAATACTTTAATAATCCCATAAAATCACAAGTAATTCTCGGCCATACACTATATTTCCTAATAATTACAAAATAGTCCCAAAACTTTATAAAATGTTATTTTAACACTTAACCACTTATTTAAATTCACCAAAATTCATATTATAAATTCCTACCTTATATTATAACATAAATATACCAAATCAACCTCTTTGTTCTCGGCATTTATAATTAATACACTAAACTTTTCAAAATTTACATTTTAGCCACATAACCTTATAAATTAGCCATTTAAATACTTGTTGCTATTTTAAATACACCCAAAATTTATAATATAAGTTAATATACTTATATATTTCGAAAATCACGCAAATAATATATTTAACTCTCGGCTTTTATATACTTTTACTATATAGTTTTAAAACTTGATTTAAACCTTATAATAAATACATATAAATGTATATAAGCCATATAACACTTCTAAAAATTATGCTAATGACTTAGAATGCTTATAAACTAAAATTAGAACATATTATTCTTAGATATTTCGGTTTAACAATATGTGTATCATATTTTATTTTTTGTGACACAATTTTATACCTTAAGGTAATAATCTTACCTTATATGTTATAAATTATTTTCTTGACTTTATAACCCATAATATTTTCGGCCATAATTTATTTAGAGGTTATATAATCTTTATACCAAAGTTTGAAGCTTAATTTAAACTTAAACTTAATAAACCTTACTTATATAAACTTACCCTTAAATCAAGACAATTCTTGTACTTGATTTTTCCTTGAATTTCCAAGCTCTCCAAATGCTATCTTGATGAATAATTTTCGGCTCCTTAAATATATTTAGGAGATCCATTTGTTAGACTTCTAACAAGAGTTTATAAATAATATTTGTAGTAATTTTACAAGAGTTTACCTTAGGAATTTATCAAGGTATTTTTGATACACCTTGGGATGATTGTAGATCCAAGTTTCCTTCATGAAATAATGAAGAGAATATGGATTTAGAAGTTCCTAAATTTTCAAAAATGCTATAAGGAATTACTTAGGTTTTTCAACATGAAAATATACCTTAACTTGATCTTGTTGTTCCTTGTGTTGTAGTTGAATTTAGGAACCACCTTGGAGCATATATGTTTGGCGATTTCTAGTAGGTTTGCTAGGATGATTTCTTGCTTCAAGACTTGATAGAACTAACTAGGAAATCACACTAAAATGGTGTTAGGAACTAATACACCATTAATGGAGTTTATTAACACTTAGGAATCAATTTAGGAAATGAAGAAAAGAGAGAACAAGAGAGGAGACTTACCTATGTGAATGATGCAAGGGAATGAATGGGAAGCTCACGAACTGAACTAAGACAAGGAATGAAGCTCAATTTTGTGTCATTATTTTATGTAATGTTTTAAATTATTTAGCTTAATTATTGTTCTCATCTTGTCTCCTCTTGCAGGTGATCGACTTGGTGGAAGTGATCGACATTATGGAGTACATAGGCTGCTCTACATGGAGTAGTCTCACGGCTAAAAGGAGTGGTGGAGACTTATTTAGGTTACTTAATATCATTAGGCAATTTAATTAGCACTTTGGTGATTTAAGTATTGTTGCTAACTTGTCTTGTCGTTGCAGGTGCGATCGGAAAATAATGGAGGTAGCAGCTCCATTCCTTTGTAGCCATATGGCTAATGGGATGCTAAAAGGTTAGCTAAGTTTTGTTAATTGTAAACTAATCAATCTTGCTTATTAGTTTAGGTTTCCTTTTTGCTTAATCATGCAGCACTAATCTTATTTATTTGTGCAGGTTGAACGGCTGCAATGGAGCACAACAGCAGCTAATTGAAGTAGGTTTACGGTAATGGAGTGCTAGAAAGGTTGGTCAAGTTTTGTTAGTTATAGACAACTAGTAATATTAGTTAGGTATTTGTCTCCTTTGGGCTTAATTAATTGGTAATCATACTTTCCTTTCTCAGATTCCAATCGACATCAAATGCCAAGGAACAACTTGCTTCATTCATTTATTGCCTAATAAGCATGACTAGATTAGCATATAGTCTCTTATCTTTATTTAAATTAACCCTCACTGTTTTATTGCAGGTACACGTATTGGAGGGGCTTCTCCAGACTGTAATTAATTGCTATATCACCATATAATACATGCTAAGATGACTCACCATCCATAAGACCATTTTAAACCAAAAACTAGTCAAAATTGACTTTAAAAATCGCCCCATATGGTGGTCAAATGGAACTGATTTTTCATTTGATTTTTGTTACACTATATTGTAATAAGATCGTACTAATATGTATAATAGGTTCCAGCATTTAATTGGTACATTTTTATTATGATAAAAGTTGAAAGTTTTAAGGTAAAAATGCTGATTTTAGGTACCTTTTTTATCCTAAAATCGCCCCTGGTTGTGCTATGATTTTAGCACTGGAATTAATTGATTTAGATGGTCAATTTATCCACTTTTAAGATTATCAGTTCGTGGCTCCTCAAAAACTTCAAGGCAATTGTGTAAAACGCATTTTTGTGACACCCGGTGCATTTTGTGCTTTAAGGATTTTTCTGGGAATTAATTAGTCGCTATGACTTCCAAGCGTTTATTGACATGTTATAGTTCAGTAATAATATATTAAGGTGTTATATTGAGTTATATGGGGTTATACCCACTCAGAACACAATTCTCGGGCTACCCGGGCAAAAGGAGCGTTAAGAAATCCTCCCGAGTACTTTGTCTTTAACCGAGAATTTATCTTGATAATTTCATCTTAAATGTTCATTAAGGTACTATTACGCATTTAGAATGAGGTGTAATGCTTTATTTTATTTTAATAAGGTTTTTCGGGACTTTCTTTCGGCCTTAAGGGGCCTTTAAGGGAATTCCCGAGCATATTGTATTTTCATTCAATTTTTGATGAAGTCCTGCGTTCCAAGGGTCATTTAATGATCCTTGATTATCTGCATAAGAATTTATAGCTTATATAACTTGTTTACTTAAGGCCTGGCTTTAACGCACGTTTTTGACCTTAAGGAATTTAGGTGCGTTTTTAACGCCCAAGTGTTTATATACTTTCTTAGGGTTCATAATCCCCCAAATAATTTTTATAGTTTCTCAAATAATATTTATTTACTTATATTTAATTATTTTAAATGTTAGGGGTATTTCAGTCTACCCCCCTTAAAAGGACTTCGTCCCGAAGTCATAACTTATATTTGTTCATCCTATGGAATCAAGTTCCTCTTATCTATTCCCTGTATACCTATCATCCAGGGTGTCAATATTATATTGACATCTCTATATTGCATCACTACTCTGAGTGTATATAATTCCTATAGACAGATATTCTTTATTCGTAATAATAATATATCACAGCATAATAACTTAATAAAATGTAAAAACAATGTGTGTTGTTCCAACTTCCTAGCTATCCCACTCGGTCATCACTGCACAAGTGCAATACCAAATCCTCAGTCTTAGAGAGTGCAGAGGCGTAAACGCTTGGCAGTGAATCTCGTGTGATTGTAGGAATAAATATAAATATACTGTAAAGTAATTAAGTGCTTTCAAAACATCCAGTGTTACATAGAACACAACCATAACTTATTCAAGTGTCACATATAGACACAACAATGACCATACAAGGTCTCACAGGACATATCATCAATAATCAACCATTATCACATAGGACATATCAATAATCATAACCATCCAATTGCACACATGTGCAACAAACAACACAGATAACCATACAAAAAACCAATATAGACTGCAGATATGCAAGTCGCATGTGGTGCTCTACCCCCCTTAAAAACGTGTAACACCCCCAACCGCTAATCCTACGCTTACCGTCTAATCGTTCTGTTAATCCTACAAGTTGCAGCAGCGGAATATTTGTAACACCCATACGATAGTTCCTCTAACCACGGTCTAAACGTCACGGACATAAAACTAATCGCAGCGGAAACACCTAACTACGAGGGTGATACAATACCGATAACCACCCCATATGGTTACCGGGTCTAAACTACTACAATTACAGTCCCGGTCTGATAAAAGAAATATCAACATAACTGACACAATTTACAACATCTGATTACCGAGTGCTAAGAGTATTTACAACAGGGCCACAGCCCGCCAAAAGAATACAAGTTATGGTCACACAACTACTCCATGTTCTCTCCTAACAAAAGTAACAGGTGTACCACATCGTACACCGACTATACTAGGGCTACGAGCCCGTGTACAACTCGGTACACCGCCCCCCATCTACTATTACAACCAAAAGCATAACGTCTCGGACCCATAACTAGCAACCGTCTCGTGTACCTGTAAAAATAGGAAAAATGGTGCCCAAAGGGCTCAGCTAAGCTGCATATGAAACTAGCTATATCGGTAATCGCATACCCCGCGTGCTAGCGAGGGTACGCTAACTACTGGTCGCCAACATGCGGTTCATTATTATTCAAACAAGCATGCTATTAACAACAACAAAATATCCTATTAATAATGCCCACACACAGGGTAAATCACAACAATGGAAACATTACAAGTCCCCCACATATTGGTCACTGAGCCTTGAGGTTCTCCCTCAAGATCACACCTCACCTCGTGTTAGCCAAATTCTCATCCGGGTTATAGAAGATGCTCAACTCTTATCTCTTGATCATATTTCTCGCACAAGGCATGATCCACACTTAACCATTATTTATCTCATGAAATAATTACTCAGTTAAGTCGGGTGACCTCCGGGCAGAGAAGTAGCATACACACCACAACTCACCACCGGGCTTCAGGTTTGGCTTACTTCCCCGGGCTGTGACTTACGGTTCAGAACCATGGTGGGAAGGTTAGGCCAGAACTCGGTAAGCAATCTCTCTTGCTTCCTCATTCTCACGCGTGGCCGACACTCTATCGGTCTCCCTCTCATCATTAGTTACCATCTCCAGGTTAGGTAAGTCAGAAAGGTTAGTGTGTTAGTGAGAGCATCTCAAACGCATGAACTCTTCCCATTCAAACATTTATGAATTATACAACTAGTCTTACAAGACATAGTTCATTGGGTGCAAGGTCAAGCACACAATGTACAAGGTAATACTTTTAATCACATTCATGCATTTAATCTTGATTAGGTGATTGCACATAAACACACCCAACACACAAATCAGAGTAACCAACGTTAGAATACAGGGCATGAGAAAAACCATACCGTTCACCGTCGTATCTTGCCCGTTGACTTACTCTCTCGGAGTCCAACTAATCAAGTCCTATAACATACATTAATTCGGGAGGTCAATTAACCATAATTAACCTAGCACGTTACTCCACTAACGTTTCCCGTACTTTACTCACTTAGTCATTAAGTTCAAGCTTAAAATCTCACAAGTTCATGTTTCACATTTCCTCTTAATCTCGTTTAAGCTCTTAATGACCTTCACATGTCATTAGTCAAGTGCTAATTAACTATAATATCATTACCAAACCATTCCCTAGCTTTTAAACCATTAAAGCTATTTTTTTTTATTTCTGGTCTGGTCCGAACTTGTGTCCGAGCTTCAAGTTCGGACACAAGCCGTGACTTTAAACTGAAAACAGACGCATGTCCGAACTTGTGTCCGGACTTCGGAAGTTCGGACATGAGTCGAGGAGAATTTAAAGACAGAAATTCCAAGCGTCCGAACATGTGTCCGGACTTCCAAGTTCGGACACAGTTCGAGGATAATTCCAAGGCCGAAGTAGGTACGTCCGAACTTGTGTCCGGACTTCCAGTTCGGACACAGTTCGAGGGTGAAAAATTTCCTAACCAACAGAGCCTGTCCGAACTTCCATGTCCGGACGGAAGTTCGGACAAGGCAAAATCTTCTTCAAGCCTTTAACACTTAGCCAAATTTCTCCAAGAACTTCCGACACTTATAGCATCTTCTCCTTAGGTTACCAAGTGATGTTTCATGCCTATTCTAACCACTATACCGAGACATTTCCTCCACACAAACATCATTATCCAAACATCCTTTTTTATAACCAAAACTCCTTTTTTTTTCATTTCCAAAATTTGACCTAGGTTCTCCTAGAATTTTGTCACACCAAAGCATACTGTTTTCTCCAATACACACTCAAGGGCACTAAAACCATCAAGCACACTCTTCTTTCTTAGTTAGGTTCCCAAACTTAAACCACTCAACTAAACTTCCTAAACAACCTAATTTCTTCCTTTAAAAACAGAACACTCAACCATCCATCCTAGGTGAATTTTGGCAGCACCTATTTACTTCTCTAATCATTTTCACCACACTACAAAAGTTGACAACCCACATCTCCCACCTGTTTTGTTTAAACACTTATAACACAACAAAATCCCATTTGCTCACATATGTAAAACAACTTAACTTCTAAGTTTAATTGCACACTCACACACATTAAAACATTCTCTTCAAACTATCAATATCGTAGTACCAAGACTACACAAACTCAAAGTTATTTATTCAACAAAAGCATCAATTTCTCAAGGGAATAAAACCAATACAAGGTAAGCTTTTTACCTTGTTTCACTTTCAGTTTACACTCCCCTTCTTCCTCTTTATCTAGTTCCCTCTTTCTCCTCTTGTTTTTCCACACCACACAAGGCCTTGGATTGCCAACTACAACCGCACCCATCACACATACACAATCAATTCACTTTCCTCCACAAAACCTAATATATATATTAAGTGCTAGTTTTCAAAGTTTAACCTTGATTTTACCTTAGAGAACCCAAATGGTTGGATTGGCAATCAATTGGAGAAGTTTTTTCCAACACCCACAAAAACTCACGGCTCGACTGAAATGAGGGGGAAATTCCACGTGAGTGAAAAGTCTCACAATTGGTAAAATAAGCTTGAAATGGTATATATACTTACTTATATATACCTTAAGGCACTAAGGAAGAGAAGAAGAGTTGAAATCTACTCTTCAACTCCAAAAGCTCCCACGTCGATGGAGATGAAAACGGAGGAAACGAAACTTTGATGGGTGGAGATCGAAGCTCTCACCGAGACGAGTTCAACGGTACCAATTTCGTGTGATTCGGTGGAGAAATGAATGAGATGGAGGAGACAAGGAGGGTGATTTGGGTGCTGTTCGTGTCGCGAGGAAGAAGGAGAAGGGTAGAGGTCTGGGCAAACAAAGCGTGATGAAGAATAGAAATGAGGAGGTGAGTTCTATTTTACTTTTTAACTTTATACTATTTACTTTCTTTATTTATTTGTTTGTCTTGTTATCACTTAATAGCTAACAAGCTATTAATGAGTGTACACTATTAATTAAAAACCGGCCCACATGAATTAATAGCCCGGGTCGTTTTTCGTCTTTTCGAATTAAACGCGTTTCATCTCCCGGTTTTGACACTATTCATTTACCGGGTCCGTTTTCCGGAATTTTGCCGTTTAATTAATTTTAATAGCTCTAGACCCACACTATGGTCTAATTATAGATATTTAACTAACTATAATTATTACGAGTTAATTTTAACCCGTTAAAATCATATTTTCCCCGGTTTCTCGAAAAGCGCGTTTTAAACTCGTTTGCGTTTTTAACTCGTTTTTCGAATCCGTTTTCTTCGGGAACCGTTCCTACATATTTATTTAGGATTATTTAAGCTTTAAAATATTTAATTAGCCTAATTAATCACTGTTTTAAATTCCGGGGTATTTCAACCTACCCCCCTTAAGGAACTTTGCCCTCAAAGTTGGTCCAAGTTAGTGGATTAATAGCTTCAATTATTTGACAAGTCACTTGTCAAATCATACATAACACAACACACAAGTTGTACACATGCAGATATCATATCTGTCAACAAGTTCACAAACAAATCTCACACATACATTCATAGCAACATGCACATACATACACTGTGCAACAAGTGCCATACACACATTGTGCAAACAAGCACCATCATGCAAGCAACACACTGCGAGCACTAACAACACTACAACCAATACTCTGGTTGTTACACCGTGTCAAACAAAATGTAAACATATACATACAAGCAAAGCTATCCCGAAGCAATGCTAAAACAAAACGGTCCTACCCCCCTTAAAAGGGGTACGCCCCGTACCCTCACGACACCAGACAATCTAGTCTACAAACAGTGTCGGGTACTTCGCCCTCATGGCGTCCTCTACTTCCCAAGTTGCCTCCTCGACGTCGTGGTTCGACCACAAGACCTTGACCATCCGCACTGACTTGTTGCGGGTGTCTCTCGTCTTGGTGTCAAGGATGCGCAAGGGAGTCTCAACGTACCTCATCGTCGGCTCAAGGGATATGTGATCAGGCTCTAAGACATGAGATGGATCGGCTATATACTTCTTGAGTTGTGAAACATGAAAGACATCATGCACACGACCCAAGTCTGCAGGTAACGCTAACCTGTAAGCTACAGCTCCGATCCTTTCCGTGATCGTATAAGGCCCAACGTATTTCGGGCTCAACTTGCCTTTCTGACCGAATCGGAACACGCCCTTCATCGGTGAGACGCGTAGAAACACCTGATCGCCCACAGTGAACTCGAGGTCGCGTCGGCGTACATCGGCATAAGACTTTTGTCGATCCTGGGCCGCTTTCAGATTCGCTCGAATTTGTTGCACTTCAGATTGCATCTGCTCAAGGTATTCCGGTCCAACAATGACCGCCTCACTGGACTCATCCCAACACAATGGAGTACGACACGGTCTGCCATACAAGGCTTGGAAGGGTGACATCTTGATCGAAGCGTGGTAGCTGTTGTTATAAGAGAACTCGATCAGATGTAACTTGTCCACCCAATTCCCCTGGAAATCTAAGGCGCATGCTCTCAGCATGTCCCCAGTGTCTGGATGGTCCGCTCTGTCTGACCGTCAGTCTGTGGGTGGAAGGCTGTACTGAGCTTCAGTTCAGTACCAAGCGCTTCACGTGTGGCTCTCCAGTATCTCGAGAGAAAACTGGTGTCGCGGTCAGACACAATCGTCTTAGGAACTCCATGATGTCGAATAATCTCTCGATCAAATATCTCAGCAAGCTTTGCTACCTTCCAAGTGTCCCTCATAGGTATGAAGCGGGCCACCTTGGTAAGGCGATCGACAATCACCCAGATCATGTTGAGTCCTCCCTAGCAGATGGGAGTCCAACAACAAAATCCATCGATATATCATGGAACTTCCATTCAGGAATCGGCATGGGTTGTACCATTCCTCCAGGTCGACGGTGCTCAAACTTCACTCTCTGGCAAGTGAGGCACCTCAAGACAAACTCATTCACATCCGATTTCATTCCCGACCACCAGAAATACCTCTTCATACCTTTGTACATCTTAGAGGCTCCTGGATGGACAGATAATGAGGAACAGTGGGCTTCTCGCAGAATGCGATCCCTCAGCTCAGCATTGCTTCGGGGAACGCATAATCTGCCGTTCAGTCGGATCAGACCATCGTCGTGGAGCCTGAAGTCGTACTTCCGGTGCTCGAATGTGCCGTCGATGATACTCTGTCTGATCTCACTCATATACGGGTCTTTCATCTGAGCGTCTCGCACCTCATCAACCAAGCTGGAAGAGGCGAGCAGCGAATGGAGCGAGTGTGCTCGACGACTCAGTGCATCTGCCACGACATTCGCCTTCCCTTCTTTGTACTGAAGGTCGATGTCATAGTCTGAAAGGAATTCCATCCACCTCCTCTGCCTGAGGTTCAACTCTTTCTGCGTGAAGACATACTGCAGGCTTTTGTGGTCGGAGTAGATGGTAACACTAACCCCATAAAGATAATGCCGCCATATCTTCAATGCGAAGACGATGGCTCCTAGCTCGAGGTCGTGAGTGGGGTAGTTCTCCTCATGCTTCTTCTTCAGCTGGCGGGAGGCGTAAGCAACTACCTTGCCGTGCTGCATGAGTACGCATCCAAGGCCTCTGCCTGATGCATCACAATAGACTTCGAATCCCTCTGAACCCTCAGGAATGGTAAGGACGGGCGCAGAGGTCAACGAGTCCTTCAGGCTCTGAAAGGAAATCTCGCAGTCATCGGTCCACACAAACTGTGCGTCCTTCTTCATCAAAGCTGTCATAGGCTTGGCGACCTTTGAGAAATCCTTCACGAACCTTCTATAATAGCCGGCTAGCCCAAGGAAGCTCCGGATGTCGGAAACATTCCTGGGTCTAGGCCACGAGCGAACTGCTTCAATCTTAGCCGGGTCGACTGAGATACCCGCGCTTGATATCACATGACCAAGGAATGAAACTTGGTCAAGCCAGAATTCACACTTAGAGAATTTCGCATATAGTTGGTTCAAACGGAGTGTCTCGAGTACTTGCCTCAGGTGGCTCTCATGCTCCTCTCTGGATTTCGAATATACCAGAATATCATCAATGAACACCACAACCGATGTGTCTAGCTGATCGCTGAACAGTCGGTTCATCAGATCCATGAACTTCGCAGGCGCATTCGACAGTCCGAATGGCATCACTGTAAACTCATAGTGGCCATATCTCGTACGGAATGCAGTCTTCTCAATGTCCTGCTCTCGGATGGCTATCTGATGGTATCCGGATCTGAGATCAATCTTAGAGAATATAGAGGCTCCCTTCAATTGATCAAACAGATCATCTATACGTGGTAAAGGGTACTTATTCTTGATGGTGACCGCATTGAGCTCGCGGTAGTCGATGCAGAGGCGGAGGCTACCGTCCTTCTTCTTCACGAAGAGGACCGGTGCTCCCCAGGGTGATACGCTCGGGCGTATAAACCCCTTGTCGAGCAGATCTCGAAGCTGCACTCTCAACTCGGCCATCTCTGCCGGTGCTAATCGGTACGGTGCTCTGGCTATGGGTCCGGTACCAGGCAAAGCTCATCTCAAACTCAACCTCCCTCTGAGGTGGCATGCCGGGAAGTTCCTTCGGAAATACATCCGGGAACTCCGACACTACCGGAATATCGGTGCTGAAATCAGGGTCTCTCTCAAGATCTTGCACATAACAAAGGAATACCTCGTGCCCCTTTCTGAGCTCTCGGTACATGGCCATGGCGGTGATGACTCTAGTCGAAGGCTCTCTAGGCCTCTGGCGGTATGAAACTGCAACCCCAGACGGACTCCTGAGCAGCAATCTATGCTCGGCACAAAGGATTCTCCCCTTATGCCGCTCCAACCAATTCATCCCAACTATCAAGTCGAAGCCAAGACCACTGAATTCGATGAAGGATATGGGGAACTGCTCGCCCCTGATTCGGATGGTGGCATCTCGGTAGTACTTCGTGCAACGCACTCGCTCCTTCGACGGGAGTGTCACCATAAAGTCGGGTAACTCAACCGTATCTAGCCCCAACCTTCTCGCGAATGACGGCGAGACAAAGGTGTGGGTGGCGCCGGAGTCGAATAGCACGGAGGCATCAATGCCATTAACCGGAAAGGTCCCCGTGAGGATCGTGCCGCTTTCACCGGCCTGTGCCTCAGTAAGTATACTCAGGCTACCTTCCGTACCGAGTCCACGTCCTATTATTTATAAGCTTTATGAGTTCGATGGTAAAAAGCAAGTGGAAAGATTGATAAAGAACACTGCTTTATTATAAAACTATTCATGGTACACATGGTGTTTGGTTGCAACATTACTAAGATATTACATGGAATTACATAACTAATATTTCCTAAAGGTGAGGTTCAGGCGCCCTGGTTTCATGTGCGTGGCATTAATCACAGTCGATGGTGCCGTATTCAACTTGATCCTCTTGATACCGTGATACAGCATCCTCGACTCACCACCCATGACCAAGACATCTCCTGACCTAAGGACAATTTTCTCCGCGCGATTTGCATGCTTCTGCTCGCCATACAGGAATTCGGCGTCGTCACCGATGGACCAAGACACTACGGGCAATCCCTTTTCAAGGGATTCCGCTGTCTCGTCCTTATCTTGGTGTAAACCAAGTCGTCCTCCTTCTTGGTAGAAGTTAACAATACAAATATCTGCTTCAAGTGCAGGTACGGGATCAGCTTCAAGCTGTTGTGCAATTCCTACGGCTTGTGTAACAACCGTTTGGAATTCTCCAGGTATTTTAGGTGGCATTGCTTCATCATCTGCTCGTTGCTTGTGGTAGGTGCGGGTGTAAGGATTCCACTCCTTCCCCATGCACATCATTTTTAGTTTCATTGTTGCTCCACCGGGGTATTCTGGTGTGTAAAATCCTCCTGGGCTTGCTCCGAGTTTGTTGCAGCATCGGATGATGGCAATTTGTGCTTCAGGTGTCAGGTATCCCCTCAATAATAACATACCTGGGCGGATAACCTGACACTTGTCGATGGTGTAGTGGTGTGTGGTGAGGTCGGGCTCTTTCGGGGTTGGTTCAGTCGGTATAGGATAGCAGATGTGGAAGGTCCCTAAGTGGTGAGTTCAACTTATAAGTTCTGATCTTGTTAGTCAATTCACACTCTAACTATGTGTCAGTTCTATGTCATTCACTGATGCAGGTAATTAAGACTGTAGTCATGCTCTCAAGGATTAAAGGTGTGTGAAAGTACCTGAACCGGTCTTCTGACCAGCTCCCTCTGAGCGATCTATGATGTGAAGGGCGGACTGTCTCTGCGGCGCACCTTTCGGAGCACCTCTAGGTCCCTGCCCCTGCTGGCCATACTGGGTCTGAGTATCACCTGTTGCTACCTCTTTGCCCTCTCTCTGCTTGAACTCCTGGCTGTTGCCCTTCTTGGTAGGGCACTCATAGGCACGGTGCCCCATCTTGTGGCAGCTATAACACCTGACCTCTCTTCCCTGGCAATCAGTGCCGGGGTGGTCGTTCTTGCAATACTTGCAACTGTAGGCCCGTCCATCAGAGTTGCCCTTGCCAGAGCCAGATCCAGAACCTGAAGCATTGAGAGTTAGCAAAGTTCGGTACACTAAGCTTAGGAACACACAAGTGTTGCTTATTGAAAAGCTTACCCTTAGGTGGGTGAGACCTCAGCGGCTTCGCTGCTATCGGCGCGGAATAGGCGAGCCGTAATGGCTCAGCTGCCTTGCCCTTCTCAGCATGGGCACCGCTCTCCTCAGTGGTAGACTTCTGGGTTTGGGTCGGGTGGGTGTACTTCCCTTTCTTCTTTCCCCATCCTTTTCCTTGGGTCTGCTCCCCAGAGCCAGAACCCTTGTTGCTGATCTTGCGCTTCTGCGCATTCTCCTCGTCCCTTAGCTGGACGGTAATCTCAACTCTCGATGCGGCATGGTAACACTCCTGATAATAGGACATTAGTTGGTATTCTTACACAAGAAGAGCACTAACTGTATTGACTATGGCATTAAAACTCAAACCGTCGTTTACCTGCAGAGAGGTGAACCGGGTGTATCCCATGCCATACCGGAGGCGATGGCTCAGGCCGCCATAGAAGCGGTCGACCAAAACCTGACCGGTATACCCGAGGTCGGGTAGAAGTCGAAGGATAGAAGTAAAGGTGGTATAATACTCGTCGACGGTCATCTTATCCGTCATCTTCAGAGCATCTAATTCGAGTCGCTTCTTTGTCTTCACATGCTCGGGGTAGTATTTGGAACGTAGAAGAGCAGTGAAGGCATTCCAGTCGAATGCAGGGTCGGCGACGTGCTCGCCCTTGACTAGCTTCCACCAGTCCATAGCGGCACCCTTCAGATAATAGGCAGCTATTCTCACCCTCACTCCAGCAGGAGTCTCGAGGGTCTCGAAGGCCGTCTCCATCTCGGAGATGTAAGCCTCGAGCTTAGCTGGATCGCTCTCACCCTGGAAGCAAGCGGGTCGTAGATCAGCTACAGCTTTCACCCAATTCGTCTCTCTGGGTGGTGGGGGGGGGTGGCTCAGCCTGTGTCTGCTGAGTCTGCTGTGTCTGCTGCACAGCTGCAATAACCTGTGGTAGCATCTGTGCTACCGTAGCCGCGACGATCTCGGCTATCGTCTGCGGTTCTGGCTCCTCAGCAGCCCCCCCTCGAGTTCGACCTCGTCCTCTTCCGGACATCTGAACCATTAACAATTTACATCAGGTGATGCGACCAAACGGTCTAGAGTTTAAGCATCTGTATCGCCATTATAGACGTTAAGGGTATTCGTTAACTTAAACGGTAATTCAGGGTTAGGTTTCCTAACTCGGTAATCACTACACTCTAATTTCTTTTCTAATCAAGCGAGGCTTCGCAGCGGAAAACACTAACTACCGAGGGTGATACAATACCGATAACCACCCATATGGTTACCGGGTCTAAACTACTACAATTACAGTCCCGGTCTGATAAAAGAAATATCAACATAACTGACACAATTTACAACATCTGATTACCGAGTGCTAAGAGTATTTACAACAGGGCTCACAGCCCGCCAAAAGAATACAAGTTTATGGTCACACAACTACTCCATGTTCTCTCCTAACAAAAGTAACAGGTGTACCACATCGTACACCGACTATACTAGGGCTACGAGCCCGTGTACAACTCGGTACACCGCCCCATCTACTATTACAACCAAAAGCATAACGTCTCGGACTCCATAACTAGCAACCGTCTCGTGTACCTGTAAAAATAGGAAAAATGGTGCCCGAAGGGGCTCAGCTAAAGCTGCATATGGTAATCGCATACCCCGCGTGCTAGCGAGGGTACGCTAACTACTTGGTCGCCAACATGCGGTTCATTATTATTCAAACAAGCATGCTATTAACAACAACAAAATATCCATATAATAATACCCACACACAGGTAAATCACAACAATGGAAACATTACAAGTCCCCCACATATTGGTCACTGAGGCCTTGAGGTTCTCCCTCAAGATCCACACCTCACTCGTGTTAGCCAAATTCTCATCCGGGTTAGACGGATGCTCATAACTCTTATCTCTTGATCATATTTCTCGCACAAGGCATGATCCACACTTAACCATTATTTATCTCATGAAATAATTACTCAGTTAAGTCGGGTGACCTCCGGGCAGAGAAGTAGCATACACACCACAACTCACCACCGGGCTTCAGGTTTGGCTTACTTCCCCGGGCTGTGACCTTACGGTTCAGAACCATGGTGGGAAGGTTAGGCCAGAACTCGGTAAGCAATCTCTCTTGCTTCCTCATTCTCACGCGTGGCCGACACTCTATCGGTCTCCTCTCATCATTAGTTACCATCTCCAGGTTAGGTAAGTCAGAAGGTTAGTGTGTTAGTGAGAGCATCTCAAACACATGAACTCTTCCCATTCAAACATTTCATGAATTATACAAACTAGTCTTACAAGACATAGTTCATTGGGTGCAAGGTCAAGCACACAATGTACAAGGTAATACTTTTAATCACATTCATGCATTTAATCTTGATTAGGTGATTGCACATAAACACCCAACACACAAATCAGAGTAACCAAGTTAGGATACAGGGCATGAGAAAACCATACCGTTCACCGTCGTATCTTGCCCGTTGACTTACTCTCTCGGAGTCCAACTAATCAAGTCCTATAACATACATTAATTCGGGAGGTCAATTAACCATAATTAACCTAACACGTTACTCCACTAACGTTTCCCGTACTTTACTCACTTAGTCATTAAGTTTCAAGCTTAAATCTCACAAGTTCATGTTTCACATTTCCTCTTAATCTTGTTTAAGCTCTTAATGACCTTCACATGTCATTAGTCACGTGCTAATTAACCTATAATATCATTACCAAACCATTCCCTAGCTTTTAAACCATTTAAAGCTATTTTTTTTTTTATTTCTGGTCTGGTCCGAACTTGTGTCCGAGCTTCCAAGTTCGGACACAAGCCGTGACTTTAAACTGAAAACAGACGCATGTCCGAACTTGTGTCCGGACTTCGGAAGTTCGGACATGAGTCGAGGAGAATTTAAGACAGAAATCCAAGCGTCCGAACATGTGTCCGGACTTCCAAGTTCGGACACAGTTCGAGGATAATTCTAAGGCCGAAGTAGGTACGTCCGAACTTGTGTCCGGACTTCCAAGTTCGGACACAGTTCGAGGGTGAAAAATTCCTAACCAACAGAGCCTGTCCGAACTTCCATGTCCGGACGGAAGTTCGGACAAGGCAAAATCTTCACTTCCCAAGCCTTTAACACTTAGCCAAATTTCTCCAAAACTTCCGACACTTATAGCATCTTCTCCTTAGGTTACCAAGTGATGTTTCATGCCTATTCTAACCACTATACCGAGACATTTCCTCCACACAAACATCATTATCCAAACATCCTTTTTTATAACCAAAACTCCTTTTTTTTTTCATTTCCAAAATTTGACCTAGGTTCTCCTAGAATTTTGTCACACCAAAGCATACTGTTTTCTCCAATACACACTCAAGGGCACTAAAACCATCAAGCACACTCTTCTTTCTTAGTTAGGTTCCCAAACTTAAACCACTCAACTAAAACTTCCTAAACAACCTAATTTCTTCCTTTAAAAACAGAACACTCAACCATCCATCCTAGGTGAATTTTGGCAGCACCTATTTACTTCTCTAATCATTTTCACCACACTACAAAAGTTGACAACCCACATCTCCCACCTGTTTTGTTTAAACACTTATAACACAACAAAATCCCATTTGCTCACATATGTAAAACAACTTAACTTCTAAGTTTAATTGCACACTCACACACATTAAAACATTCTCTTCAAACTATCAATATCGTAGTACCAAGACTACACAAACTCAAAGTTATTTATTCAACAAAAGCATCAATTTCTCAAGGAATAAAACCAATACAAGGTAAGCTTTTTACCTTGTTTCACTTTCAGTTTACACTCCCCTTCTTCCTCTTTATCTAGTTCCCTCTTTCTCCTCTTGTTTTTCCACACCACACAAGGCCTTGGATTGCCAACTACAACCGCAACCCATCACACATACATAATCAATTCACTTTCCTCCACAAAACCTATATATATTAAGTGCTAGTTTTCAAAGTTTAACCTAGATTTTACCTTAGAGAACCCAAATGGTTGGATTGGCAATCAATTGGAGAAGTTTTTCCAACACCCACAAAACTCACGGCTCGACTGAAATGAGGGGGAAATTCCACGTGAGTGAAAAGTCTCACAATTGGTAAAATAAGCTTGAAATGGTATATATACTTACTTATATATACCTTAAGGCACTAAGGAAGAGAAGAAGAGTTGAAATCTACTCTTCAAACTCCAAAAGCTCCCCACGTCGATGGAGATGAAAACGGAGGAAACGAAACTTTGATGGGTGGAGATCGAAGCTCTCACCGAGACGAGTTCAACGGTACCAATTTCGTGTGATTCGGTGGAGAAATGAATGATATGGAGGTGAGACAAGAGGGTGATTTGGGGTGCTGTTCGTGTCGCGAGGAAGAAGGAGAAGGGTAGAGGTCTGGGCAAACAAAGCGTGAATGAAGAAGAAAATGAGAAGGTGAGTTCTATTTTACTTTTTAACTTTATACTATTTACTTTCTTTATTTATTTGTTTGTCTTGTTATCACTTAATAGCTAACAAGCTATTAATGAGTGTACACTTATTAATTAAAAACCGGCCCACATGAATTAATAGCCCGGGTCGTTTTTCGTCTTTTCGAATTAAACGCGTTTCATCTCCCGGTTTGACACTATTCATTTACCGGGTCCGTTTTCCGGAATTTTGCCGTTTAATTAATTTTAATAGCTCTAGACCCACACTATGGTCTAATTATAGATATTTAACTAACTATAATTATTACGAGTTAATTTAACCCGTTTAAAATCATATTTTCCCGGTTTCTCGAAAAGCGCGTTTTAAAGCTCGTTTGCGTTTTTAACTCGTTTTCGAATCCGTTTTCTTCGGGAATCGTTCCTACATATTTATTTAGGATTATTTAAGCTTTAAAATATTTAATTAGCCTAATTAATCACTGTTTTAAATTCCGGGGTATTTCCGCAATATTACTACTTACTGTACGGCGGTGATACAACGCCGCTAAACCGCATACGGCTAGCTAGGTATGCTACTACAGTAACGGTCTGATGAACATAATGTACCGAGCTACTAAATACTTACCAAAATATCATATGCCAAATACTTACATCCTGGATCACCGAGTATTTAAAGTATATTCAGTTACAACCTTCAAGCTTACCAAAAGAATGAGTTTCTAAGGCTACTCATCTATACCAATTCCCATCCTATCAAAATCCAAAAGGTGTACCCCATGGTACACCGGCTAATCAAAAGCTATAGCCATGTACTACTCAGTACACCAATCATAAATTCACCGTTTACAATCCAAAAAGAAAGACAAGAAATAAACTAGTCTTCACTTCTTCATCCCTCGCGGGTACCTGCGTGTAGTAAAAATGGTGCCCCAAGGGGCTCAGCAAACGCTGCGTATAAACTCCGCATATACCGCGTGCTAGCTAGGGCACGCCGACTATTTGACGTCCACTAAGCATGCAGTTGATTATTTTCATACATACATGCTTTGCATTCAACATACATGCTAATACAATTCATTACACAATCCAAGGCAACAATATAATAGCACACATCTTACTTACCTTCACAAGGTTAGCCAAATTATGCATCCGGGTTAATCGGAATGCTTTTACTCTTTTACTCATTACTTACTTTTTCTTACTTACAATTACTTACTTTCATTTACTTTACTTACTCATTCTTACTTACTTACTTATACTCAAGTTAAGTCGTCGGGACCTCCGGCCCTGGGGACTACGCCGTCCCACCTCCGGGATTTACTTGACTCACCAATCCGGGATGCTACCCACTTAAGGGATTTGGGCCACGGACCAGTTTAAGAGTCATGAATTGGAGCCAACCTCTCGTGACTCCGCATCCTCACGCGTGGCCGAACTATATCGGACTTCTACTCATTCCAATTTAATTACCAATTTAAGTTAGGATGGTTAGTTTGTTAGGAATAAGTTAGAAGTCCAAACACATCACAACATCGTCACAATACAATACATCATGCATACACACGGTCATATTCATCCAAACATTTCATGAATTATACAAATCAGAATTTACGAGAATATTCACAACATACAACACTACATATTCACAAGTATGCATATTAAACCCGATTCGTGCATTTATCTTATTTGGTGATCAATTAGCACACAACACACAAATCAGAGTAACCAAGATAGCATACGGGGCATGAGGAATCCATACCGTTCACCGTTGTACGTGATTCCAAACGTCCTTCGGTGTCACAAATCAAGTCCTATTATGTACATACAATTGAATGATTAATATACCTATCATCAACTTAACTCCTACTTACTATGTCCTTATACTTCTTACACTTACACTTTACTTACTTATTTTTCATTACTTAAGTTTTACTTTCTTACTTAACATTGGCATGCTTACATACATGTACATATATATATATATATTATTTATTTAAATAATTTTTTTTTGACCGGACCGGACTTGCGACCGACCTTGCAAGTCCGGTCCATTCCAGTAGCTATCGGTACGAGAAATTCTTCTGGCCGACCGAACTTGCAAGTCCGGTCGCAAGTTCGGTCCATTCCAGTAGCTTGCATTACAGGAATTTTTCTGGCCGACCGAACTTGCATGTCCGGTCGCAAGTTCGGTCCATTCCAGTAGCTTGCATTACGGGAATTTTTCTGGCCGACCGAACTTGCATGTCCGGTCGCAAGTTCGGTCCATTCCAGAAGGTTTCATCGGTGAAATTTTCTGGCTCGACCGAACTTGCAAGTTCGCTCGTCGCAAGTCCGGTCGATTCCAGTAGGTTGCAGACGGGGAAAATTTTCTGGTCCGACCGAACTTGCAAGTCCGGTCGATTCCAGAAGCTTTCCCGTCTTTGTAAATCTGGGCTTGACCGAACTTGCAAGTCCGGTCGCAAGTTCGGTCCGACCCAGTGTTTGCATTTTTATTTCTGTTTTCAGTCCTCTCTTTTACCCATTACTTCCCCATTGTTCCTACACTTAATCCCACATGTTTTACACTAATTAAACCTCCTAATACACCTTAATTCATTCCTTAACTCTTTACACATTTCTATACTCATTTACTCACATAATTTTCCAAGTTTCTTTTCAACACTCACCTAGTCTCTTCTCTAGTTGCATTTTGCTACAGATTTTAACATCTACACTCCTCTTCTACAACTCCCTCTTCTAATGTCATTTCTAGCACCTCTAATACATTATAACTACCTTAGCTATCTCTCCTTATATACCCTCTATCTTTCTCTAACAAAATCTGTTACAACCCACCCTTATTCACCTAGTTTAAAATTCACTAAGTGTTCTAATCCTATATAAATTTTGCCATAGTCTCCCCTATATTTTTACACTCTCACCACATTGTTTCAGTCATTTAAATGATCTACACCACCTGTTTATAGCCAACACATATGTACCCAACTCTCATACACATATACCACACTAAAACAACATCAAAATTCCTGCACTCAGCAATCCATTCCCAATCTGTTTTGATACGTTTTAAAATGTCTTTTAAAGGCTTAGAACATTTATATCCTCTTACACATTACACTACTAATACACTATCATTTACAATACCAATTTTAACTTCTAAAAATCTGTTACATACTCATTTACAGAACTATACAAAGATGAGCTTAATTACCTTGTTTTCTTCTTCTAGTTTCCTCCTCTTCTTGCTTTCTTCCTTCCTCTCTTTCTCCACCGGTTCAACAACACAAATTCTCTACTCTACAACCCATTGATATACACATTTCAATACACCATTCTAATACACAATTTAACCCTAACCATTATGTAAGTTTTAATATAGGTTTTAGGGTTTAGGATTTATATTACCTTCCAAGAGTGTAAACAAGGCTTGGAGTGGCTCAAACACAAGATTCCAACTCCACCAATGAGGCCAAAATTGGCTAGTGTACAAGGAGTAACAAGAGCTTAGTTTCTAGATTTCGTTTTGCCCACAAGGGCTAGAAAAAGATGGAGTTTTGAGAATATTTTTACCTCAAAAGAACAAGGAGAAGGAGGGCCTTCTAATGGTGGTGTTGAAGCTCCAAATGGGACATACCCAATAAAACGAAAATGCTCCTTTTCGATTTTTGGAAGGAGGGAATGTTGCTCTTGAGGAGAGGATTCCAATGGTGGTATTTTTATAATTTTTGGAGGGGATTAAGGGGGGTTACAAGATGAGAGAAGTTAGTATTTTTGTGTGGCTTATCTTTTCTCCATGGAAATCGGCTGGAGGTAGAAGAAGAAAGAAAAGAGAGTGAGGGAGGAGGGTTGCATGCGTGAGAGAGGAGAATGGGGAGGAGAGAGAGTGTAAAGTGAGAGTGTTTACTTTATGTATTTTTATTGTATTTGTCTTTTGTGAGTAAAAGGAAGTTAATGTGTGTGTGTGTGTGGGGAATGGAAATCGGACAGCACACAGACCCACAAGGTTTTGAAAAATTCTTTTTACATTATTGGACACATAAGTCTTGGTTATTTATATTTCTACCCCACAACTTCCCGTTTTTGACAGTTTTTACTAATCTCTCGTTTTATTGATTTTATTGGTTCTAAAGCTTCACTAATATTTATTAATGATTATTTAGTTGACCAAAATTATTACGAGTCTATTGACCCGCTTAAAGACACGTTTCCCGGTTACCTCGAAAAACGCGCTTTAAGGTTCGTTAGTGGTTTTAATCCATTTTAAGGATCCGTTTTCTTGGGATTTGTTCCCTCATGATTATTTATACTTAATTAAGCCTCTAAATTATTTATTAGCCTAATTAACCACTATTTTTAATTACGGGGTATTTCAATCTTCCCCCCTTAAGAAACTTTGCCCTCAAAGTTGCTCAAGGGTTAATGGTTTAGGTAATTCTACTCATTAGGCAAACCGATTGCACTAATGTGTCTTACTACCACCTATGAGGTGTTCACTTCATTCCCATTGCAAACATACACACTTCAAGCATCATACACAATCCAACATTTTCCATACATACCATTCCACATTACGCAATACATCATTACCATTCACAATACCCATTACACATACATCATCCATCATACAAATACATTCATACACTACACATTACACATACATACACATACCAATTCACTTACACTACATGTTCCATACAAAATCTATTACAATACCTACACACTAAGCAATGCTTACCCCGAAGCAATGCAAAAGCAAAGGGCTCTACCCCCCTTAAAAGGGGTACGACCCGTACCCGTATCGCTAAATACTAGACTCTCTAGTCTATGAACAGCTGTGGGTACTTAGCCTTCATGGCATCTTCTAACTCCCATGTCGCTTCTTCGACATCATGGTTTGACCATAGGACCTTCACCATTCGTATAGACTTATGGCGAGTGTCTCTGGTCTTCCTATCCAGGATTCTCACTGGGGTTTCAACATATCGCATAGTCGGCTCGATGGATAGTCTCTCGGGCTCTAAGACGTGAGAAGGATCAGCAATATACTTCTTGAGTTGTGACACATGAAATACATCATGGACACGCCCCAAGTCCTCAGGTAGTGCTAACCTGTAGGCTACAGATCCAACTCTTTCGGTGATAGTGTACGGCCCTACAAACTTTGGGCTTAGCTTGCCCTTCTGACCAAATCTGAAGACACCCTTCATAGGTGAAACTCGCAAGAACACTTGGTCGCCCACGACGAACTCAAGGTCGCGTCGTCTCATATCCCGCATAGGATTTCTGTCTATCTTGGGCTGCCTTCATGTTAGCTCTAATCTGCTGCACTTCAGCTTGCACTTGCTCAAGATACTCCGGTCCTATTATGACCGCTTCACTTGACTCATCCCAACACAAGGGTGTACGGCAAGGTCTACCGTATAGAGCTTGGAAAGGCGACATCTTAATCGAGGCGTGATAACTATTATTATACGAGAACTCGATAAGATGAAGCTTATCTAACCAACTCCCCTGAAAGTCCAAGGCACATGCCCGAAGCATGTCCTCCAGTGTCTGGATGGTCCTTTCTGTCTGACCGTCGGTCTGAGGATGGAAGGCGGTACTCAAACTTCAATTCCGTACCCAACGCTTCCCTTGTAGCTCTCTAGTATCTCGAAAGAAATCTGGTGTGCGCGGTCAAATACTATGTCTTAGGGACTCCGTGGTGTCTGATAATCTCCTTATCGAAAAGCTCAGCTAGCTTTACTACCTTCCAGGTGTCCTTCATCGGTATGAATCTGGCAACCTTGGTAAGGCGATCTACTACAACCCAGATCATGTTGAGTCCTCCCCTAGCAGGTGGGAGTCCTACAACAAAATCCGTGGAGATATCATGAAATTTCCACTCCGGAACTGGCATCGATTGTACCATTCTGCCCGGTCTACGGTGTTCAAATTTCACCTTTTGGCATGTCAAGCATCTCAATACAAATTCCGTCACATCTGACTTCATTCCAGACCACCAGAAGTACCTCTTCATGTCTTTGTACATCTTGGAGGCTCCCGGGTGGACTGACAATGTGGAACAGTGTGACTCTCGCAGGATGCGATCCCTTAGCTCAGCATTGCTTCGGGGGACGCATAGCCTGCCATTCAACCGAATCAAACCATCTTCATGCAGCTTGAAGTCATACTTCTTCTTCTCAAATGTACCATTCTCGATCTTGTGTCTGATTTCGGTTAGGTAAGGGTCGCTCAACTGAGCGTCTCGCACCTCGTCAACCAAGCTAGAAGAAGCGAGTAGCGAATGGAGCGAGTGTGCTCGACGGCTCAGGGCGTCGGCTACGATGTTTGCCTTCCCTTCCTTATACTGCAAGTTGATGTCATAATCTGAAAGAAATTCCATCCATCTTCTCTGCTCAAGTTCAATTCTTTCTGAGTGAATACATACTGTAAGCGCTTATGGTCGGAGTAGATGGTGATGCTTACCCCATAGAGATAGTGTCGCCATATCTTCAAGGCGAAGACAATGGCTCCTAACTCTAAGTCATGAATCGGGTAATTCTCCTCATGCTTTTTTCAGCTGGCGGGAGGCATAAGCAACACCTTGCCATGCTGCATGAGTACGCATCCTATTCCTTTGCCTGATGCATCACAGTACACCTCAAATCCCTATGTGGCCTCTGGAAGAGTAAGGACGGGCGCTGAGTTAATGAGTCTTTCAGTTTCTGAAATGATAGCTCACACTCGGTGTCCATACAAACGGTGCATCTTTCTTTCATCAGTGTCGTCATGGGCTTAGCGACTTTCGAGAAGTCCCTTACAAATCTCCGGTAGTAAACCGGCTAGACCAAGAAAGCTCCTAATGTCGGAACAGTCTGGGTCTAGGCCATGATCGTACAGCTTCTATCTTAGAGGGTCAACCGAGATACCTGCGCTCGAGATGACATGTCCAAGGAATGATACCTGATCAAGCCAAAACTCGCATTTGAGAACTTCGCATATAGCTGGTTCTCGGCAGTGTCTCAAGCACTTTCCTCAAATGGGTTTCATGTTCCTCTGGTGATTTGGAATATACAAGGATGTCTCGATGAAGACCACAACCGAAGTGTCCAACTGCTCACTGAATAATCGATTCATGAGGTCCATGAATTTAGCTGGTGCATTCGACAAACCCGAATGGCATCACTGTGAATTCATAGTGGTCATATCTGGTACGGAATGCCGTTTTCTCGATGTCTTGCTCTTTGATTGAATCTGATGATACCCTGAACGGAGGTCGATCTTGGAGAAGACTGAGGCTCCTTTCAACTGGTCGAATAGGTCGTCGATACGTGGTAGTGGGTATTTATTTTTGACTGTGACCGCATTCAACTCGCGGTAGTCAATGCAAGTCGGAGACTACCGTCCTTCTTCTTCACGAAGAGACCGGTGCTCCCCAGGGTGATACGCTCGGGTGTATAAACCCTTGTCAAGAAGGTCTCTTAACTGCTCTTTCAGTTCAGTCATTTCAGCGCGGGTGCCTGCGGTACGGTGCCCTAGCAATGGGACCGGTACCCTGGCAAAGGTCATTTCAAATTCCACTGCTCTCGGTGGTGGCATGCCGGATAGCTCCTTAGGGAATACGTCAGGAAATTCGGATACAATGGGTAACTTCATCACTGAACTCTGGATCTCTCTCCAGGCCTTGTACATAACACAGATATACTTCTTGGCCTTTCTGAGCTCCCGGTACATAGCCATGGCGGATATGAGTGTGGTCGAAGGCTCTCTCCTCTCTGGCGGTAAGACACAGTAACCCTAGAAGGCTCTTGAGCAGCAATCGATGCTCGGCGCAGAGGATTCTACCCTTGTGCCGCTCCAACCAATTCATTCCGATGATTAAGTCGAATCCCAATCCATTGATTCGATGAAGAAATGGGAAAACGATTCGCCTTTGATTTGAATTGTGGCTAATTGATAATACTTGGTGCACTTTACTCGCTCCTTCGATGGGAGAGTAACCATGAAGTTCGGTAGCTCATCCGCATCTAGCTTCAACCTCTTCACGAAGGATGATGATACGAAAGTGTGAGAGGCGCCGGAGTCGAATAACACATTGGCATCAATGCCATTTACTGGGAATGTTCCCGTTAAGATGGTGCCGCTCTTGCCGGCTTGTGCTTCGGTGAGGGTGATCAGGTTACCTTCGGTACCGAGCCCACAACCTATTGGATTCACAATTAGATAAGTATTGATGGTGGACACAAAGTGGATTAAATCGACACTGCTCTTTATTGATAACCAACCATCATACATACCGTGTCTCTAATACACGTTACTAATAGATTACATGATACTTTAATTAATACTTTCTAAAGGTAAGGTTCAGGCGTCCTAGTTTCATGTGTGTGGCGTTGATTATTGTTGCCGGCGGTGCCGTATTCAACTTGATCTTGTTATCCCGTGATACAGCATCCTAGAGTTTCCACCCATGATTAGGACATCTCCTGATCTCAATACCAGTTTTCTGTGCGAGGTCCACACGCTTCTGCTCGCTATACATAATACGGCGTCGTCTCCAATGGACCAAGACACTACGGCACTCCTTGTTCAAGAGATTCCGCTGTCCGTCTCTTGTCTTGGTGTAACCAAGTCGTCCTTCTTTCTCATAGAAGTTGACGATACAGAGATCTGCTTCAAGTGCGGGGATCGGTTCAGGTTCACATTGTTGTCAAGTTCTACTGCTTGTGTGACAAGTGTCTGAAACTCTGGTGGTATTGTCGGTGGCGTCGCTCCACTATCTTGTGGTGTCTCCTGGTATATCTTGGTATAAGGATTCCAGTCCTTTCCCAAGCACATCATTTTCAGCTTCATCTTCGCTCCACCGGGAATTCGGGTGTGTAAAATCCACCTTGACCCGTTCCTAGCTCGTTGCATCGTCGGATGATTGAGATTTGTGCTTCGGGTGTCAGGTATCCCTTTAATAAGATCATACCTGGTCGGATGACCTGGCACTGTTCGTTGGTGTAGTCGTGGTTGGTGATGTCGATCTCTTCTTGATTCAAGTTTACCGGTATCGGGTAACAGATACTAAAGCTTCCTATGGTTACAAATTCCATCTACGGTGAGTACTAGTTTCAACTACTTCATTTCATGCTTAATACACACTTCATCATATTTACTCATGCATCCACTCATACAGTTTCTCTAATATTTAGACATGCTACTTCAAGGATTAAAGGTTTAGATTATTACATGGGCCGGATTTAGAACCGGACCCATCACGGTCTATGACATGAAGGACAGGCTGCCTCTGAGGTGCACCCCTCGGAGGTCCCCGGGATCCCTGTCCCTGTGGTGTCTGCTGGGTCGGTGCATCGCCAGATGCAACCTCCTTGCCTTCCCTTTGCTTGTAGTTTTGGAAGTTCCCTTTGGCTTGGTGCTCTCTGGGCATCGGTTGGCCGTGTGTCCTAGCTTTTGGCAGCTATAGCACTTGATGTCCCTCCCATAACAGTCCTTACCAGGATGGTCCTGGTTGCACTTTCTGCACACATAGGTGCGGCCATCGGAGAAGGTTTTGGCGACACGGAGCTAGAACCTGAGGTTAGAGGGTTAGCACATGTGTGCGTGGATATACTAGATACATTACTTATACGAATACAGATTGGATTAGGAATTTACCTTAGGTGGGTGTGATCTCAGTGGCTTTGCTGCCACCGGTGCAGAATAACCAAGCTGAAGAAGTTCAGCTGGTTTGCCCTGCTCAGCATGGGCACTGCTCTCACCCTGGGATTTCTTTTGGGATTGCTGAAAGAAATTCCCTTTCTTCTTTTTCCAGCTCTTCCCTTGGTTCTGCTCCTCAGTACTGGTGTCTTGTTGTTAGCCTTGCGCTTCAGCGCGGTTTCTTCATCCCTTAATTGGCAAGTGATTTCAACACGAGAAGCCGCGTGATAACACTCCTGAAATCTCAGGTATTAGCCGGGATTCTCATTTAGGAAAGGATAAGGAAAAGATTCAAGGAATTCAAGGAATTTAAGGAATTCAAGGAATTGAATTGATACTAAGGGTTAACCGTTATTTACCTGAAGGGAGGTAAATCTGGTGTAGCCCATACCGTACCGTAGGCGATGGCTCAGACCGCCATAGAAGCGATCAACCAACACCTGGCCGGTGTATCCTAGATCGGGAAGAAAACGGAGAACGGAAGTGAAGGTGCGGTAGTACTCGTCGACAGTCATCTTGTCTTCATCTTCAAGGCGTCCAGTTCTAGCCTTTCTTAGTCTTTACGTGCTCTGAGTAGTATTTGGAACGGAGGAGAGATGCAAAGGAATCCCAATCGAATGTGGGGTCGCTGACGTGCTCATGCTTGACTAGCTTCCACTAATTTATCGCACCATCTTTAAGGTAGTAGGCTGCTACTCTTACTCGAACTCCAGCAGGAGCTTCGAGGGTTTCGAAAGTCGTCTCCATCTCGGAGATGTAGGCCTCGAGCTTAGCCGGATCACTCTCGCCCCTAAAGCAGGGAGGGCGGAGCTCCGCTACAGCTTTTACCCAGTTCGCTTCTCTGGGTGGCGGGGGAGGGATTGGCCCCGCTTGAGTTTGTTGGTTTTGCTGAGTTTGTTCCACAGCTTGGATTACTTGTGTAGCATCTGCGCTACCGTGGCGGCGACGATCTCAGCTATCGTCTGCGCGCCGGGTCCGTCACTGCCCCTCCTCTAGGGCGACCTGGACCTCTTCCTGACATCTAAATATTTAACAGTTACATTAGGCTTTGCAAGATATGACTCAAAGGTCTTGGAATTTAAGCAAAGTATCGTTCCTAAGAACGTCAAGGGTATCCGTTGTTAACAACGGTAGTTCCTAGTAAGGTTTCTAAGTATTCATCTTAAGACGGTTGAAATCCTAACTCGGTAATCCCCTACGCTCGGTAACTAAGGACATCAGAGTGTTACTACGCTCTGATACCACTTTTTGTAACACCCCAACCGCTAATCCTACGCTTACCGTCTAATCGTTCTGTTAATCCTACGAGTTCGCAGCGGAATATTACTACTTACTACGGCGGGTGATACAACGCCGCTAACCGCCCATACGGCTAGCTAGGCTATGCTACTTACAGTAACGGTCTGATGAACATAATGTACCGAGCTACTAAATTACTTACCAAAATATCATATGCCAAATACTTACATCCTGGATCACCGAGTATTTAAAGTATATTCAATACAACCTTTCAAGCTTACCAAAAGAATGAGTTTCTAAGGCTACTCATCTATACCAATTCCCATCCTATCAAAATCCAAACGGTGTACCCCATGGTACACCGGCTAATCAAAAGCTATAGCCATGTACTACTCAGTACACCAATCATAAATTCACTGTTTACAATCCAAAAAGAAAGAAGAAAAGAAATAAACTAGTCTTCACTTCTCATCCCTCCGCGGGTACTGCTGTGTAGTAAAAATGGTGCCCCAAGGGGCTCAGCAAACGCTGTATAAACTCCGCATATACCGCGTGCTAGCTAGGGCACGCCGACTATTTGACGTCCACTAAGCATGCAGTTCATTATTTTCATACATACATGCTTTGCATTCAACATACATGCTAATACAATTCATTACACAATCCAAGGCAACAATATAATAGCACACATCTTACTTACCTTCACAAGGTTAGCCAAATTATGCATCCGGGTTAATCGGAATGCTTTTACTCTTTTACTCATTACTTACTTTTTCTTACTTACAATTACTTACTTTCATTTACTTTACTTACTCATTCTTACTTACTTACTTATACTCAAGTTAAGTCGTCGGGACCTCCGGCCCTGGGGACTACGCCGTCCCACCTCCGGGATTTACTTGACTCACCAATCCGGGATGCTACCCACTTAAGGGATTTGGGCCACGGACCAGTTTAAGAGTCAGGAATTGGAGCCAACCTCTCATGACTCCGCATCCTCACGCGTGGCCGAAACTATATCGGACTTCTACTCATTCCAATTTAATTACCAATTTAAGTTAGGATGGTTAGTTTGTTAGGAATAAGTTAGAAGTCCAAACACATCACAATCGGTCACAATACAATACATCATACATACACACGGTCATATTCATCCAAACATTTCATGAATTATACAAACTAGAATTTACGAGAATATTCACAACATACAGCACTACATATTCACAAGTATGCATATTAACTCCGATTCGTGCATTTATCTTATTTGGTGATCAATTAGCACACAACACACAAATCAGAGTAACCAAGATAGCATACGGGGCATGAGGAATCCATACCGTTCACCGTTGTACGTGATTCCAAACGTCCTTCGGTGTCACAAATCAAGTCCTATTATGTACATACAATTGAATGATTAATATACCTATCATCAACTTAACTCCTACTTACTATGTCCTTATACTTCTTACACTTACACTTTACTTACTTATTTTCATTACTTAAGTTTTACTTTCTTACTTAACATTGGCATGCTTACATACATGTACATATATATATATATGTAGGTATATATATGTAGTATATATATATATATATATATTATTAATTTAAATAATTTTTTTTTTGACCGGACCGGACTTGCGACCGACCTTGCAAGTCCGGTCCATTCCAATAGCTATCGGTACGAGAAATTCTTCTGGCCGACCGAACTTGCAAGTCCGGTCGCAAGTTCGGTCCATTCCAGTAGCTTGCATTACAGGAATTTTTCTGGCCAACCGAACTTGCATGTCCGGTCGCAAGTTCGGTCCATTCCAGTAGCTTGCATTACGGGAATTTTTCTGGCCGACCGAACTTGCATGTCCGGTCGCAAGTTCGGTCCATTCCAGAAGGTTTCATCGGTGAATTTTCTGGCTCGACCGAACTTGCAAGTCCGGTCGCAAGTCCGGTCGATTCCAGTAGGTTGCAGACGGGGAAATTTTCTGGTCCGACCGAACTTGCAAGTCCGGTCGCAAGTCCGGTCGATTCCAGAAGCTTTCCCGTCTTTGTAAATCTGGGCTCGACCGAACTTGCAAGTCCGGTCGCAAGTTCGGTCCGACCCAGTGTTTGCATTTTTATTTCTGTTTTCAGTCCTCTCTTTTACCCATTACTTCCCCATTGTTTCTACACTTAATCCCACATGTTTTAACACTAATTAAACCTCCTAATACACCTTAATTCATTCCTTAACTCTTTACACATTTCTATACTCATTTACTCACATAATTTTCCAAGTTTCTTTCAACACTCACCTAGTCTCTTCTCTAGTTGCATTTTGCTACAGATTTTAACATATACACTCCTCTTCTACAACTCCCTCTTCTAATGTCATTTCTAGCACCTCTAATACATTATAACTACCTTAGCTATCTCTCTTATATACCCTCTATCTTTCTCTAACAAAATCTGTTACAACCCACCTTATTCACCTAGTTTAAAATTCACTAAGTGTTCTAATCCTATATAAATTTCGCCATAGTCTCCCCTATATTTTACACTCTCACCACATTGTTTCAGTCATTTAAATGATCTACACCACCTGTTTATAGCCAACACATATGTACCCAACTCTCATACACAAATACCACACTAAAACAACATCAAAATTCCTGCACTCAACAATCCATTCCCAATCTGTTTTGATACGTTTTAAATGTCTTTTAAAGGCTTAGAACATTTATATCCTCTTACACATTACACTACTAATACACTATCATTTACAATACCAATTTTAACTTCTAAAAATCTGTTACATACTCATTTACAAAACTATACAAAGATGAGCTTAATTACCTTGTTTTCTTCTTCTAGTTTCCTCCTCTTCTTGCTTCTTCCTTCCTCTTTCTCCACCGGTTCAACAACACAAATTCTCTACTCTACAACCCATTGATATACACATTTCAATACACCATTCTAATACACAATTTAACCCTAACCATTATGTTTAATATAGGTTTTAGGGTTTAGGATTTATTACCTTCCAAGAGTGTAAACAAGGCTTGGAGTGGCTCAAACACAAGATTCCAACTCCCCAATGAGGCCAAAATCGGCTAGTGTACAAGGAGTAACAAGAGCTTAGTTTCTAGATTTCGTTTTGCCCACAATGGCTAGAAAAAGATGGAGTTTTGAGAATATTTTACCTCAAAAGAACAAGGAGAAGGAGCCTTCTAATGGTGGTGTTGAAGCTCCAAATGGGACATACCCAATAAAACGAAAATGCTCCTTTTCGATTTTTGGAAGGAGGGAAATGTTGCTCTTGAGGAGAGGATTCCAATTGTGGTATTTTTATAATTTTTGGAGGGGATTAAGAGGGGTTACAAGATGAGAGAAGTTAGTATTTTGTGTGGCTTATCTTTTTCTCCATGGAAATCGGCTGGAGGTAGAAGAAGAAATAAAAGAGAGTGAGGGAGGAGGGTTGCATGCGTGAGAGAGGAGAATGGGGAGGAGAGAGAGTGTAAAGTGAGAGTGTTTACTTTATGTATTTTTATTGTATTTGTCTTTTGTGAGTAAAAGGAAGTTAAGTGTGGTTGTGTGTGTGGGGAATGGAAATCGGACAGCACACAGACCCACAAGGGTTTTGAAAAATTCTTTTTACATTATTGGACACATAAGTCTTGGTTATTTATATTTCTACCCCACAACTTCCCGTTTTTGACAGTTTTTACTAATCTCTCGTTTTATTGATTTTATTGGTTCTAAAGCTTCACTAATATTTATTAATGATTATTTAGTTGACCAAAATTATTACGAGTCTATTTGACCCGCTTAAAGACACGTTTTCCCGGTTACCTCGAAAAACGCGCTTTAAGGTTCGTTAGTGGTTTTAATCCATTTTAAGGATCTATTTTCTTCGGGATTTGTTCCCTCATGATTATTTATACTTAATTAAGCCTCTAAATTATTTATTAGCCTAATTAACCACTATTTTTAATTACAGGGTATTTCAAAAAGGGTTACGCCCACGTACCCCACAAGTATACACAAAACTATAAGAAAGTGACGTATACTTATCTCGCATGGAGTCCTCTAACACCCATGTCGTCTCCTCAATATCATGGTTTGACCAAAGAACCTTGACCATTCTAATGGTCTTGTTCCTGGTCTCCCTAGTTTTGGAGTCTAAAATGCGTACTGAGGTCTCCTCATATCTAAGTGTAGGATCTAACTCGAGTGTCTCGGGCTCTAAGATATGTAATGGGCCCACTCTCTCCGTAATAAGGTACGGTCCTACATACTTCGGGCTTAGCTTGCTCTTCTGCCCCAATTCTTAAAATTCCCTTTATAGGTGAAACTCTAAGGAAGACTCGATCGCCTATTGCGAACTTGAGGTCTCTCCTACGAACATCAGTATATGACTTTTGTCTGCTTACGGGGTATAGCCCCCAAGAATCTATGCATTCTCTGACATGTTCCATAGTGCATTAATATGCTTTTATATCTGAATCCCGTATGTATGGGTGAAGGTGATCTATTATCTTGTACATTGCTAATATTATTTCATGGCGTGTTTAAACTATTTGTGTATAACACACTTCCATTAATCGCCTCTTAGTTGTAATCGTCGGCGCTCGTGTCTTTGTATTAATATTAGGGATACTTATGATCCTTATCTTTAGGTCATCATCTTGTGATTCTGGTATTTGAGTTTACTTTCACCATATTCGGTTTTCTTTTTCACTGTAAAGTGTGAGCTACGGTCAAGCCGTGCATCTTATGTATATTATAGAAAGTTTCATTGATATTATTGATTCACCAATTATTGGTGGTACATACACGATTATTATCGTCTGTTCACTAGGTATACCACAGTAGGGTTCCTGTTAAGGTTTTTTTTTTAACAAGGTATAGTTTCCTCTCAATTAAGCATGTTCCTGTGGTTCGAATCAACTCATGTGAGTATTAGTTTAATGTTTCTTCTCTTTATATTCTACCCTGCTTATAGGTAGGTTTCCATTTTAATATATTGGGTTTGAATGTAAAAAAGACATGGAAGTCGATCTTTCCCTCCAGATGGTAATTTGGCCATAACTTAGAATCTAGTTTGAGAATACTCTTATTACAAGGTATTATCTCTTGATCTCATATTAATTTATTTATATGGTTCATGGAATAATAATAGTTAATATTTCCTCACAATTGATTATTTTCCCGCCATATGCGGAGTTGTTTTGGCTAATTAATTTCCTCAGGGTAACCTGGATAACTTAACTCTTAATTTACACATTCTACCTCTCATATACCTATTTGTCAAATTTTTATTTGATTTAAGAATAAATACTTACGTATTACAAAAATATTTTTGACCACTTGTAAGGAGTCTCAGGAATCATCCAACTCTGACGGGGTCAGCATCAGTGTTGAACTATCCTTCCACACCATTTTGTGTTGGTTTTCCTTGATCTGACCAGGATCAAGTTCGACCTCCCACGTCAGATATCAAACAACCACATAATTGTCTTTTCCAAATTTATCTTATCAAACTTTGTGACGTGGTGATTACTATATGTACCTTTTCCTCCGACTTTTATGTAACTATTCCTATTACTGTTATAACTCATATTCGATTCTAGTGTATTCCTTAATCCCCGGAACTAAGTTCCTCTGATCAAATCATCAAGTGGGGAAGCCAGTTTTTCCTCTTGGCATAAAAGGTAAATTCTTATTAACACATCTAGGCTCATACTGTCTAATAATTATATCCATCAATCATCTTAACTTCTAAATCCATCATACAAGTAATAAGTTCTGTCATGGACTTGCATACCTTTGAATACCTCTTCTCTTAAAAGGTTTATCTAATACTTAACTTATCAGGGCTTGATTATTGCCTATACTTGGTTATCATTACATAGAACAAAGGCCGTCACAGTTAGACTTCCAAGTAAAAATTTCATAACTCTATCAACAACTATAGTTCCATAAGGTATTATTTCCTCTTCCTTAAAGCTGGCTTTTCTTTATTCCATGTAAACTCCATAAATCGGGTGAACCATATGTTCAGCCAAGGTTATGTATCTCTTAATATTAGTACCATCTTAAACTAAGGGTTTCCAGTTTATATCCTATGGTTTGGTAATAGGACAATCAAAGCATATTCTTTGTTTCTATCTCTTAGAATGTGGTTAATCCACAAACTTAATGGCTTCCAAACATAGGTCGATTAGTTATATCAAATAGAAAATCCAGAATCACAGGGATTAGTATATAACGTTAGGAAGGCTTACGTGTAAAACAATTGTTACAAGCCAAGGGGTATGTTTCCCCACTTTTAAATTTAATTTACACTTTTTTTTGCATATATTAATTCAAAGTTTCAAACTCTCATATAATTTACACTGACTTCATTGCAAGTGTCGAGGAGAGTATTCGTTACCATGTTTATATTAAAAATTTATATTACATATGAGGTTAACCTTATTGATTTGTTGCGATCTTTATTCGCGTTTATAACTTGAGCTGTCATAAAAACATATGCTCGTATATAACCATAAGAACAGTGTAGGACGACAGCCTCAAAATAGGGTAGGTATATTTTAACGATACCCTAGCCCTCTGAAATGTATCAATACTCCTCAACGTTTTAGGTTTACAACCTCCAATTTATATTTATATATGTAGCATTTGGTATTGCTAATTAAGTATTTCTCCCGACTTCAGAAAATATAGATTCAATGTTTATTCTCTCCTTTATTAATTAGGAGTCCAGCATAGTTACCATATTAACACTAGCTGAGACCTTGGTGTTTGTTCAGGTATTCAAAACTTGTACTTATCCATGATGGATGTTAGTTATATATTTGAGATCTTGTTTCTCTATTGTCATTTTTCAAGGTTTTTGCACTATTTTCTCACGAAGTTAATAAGGGATTGTAAGATTTGTAGTCTCGCACTGAGCGGTAAGCTCGGTGCCTGGGTATCCCATAAAATTCAGTGTTTATTCTCTACGTATAGGTCTCTAACAAGCCCTTTTGACATTTTATGTAGTCTTAAGTATTTCTTATTATTAATGTATCCTTTTCATGACATCTGCTCGTCATTTAGGCAGGTCATAATTTATAGCTACTATGAGTTTGGACAGTTGATAACGCCCGTTGGCAGTCTAAGTAAAAACCATCTTTTCCTAACTATATTTTCTCTTAACCTTTTATCCCTAGGCTATTCTCGGTTTAATACTTTTAATACCCTTATTCTATGGTACACTACGATTTCTCCACTATATATCCACATGTCTCCTAACTTTAAAATAATCTTGTAAGACTTATCCATCCTCTTCTTATCACCATATAAACTCAGCACCATCTCCTATGGAGAATGATACAACTGGTATTCCAATCCTTACCCATACTCATCATGTACATAATTTAAGTTTGATCCACTCCTATATCCTGGTATATAAAATCTTCCAAGGCTTACCCCAAGTTCTACATTTATTCATAATGGTTATTTTTCATTTATAGTTAAGTATTCCTTGAGTAGGATCATGCCGGGTCAAGTACTTGGCATTAAGCCTCTGGATATTCCAGACCTTCGCTCATAGGCTCAGGTGATCTTGGTCTCATGGGTAAGGAAAATAAATATTGAAGTATCCCATTAGGTGAGAGGTTACCTAAATTAGGTCTCTTTAAATTTTGATACTTACTAATCCCATATAAGTCTCATCGACTAATAACTATAACACATATTTATGCATCATGCATTTAGTTTAGGTTCTAGGCTTACCGGTTCGCGCTAAGCGCTAGCTTCAGCACCTGAAGTTCCTACTGTGTACAGGGTATTCTTCATGAAACTATCTCCTTCCCTTCCGACTCCCGGATGAGGATGGCTGTTCTGCCGGTCCTCTAGTATAGGTATTAGTCTGCAGCGCTTGACCTTCTCTGGGTCCGCCTACTTCCATAGCTGGTGTTTCTGTGAACTTTTAGCTCCCTTGTAAACTCGGCTTCCTGGATTAGAAAAGCATTCGTACTCCCTGTGACCTTCTTTCTTGCAATATCGACACTCCACCTTCCTGCCTGCGCAGTCTACGCCTGGGTGATCCTTTCCATAACGTTTACAGTAATAGTGACATCGGGTTGGCTATTGCCTCTAGGTGGTGCTGATCTCCGTGGCTGTGCATCAATGGCTGAGCCTGTCAGACGAGGAATCTGCTCCCTTGTCTTCTGATCATGGAAATCCTTCGCCCCTTCTTCCTTCCAAAGAATTTTTTCCCTTCTTAGCATAACTGCCAGGGGTTGCTCCATCATCATCTCCTTCAGTATCTTCCTGCAACACTTCCACAAACTCTGCATCCAAAGTCGGTGTAGTTCTAGGGTGGCCCTCTACAGACCGCCACCAAACGTCAGCTGCGTCCTTCAGGTTGTATGCGGCGATGTCGACCTGCTGGTCTTCTGGAACTCTGACAGCCTCGAACGCTTTTGGTGCTCTACAATGAACTTCTCTAGTGCGGCGGGGTCCGGTTCCCCTGAATAAATTGGTACTCTTGCGTCTGTAATGCTCTTCAACCAGTTGGTTTCCCTGGGCTGCGGCGGGTGGGGTATGGCTCCCGTAAGTTGAGCTCCTCGTTGCTGCGTGAAAACTGTCATGGCTGATGCTAGGTCTGGTATACTGGAACATCTACCGGTGTCTCGCCACTGCGTCCACTGCTGTCTCCACGTGGTCTTTCGCTGGTCGACATCTATAACAGTATACTATTATTTCTACTCGGTTGCTACACCGTCATACACAATCACAGTCATGTAAGTTTGTTAACGACTAGCAATAAAATATCCCTAGGGTTTTTTTCTAAGTCACGTATCCTCACGGAGTTCCCGTATCCCAATATTCCTATGCTCATTGTCCTAGACTCAGTATTTTCATCAGAGCGGAGTACCGCTCTGATACCATTTTGTAAACACCCTAATCCTAAACCTGTAACGAGTCGCAATTCGTAGCCATAATAAATATGATTCGACAGCGAAAATAAAATCTAACTACCTTGGTGTTACACGCCGTTACTCACCCTTGTGAGCAACAAGGCTTCCTTACTCTTTCCAAAAATTCAACTCCTCACGCTGTGATGAACAGATACTGAGTACTCTAATTATTACAAACCAAAACCAACTAAATGAGCAACTAACGGATTACAACAATCTCTTTATTACAATACAAAATAATCCAAAGGTGTTTGCTGCAAACACACATCAGCTACCCCCGTGTCCTGCACTCCGGCTTGGGTCTTCTTCAATAACCTGGAATGTTTGGCCCAATGAAGGGCTCAACAATCGAAATGCTGGTATGCTAAATGTAGTCTTAAATCATTTGGATTTCTTAAGTCATTTTAGCCATCTTGATATTAGGTTCATTACATAAAATACCGGTTTACAATGATAACAGTAATAACTGTAAACATATAACAATCACAAAACAGTTCACCTGTAAACACCAGTGTACAATAGTACACGACACCAATAACCACACAACAATAACTCATAGAAACAACCAATAGTCACACATTAATAAACCATAACAATAACCAATAATCACATATTAATAATTCATAACGATCACCAGTCAAGATACGCGTATTAAATTGTACTTGTTAGTTAGCCACCTGACCCTTATCCTGTAAACCAACCATTAAACCTTTTCCAATTAATTTCCACCTCAAGTGACATGTTAAGTCAAACCTTAATAACTTATTAATGGACGAATGTCCCCTATGTTCCTTTGGAACTGTTTACCAGCTGACCCTATGGCCCTGGTTAATTGACCGATCCGGTCGAACCTGTGCACCAACGGCAGTGCCTTCTGCCATCCCCGAATGTGGCTGATGGATTTCCTTGAGTGACTCTCCATTGAAGTCTCTCGTAGTGATCACAATGCGCAACCAGAAAGTCGAAACGATCTGGATTCCTCTCTTTATAAGTTAGCCCTTTTTTTTTTCAGTGACATAATAACCAATATTTGAATTAAGACCTTAACAGTTGACCATTGTTAGGTTCAATAATACCTAAAGGTCAGTTAGTCTTTTCCCAGTTTAGATGTATAAACTTTCAGTCATAAGACGTTCGCGTATAAATACAACGCAACAGTTTGAGCAATACAGTATACAATATCATTCACATAAAATCATAGATATCGCTCTTATCAATTAAACACATAATGTCTGGACCTTAGGAAAATCCTTAGGACATTCAGACCACACAATTAACATACCGTTCACCAAGTAACTGCTAGCTTGACAAACCCCTGTTCAGTAGTCCCTCCCGTACACTGTTATTTAAACATGCAATACCGGGTAATATTAATATAACTATTCATTAAATATTATAGTACTGTCACTGTAATGTTTATACTCGTTGTATAATAACTTCGTATGTTATTTATTTTCCCCTGTTATTTTAACATGGTTCTAGATAACCTAGCAGTTCATTATTTTATGTGGAGTTCACATGTGATAATGAATTTCCATTATACGGTATATTCTTATCTCATCATTTATATACTCATAATTATTTCCACTTATTCCTTATTTCATATTATTTGGTTAGTTATATTATAACCACCTTTATTTTATAAACTTTATATTATACTCCATATTATACCATAATACGTTATATACCTTTTTTTACTTCCTTCCCCTTATTAAATTATAAATCAACCTTTTTAATTTGGTATTTATATTTTATATACACAACTTTATAAATTATTAAATAACCACATATAGTTTCCGGTAATTATAATTTGAACCCATTAACTTTTACAACTTACCAAACAACCATATACTTTTATAATCTACTAAATACCCATATTAATTTTCAGAAATCGTAAAACAATTATATTAACTTCTATAAATTGCCAAGTAACCTTATAACCTTTATAATTCACTAATTACCCACTTTAACCTTTGTAATTATTAATCATCCACATTACCTTTTTAATTTACTAATTAGCCACTTAATATTTCGGTAATTCCAAAATGGATATTCTAATTTTTATAAATTATCAAATGACCTCATTAATTTTCGGTCTTGACATATACTTTCCTTATATTTACATTTTAACCCCAAAACATTATGTAAGTTACATATTAACTTATAAACTATAGTTTTAATATTTAATTTCTTTAAATACCGAAATGGTCCTTATAATTTTGCAATTTATGCTTTCGCCCCAAATAAAATTTAGTTTAACACTTATACTTTCATAAATTACACATCCACCCTTAAACTTTTATAAACTTAATATTTTATGTCATAAATCATTTTAACCCAAAGTTTTTGGTCAACACTTTGACCAAGACTTAATTTCACAATTAATACTTTAATAATCCATAAAATCACAAGTAATTCTCGGCCATACACTATATTTCCCAATAATTACAAAATAGTCCCAAACCTTTACAAAATGTTATTTTAACACTTAACCACTTATTTAAATTCACCAAAATTCATATTATAAATTCCTACCTTATATTATAACATAAATATACCAAATCAACCTCTTTGTTCTCGGCATTTATAATTAATACACTAAACTTTTCAAAATTTACATTTTAGCCACATAACCTTATAAATTAGCCATTTAAATACTTGTAGCTATTTTAAATACACCCAAAATTTATAATATAAGTTAATATATACTTATATATTTCGAAAATCACCCAAATAATATATTTAACTCTCGGCTTTTATATACTTTTACTATATAGTTTTAAAACTTGATTTAAACCTTATAATAAATACATTAATGTATATAAGCCATATAACACTTCTAAAAATTATGCTAATGACTTAGAATGATTATAAACTAAAATTAAAACATATTATTCTTAGATATTTCGGTTTAACAATATGTGTATCATATTTTATTTTTGTGACACAATTTTATACCTTAAGGTAATAATCTTACCTTATATGTTATAAATTATTTTCTTGACTTTATAACCCATAATATTTTCGGCCATAATTTATTTAGAGGTTATATAATCTTTATACCAAAGTTTGAAGCTTAATTTAAACTTAAACTTAATAAACCTTACTTATATAAACTTACCCTTAAATCAAGACAATTCTTGTACTTGATTTTTCCTTGAATTTCCAAGCTCTCCAAATGCTATCTTGATGAATAATTTTCGGCTCCTTAAATATATTTAGGAGATCCATTTGTTAGACTTCTAACAAGAGTTTATAAATAATATTTGTAGTAATTTTACAAGAGTTTACCTTAGGAATTTATCAAGGTATTTTTGATACACCTTGGATGATTGTAGATCCAAGTTTCCTTCATGAAATAATGAAGAGAATATGGATTTAGAAGTTCCTAAATTTTCGAAAATGCTATAAGGAATTACTTAGGTTTTTCAACATGAAAATATACCTTAACTTGATCTTGTTGTTCCTTGTGTTGTAGTTGAATTTAGGAACCACCTTGGAGCATATATGTTTGGCGATTTCTAGTAGGTTTGCTAGGATGATTTCTTGCTTCAAGACTTGATAGAATTAACTAGGAAATCACACTAAAATGGTGTTAGGAACTAATACACCATTAATGGAGTTTATTAACACTTAGGAATCAATTTAGGAAATGAAGAAAAGAGAGAACAAGAGAGGAGACTTACCTATGTGAATGATGCAAGGGAATGAATGGGAAGCTCACGAACTGAACTACAAGGAATGAAGCTCAATTTTGTGTCATTATTTTATGTAATGTTTTAAATTATTTAGCTTAATTATTGTTCTCATCTTGTCTCTTCTTGCAGGTGATCGACTTGGTGGAAGTGATCGACATTATGGAGTACATAGGCTGCTCTACATGGAGTAGTCTCACGGCTAAAAGGAGTGGTGGAGACTTATTTAGGTTACTTAATATCATTAGGCAATTTAATTAGCACTTTGGTGATTTAAGTATTGTTGCTAACTTGTCTTGTCCTTGCAGGTGCGATCGGAAATAATGGAGGTAGCAGCTCCATTCCTTTGTAGCCATACGGCTAATGGGATGCTAAAAGGTTAGCTAAGTTGTGTTAATTGTAAACTAATCAATCTTGCTTATTAGTTTAGGTTTCCTTTTTGCTTAATCATGCAGCACTAATCTTATTTATTTGTGCAGGTTGAACGGCTGCAATGGAGCACAACAGCAGCTCCTAATTGAAGTAGGTTTACGGTAATGGAGTGCTAGAAAGGTTGGTCAAGTTTTGTTAGTTATAGACAACTAGTTAATATTAGTTAGGTATTTGTCTCCTTTGGGCTTAATTAATTGGTAATCATACTTTCCTTTCTCAGATTCCAATCGACATCAAATGCCAAGGAACAACTTGCTTCATTCATTTATTGCCTAATACAAGCATGACTAGATTAGCATATAGTCTCTTATCTTTATTTAAATTAACCCTCACTGTTTTATTGCAGGTACACGTATTGGAGGGGCTTCTCCAGACTGTAATTAATTGCTATATCACCATATAATACATGCTAAGATGACTCACCATCCATAAGACCATTTTTAAGACAAAAACTAGCCAAAATTGACTATAAAAATCGCCCCATATGGTGGTCAAATGGAACTGATTTTTCATTTGATTTTTGTTACACTATATTGTACTAAGATCATAATAATATGTATAATAGGTTCCAGCATTTAATTGGTACATTTTTATTATGATAAAGATGAAAGTTTTAAGGTAAAAATGCTGATTTTAGGTACCTTTTTGATCCTAAAATCGCCCCTGGTTGTGCTATGATTTTAGCACTGGAATTAATTGATTTATATGGTCAATTTATCTACTTTTAAGATTATCAATTCGTGGCTCCTCAAAACTTCAAGGCAATTGCGTAAAACGCATTTTTGTGACACCCGAAGGTGCATTTTTGTGCTTTAAGGATTTTCTGGGAATTAATTAGTCGCTATGACTTCCAAGTGTTTATTGACATTTTTATAGTCAATAATAATATATTAAGGTGTTATATTGAGTTATATGGGGTTATACCCACTCAGAACACAATTCTCGGGCTACCCAGGCAAAAGGAGCGTTAAGAAAATCCTCCGAGTACTTTGTTTTTAACTGAGAATTTATCTTGAGAATTTCATCTTAAATGTTCATTAAGGTACTATTATGCATTTAGAATGAGGTGTAATGCTTTATTTTATTTTAATAAGGTATTTTCGGGACTTTCGGGTCTTAAGGGGCCTTTAAGGGAATTCCCGAGCATATTGTATTTTCATTCAATTTTTGATGAAGTCCTGCGTTCCAAGGGTCATTTAATGATCCTTTATTATCTTCATAAGAAGTTTATAGCTTATATAACTTGTTTACTTAAGGTCGGGCTTTAACGCACGTTTTTGACCTTAAGGAATTTAGGTGCTTTTTTAACGCCCAAGTGTTTTATATACTTTCTTAGGGTTCATAATCCCCCAAATAATTTTTATAGTTTCTCAAATAATATTTATTTACTTATATTTAATTATTTTAAATGTTAGGGGTATTTCAATAAGTTTCTAGAGGAGATAACATCAAGAGATAATAGCACAGGACAATGATCCGAAGAAAATCTAGGAAGATTCGTAACAACACAATTAGGAAAGATTCTGCACCATTCTGTGGAAGCCAAAATTCTATCAAGCTTAGCACTAATAGTACCGTTTGACCAGGTAAAAGCATTACCATAAGAGGGAATATCAATCAAGGCTCTGGTATGAATCCAGTTAACAAAAGGACTATCAATACCCCCATTACTTCTTGCAGTTTGGCTTCTGTCATAGGGCAAAACAGTGGCATTAAAATCGCCACCTAGAATCCATGGAAGATCATTTCTATGCTGAATCGTGTTAAGTTCATACCAAAGATCCTGTCTGATAGATGGATTTGGGCTAGCATACACAGTTGTAAGGAAAAAAGACCTACTACTAGGAACAACAACATGACAATGAATAAATTGTCTACTAGAGCTGATAATCTGAATAGTGATAGGACCATTCCATAAAATCCAAATACCCCCACTGAAACCAATGGAATCTTCACGAAAACAATTATCAAAACCAAGTCTATCACAAATCGATCTCGTAGTATCACCACTAACTCTCGCCTCACCAAGTACCAATATGTTAGGACTATTAGTGCGAATGATTTCCCTAACAGCCCTCTAAAAACCAGTACGCATCGCACCCCTAATGTTCCAAAAAATCAACTTAGTCATAAAAGAAAACAAAAACAGATGCATGACCAGAAGATATTTTGCATAATTATGCACCACCAAAAGGGGATCACCCGCACAGCATGACCTGAATCAGTATGATTCGCACCAGCACAATTGATATCTATATTACCAGAATCTGTGCATATAATAGTTTTAGGGATAAGAGGACTACCTACAGGGCCTGGATCTAAATCCAAGGTGATCTTGAAGCTTCCCATCTGACTGATCTTCTTGGGAGCTCTTTACTCTAAGATCTTGTGTTGATTGAGCCTTCCCATCGGTATGATGTGATTCCTTATTCAATATATGAAAACGGATCCATCTTTTGTCGGGGCACGCTTATCCTTAATCTCTGCCCTGTTATTTTGCCGTGTTCTGAAAGTGCTACGCTTCTTCGGCACCATCCAGTCACCATAATCGTTGATGATATGTGGGATTTCTGAGCTTACCGCCTCCGGAACTAATCGGACTCCTTCACTTTGTACTATCTCGGCATCTTCCTTTTGATTAGGACAGTTAGTATCCTTATGGCCGTAGCAACCGCAGGCAAAGCATACTAGGTGAAGACCCTCATGCTCAATTTTCATAGTGCGTCTTCTGAATCGGTATTTAGCAAGAAGTGGTTTTGTCAGATCAACCTCTATTGCCACTCTAGCGAGCCTGGACTTTCCAAAGTTTTCCATGGAGAGATCAACTTTCTTTACTTTCCCGACTTTCGACCCAAGAATATGAAGAAACTCTTCATTGTAGTACTCATTTGGCAGATCCGGAAACCTGACTAGGACCTCCAAGTTGGCCAGAGCCTCTGAATTCGGATTAAAATTTGGTTTCCATCGACGCACTGTGAGGTAATGATCTAGAATCGGCCAAGGTCCCTCAGTGAGAACAAAATGTAGATCATCTTGATTGGAAAAATTGATGCTGAAGAATCCATTGGTTAGATCTTCCATCGTAAATTCACCCCGTAGGTTCCAGCGCTTCTTTAGTCTATCGAACAGAATGGGCATTGGTAAATTCTTGCCGAGAAGCTTTACTATAATTGCGTTTTTCCAAGGTTCCCTGTAACACAATTTCTGCTCCTTAGAAATTCGGATTGATGGACACCTGGGATCCTCATCTTCCACATCATCTTCTTCATCATCTGAAACCAAATCTAGGTCTACGCTGCTGTCGAAAGAGGCTGGCTTCTGGGCATTCGAAGCTAGTACCACGTTTTTGAAAGAGATCTGTTGTTCTTGAATGACTTTCGGAAATTCTTGAAGGTCATCCTGTCGACTATCAATCAACATACTAGAACTCTCCGAGCTGCGGGGAATTTTGGCAGGTTTGCGAGTAATTTCTGCATCTTCCATCGTGGGGAGACAATAGAGAGAAAGAGAAGAACAAAGAGAGGGGGAGAAGGACGATATAGACAAGGCTAAACAGAAATTAAAAGAGCTCCGACCGCCGCAAGAAGTGGCCGCCGGTAATACCGCGCTATAGAACTAGTTTAACTGGAGAGAGAAGAGGAATTTTCCGACTCTCATCTTCTTTCACTTTTTTAGTGGCCCGCTTCTCTCATATAGAGGATCCTCCTATTAGTACACTTCCCTCCTCATGGAGGATCTCTTATGTTTCAATAAAAAGGGATTAGTCCTCCTGTTTCCGATCAAAAAAATTTGGACCGATCAAGTTTAGTTTGGGTCCGCTATCAATCGTAAGCGAAATGAAATTGATACTATGTGATTTGGTAGGTAAGGTACGCTTTTTTGTCATCATTTTACTATGGTCCAGGCGGCCGTCACTACAAACGACTGAAGAAAGTAAATAGGATGAAAATAGAACCTTTTTTTTTTCGGATTTTGTCCAGTTTTACATGGTTAATTATATAATGGAAAAATTACATTCCCATCTACGACGTTTGGTGAAATACACACACTTCACCTACGAGTTTTTAAAATTACTTTCCTCATCTATGTAGTTTCCCCGTTTTACATCCAATAATTTTTCTAATATATGTTTAATTTAAAAGATACTTAAACATTATTCAAAATTGAGGAAACTTTACATGGATGATGTTAAAGTGTTATAGTTTGATCTTATGTCAAATTCGAAAATTTTTAAGTTCACATGTGACCGTAGAATCCAATGAAATATGTGATATGTGAGCGCATTTTCATTGAGTCCCACAGATCACGTTTGAGCTTAAAAACTTTAGATTTGTCACTGAAACCAAATACAACACTTTAGCATCATCTATGTAAAATTTCATCAATTTCAAACAACATTTAAAAATCTTTTAAATTTAACAAAACTTAGAAAAGTTGTTGGATGTAGTACGAGGGAAACCACATGAGTGGGGAAAGTAATTTTTGTAACTTCATAGGTAGAGTGTGTAATTTCATCAAACATCATGGATGTGTCATGTAATTTTCCCTTATAAATTTATACTTTTACTCCTAAACAAGCCAATTTGTCTACAATCGGACGCATGATGCCTATACATGCAGCTATCGTTGAAGAGATTAATGTGTTAATTATATGATTTTAATAGTTTTTGTTAGTACAATCCTAATACAAAGGATAGGGGCACAGGCGAATGATAGCTCACACGTTATTGACCATGATTTATATAGCTAGCTTTGCAGAAGAAGAGGTTCTAATATTATCCTCCTGAACTTGTGTTTTTATGATATTAATGTGTTAATTGTTAACACCACACGCTTCTTTTGTTTCTTTGTATAAATGATATGCATTAATAATTAATTATTATACCAATTTTATCTTTTATTTTATTTGTTTTTTCTAAACTTTAGCAGCGACGATAACTGAAGCTTTAGTTTTACAAATGAACGGATTAAATAGTCTTGCACAAAAAGCTCAGCTTACATTAGTGACCAAACATAATGAATCATTGGGTCGGTTTGTTGCATCCACTGTAAAACAGTGTTTTATAGTATCTATTTTAGTACGGATCTCACCATTTTTCTTTTACTATATTCAAACTCTGGGAAATTTTCCGGTCCAGAGGCAAAATCACAACTCAATTCCCTCTGAGGTGTGAATTCTCCCGTAATTACACCGCAGGTGTGTTTTTTTCTTTTTGCTTTGAAGGAAGCGCACAACAGAAGTCAGCTTGTTGGCTGACTGCTATCTGTTGTGCGCCTCCTTTGCAAATTTTTTTTTTTTTTTTTTTTTGTCGATTGTGAAGGAAGCGCACACTGCAAGTCAGCCTCCTGGCTGACTGACTTGCAGTGTGCGCCTCCTTCACAAACTACAAATCTGTAAAACCTAGCGCACTTCTATTCGACGCCGCGCTCCTCATTCTTCTTCAACCCACCTCACCCGCACCCGCGCCGCTAACCATCTCTTCTTCCTCCCCAACTCTCTTCCTTCTTCTCAACCCACCGATTCTTCCTCTCTTCTTCCTCTTCCACCACCATTTCCTTCATTTTTAATCTCTCCCTCTCAAACCTCTTTGCATTATACAAGTATTTATCCTCCCAAATTAACAGCTCAACATCCCCATCTGTTGATTAACTGATTTTGAACAAACCATGGATCCGGGGAACTATCAAGTGTTCGATGCGCAGGGACCGGTCGAGGATCACCGTTTAGTCTGCAGACGACCCATATTTCTGCAGCTTATGCGTCTGCAGATGAGGTTAGTTTTTTTTTTTTGAATTAGTATAATTTTTTTAATTTTGTTTAGTGTTAATTACTTTATCTTTGTGTTATATTTATTGTAACACCCCATCCAACATTTACATACTTACAACAAACTGCAGCGGAAGAACAACCTCATCACATTACTTAACTTGTTGGTGTTACACGCCGTTAGCCACCCACGTGGCTAACAAGGCTAATACATACACAATGTATCGGTCTGATGGGCTAAATTCCCGAGCGACTATACATTGTTATTCCTTTACATTAACAACAACAATAACGACATACACCTTGTTAACTATACGAGTATTATAAACTGGTGCCGACAACAATATCGGTCTTACTACACCTACTGTGTATGTATATACACACTTAAATAAATACCCATGTACAATGACTACCCGTCCTACTCTCGAACGGCTTCCAGCACTTCGTACCTGAAATAGGAAAAGAAGAGAAAGGGGTGGCCCCAAGGGGCTCAGCACCTTTGCTGGTATGGTAATCCCGCAGCCCACATGCTATCGGGCCACGCACAACTACTTGTCGTCTTAGCATGCGGTGATTATATTTGAATCATACATGTAACAACGAACACACATCACATAACAGACACACAACACTTAACATTTCGCCTCAATGGGCTCAACAATCGGATAATACATCCTACTTAATGAGTCACTCATGGTAATCATCATCCCTAGAGTGTTTCTCCTCCAACGGAGCTACTTCCTTAATAGGCGACACATACCCTTAAATCGGGTTATCCTTAAACGCCTTTTATCACCAACTGGGAACCATATCCATGATCCACACACTTCACATTTTACAACATATAACATACACTACATAACAAAACTTAACACACTTTGCACGTTTCCATGTGCACACAACAACACCGCAATAATATTGCATCACAACAAAAACACACAACACAACGGGAATGGTTCTCATAGGAACCGACCCAAACATCACCAATACACTGTTGAGCCTAGAGATTGTTGCCAGTCTCATGATAAGCTCGTTACATAACTCGTTACCGTTTCGTTAAATGACGGTTAACTTAACACAAGGTGCCCGGATATAGTGATCCAAGCACACCGAAACAAACATAACAATAGTATGCCCCTGTGGCCCGACGTGAGTCAGTAATAGCCTTGGTTAAGCTAAAGGGTAGGTTGGGACCAAATTGGAAAACAACCAATACATACAGAGAGGATCGAACCTGCTATGACAACGACCCCCATACTCACACGCGTGGCCGGAACAGACCGGACTCCTCATTCCCCCCGTTAGCACTTATTAGAAGTTCATCTTTGAACTTTATTAAACATTCACAAACATTGAGTTAAGTCTTGTCAGACATACACAAGGGAAAGAGAGTCACACATTCACATACAAACACCACGCACAATCATTACATATCCAACTCACGCATAGCCGTGGTTAGAACGTTCCTTAAGTCGGAAACGTTGTTACCGGATACCGTTCTCTTACGTTTACCTAATAGTGGTTAACTAGCCCTTCAAGCGCATTAGAGGTTACCGGTATCGGCACGTAAACATACAATAACAATAATGACTGTAAACTCGTTTCATGGTTTATATCATAACGTGGCAAACATACAGAAAAACACATTGGCACACAAGCCGGTGTAATCCGATAGGACACAGGTTGCAAGAAAACCATACCTGTCCCGGAGTCCACTTTACCACGTCCATACGTTCCTCGAGCGATTCTCGAACAACTGTTAACATCCACGTGTTTTCATTAACATCGGGGTTTGCTTGATCATTTAATGTCAATGCTTAATTTTTCCCCGTTAACTTAGTTACATAACTTAACATTTTAACTTGTTTTACTCTCACACATTTTAGTACAACTTTTAACCCACTTAGGTGTCATTAAAACTCCCCTAACATGTCCTTAACATCCTTATAACATCATTACCTACCAATCCCCATCATCACATATCATTTCATAACCTTAAACCATGTTTTTGGTCCGACCGACCCCCGACCGACCCACACTGGGTCGGTCCATTACAGACCCCTTTTACTTCCTTACAAACATGACCGTCCGACCCACGTCCGACCCACCATTCTGGGTCGGTCCATGTGCGAACATTTTTCCACCTTGTAACTTGACCGACCGACCATGTCCGACCCACCCTTTGGGTCGGACCATTACCGAACACATTCCAAACATTTTACAGAGGCTCGACCGACCCACAAACTGGGTCGGCCCCTGGGTCGGTCGCCTCCTAAACTTACCCAAACTTTGTCAAATCTTCACCAAACTTCTCCTAAGGCCTCTTAATGTGTTCTAACATCATTTGGCACTTCAAACACTCCCTTAAGATATTCTTAAGCACTCACAAAACTATGTTTCCTAATTCCTTAAACCTTACTTATATCTCCACAAATTCCTAACACTTACAATGTTTTTCTCCTTATGATTTCTAGGTGGCATTTCACCTACAATGACCACAACACCAAGGTGTTTCCTCTACACCTTATCATCATCTCTCAACTTCTTTTCTTACTAACTAAATCTCCTTTTTACAACTTCTTAAACTCCTTACTCAAAACCTTACCTACCTAAACCTCGTTTTTTCCTTGAATAACAACATTACTAAACCTTAAACAAACTCCTCCAAGACTTAAATACATCTTAAGAACACCCCATAGATTCCTTAAACTTCCAAGAAAATGCCTAAATCCTTGCATCACTCTTAATCACTTTAATACATGTTTCCCTCTCAAGTAAACATTCATTCACCTTTATCCTTCCTAGTTCACCAAAACTCACTTACAACACTTAGAACTTCTTACACATTTTTCCCAAATTTGGCCATAGCTTCTCTTGCATTACTCACATCCAAACACTTAGGTTTTCACCTTAAGTCATTCATAATACCTAAAATCCATCAAACACATTTTATACACAAACTTCACATATTTGGCACTACATCACAATTAGTGCATAACTTAAATTGCTTGGCACTTAGGCCTTTAAATGCATGGCTCTTAGGCCCTTAAATGCATAAACCTTAAACACTGAATTTCCCACATAAATAATGCCTTTGACCTGCAAATACATACACCAAACATATGTTCTTTTACTAGTCTCCTTGAGAACATTTTACTAGGTCACTCACCATTGGCTCCTTAGGTATTTTATCAAGCAAATCTAGCTCATTTTCCTAAGGCAATTTAAACTACATTGAGATAGTTTGTTTACCTCTTTTTCCTCACAAATTCTTTCTTGGTTCCGGTAAAAACCGGTGGGGTGTTTGGTGTTGTTTTCCAACTTCTAAACATTATACAAACACATCCTGAGTATCAAGCATTAGGCTTCATCTCATTGTAAACCCTAGTTACACAATTGTTTTTTTAACAAGTAACACATTAAGGTAATTGTTTTACCTTGGAATTGGAAGAGAACTTGAATAAGTATCAAGAGAGGACTCCTCCTAGCCCTTGGAAGATTCAAATGAAGCTAGAGCAGGCAAGAAACACAACACCATGGTGAGGTGAATTTTTCGGACAACATGAAAACATGGAGGAAACATAGATTTTCTTTGAGTTCCTTACCTTGAAGCAAAGGAGAACCAATAATGTGAAAAGATGAGCTCAAGCTCCTTCAATGGTGAATCTTCATGGCACCAATTGAGTTCTTGAAGATTTGAAAAGAGGGAAGTGTAGAGCTTGACCTAACTAAGACAAATATGGTCTTGGAATTTGATTTGGCCAAGGGAACTAGAAGATACAAGTGGTCAAAAGCTTGAAGATGGTATATGTGCTGTAGCACAACCGAGAGAGAACAAGAAGAGAAGAGAAAAAGAAAAGAAGGGAACCGTGTGAAATGAAGGAGGAGGGAGAATGAAGATAGAATTTGCTTTTAAGAGATATTTGTAACTTATAAAGCAAATAGTACTTTACTAAAGTTTTAACCTTACTTATTTGATTTCTTCTACATGTTGGTGACTCCACCATGAAAAACCGGCCCCCATTTTAATAGAAGGGTGTTTGGTCTTTGTTGACCAACTTACTCACTTATAACTTATATGTTACAAACTAGTTACAAAATCACTATTCACCAATAACAAGGCACATAGAAGTGAATTTTTGATTTCCCACTATATGGCCACCCAAATGTGATACTATATAGTACACATGTTATTAAAGAGTAATGATGGACATTTAGCCATTCAAAACTCATTACAAGACAATTTTTTCAAAAACGTGCTTAAGACTCCTTAAAGCACATTTTGTGTTTTAACTAGTTTTTCAAGCTTGGTTTTCTTTAGTAATTGATTTAATATGTTCATTAACATATTTACAAAGTATAGGTATGACCATTAGGTCTTATACACATTCCCTCCCAGCTTAGAGCACATTTTTGCTCATATTGACTTTAAGGTATTACCTTGTGTTTTGTTTGGTTTCATTGTCTACCAAAGTTTCTTAAGGACTCATTTAGCCTTATTAAATCATAATTAAATGTTATCAAGTCTTGGTAGGCTCTTTGGGTCCTAACCAAGTTCACTCATAGCTTGAGCATGTTTTTGCTCAAACTGTGTCTTAATGCTTTATTGCTTTATTATGGTTTAAATTGTTCACTGATGTTACTAAGGCACTTTTTAGCCTTTACATACCATAATTTGATATTTAAAACCACATATCAAGGTTTGGGGTATTTCAATCTACCCCCCTTAAAAGAACTTCATCCTCGAAGTTCACACTTTCCCCCACACATCATTAAATCAGAATACGGGAATTACTTGGAAATAAACTTCCATAACCAAACACACTTCACATCACAACCTCGGACTTGATGGTCCGGGCAACACATTCACATCCACACATAACATAACATATCCACATGATAACCTCGGACTCTATGGTCCGGGTATCTTAACAACACTTACATACTAACAACCCCTTTGACTAACTGGTTGGTACATAACAACATTTGGACACATAGGTCCCCACAACATAACAGTCTTTAGACACATAGGTCTATGTAACACCACACATTTAGACTCATAGGCCTTGATAGTATACACTTTAGGAAATCCAAGTCAAAACAACATCCATGTTACACATACCACACAACATGTCAGAGCATGTATAGCAATCAAAAATATCCTTGATATACACTGTGATCCCGCAGAACACGGTCGCGATGGACACCTTCCGTCCCCGTGCCTTAGGAGATTAAAACAATCACATAAGTTTAAAATTTCCTTATGAGGTTAAGTAAGAAGACTTTAATTATGTAAAGTATCCATCAACGTTTTATAAATACCATTTAAAATCCTTTTGAAACACACACACACACTCCAAGTCCAACTTAAGCTCTTTGCTTCTTTTATTAGCGTGGTTATTTGTGACCACTTATATGGAGTTTCAAGAGTCATCCAACCCTGATGTGATCAGCATCAGTGTTGAACTATCCTTCCACCCCAATTTGTGTTCGGCTTCCCTTGATCGCATGCAAATCAAGTTCCACCTCCCACTTCATTTCAAGCATCAAGTAAATCACTCATTTCCAATTTTCTATCTTTCGAATCATTCTAGTCATGATCACAACATCTCCAAAGGATAGACTCCGTCTATCAGTTACCTCCATTCACTTTAATCACGTTGCCTAGGGAATCTTATTCTCACTAGGTTCTATGTCGGTGTCATGCCCTTTCATGCATCACTATTAAGTATACATATATATATATATACATATATTTTATCAAAATACAACACACCTGATTTTACATTTATACACTGTCGGGGCTTTTGTTCCCCGGGAGTTTATCTACCCCCACACTTGTACAATCACACACAACTGTTAACAAACACACACTTACCACAATGGTATTCGCATCATCTGTGCGCAATTACCACAATTAATCCATGAATGAATGTGTATGTTTACGTACACACACACCAATCATCAAAACAAACAATAATTTTGTGCTATGCACAATATGAGTCACATACACTACGTACACTTGTACGGTAATATACACCAAGTGGTTTTGCGCTCTACCCCCCTTAAAAGGGATTACGCCCACGTAATCAATCACTAAACATTAGCTTAAAATGTTTTGCCGTCGTGAAGTTTCTTAACTTCCACGTGGTCTATTACACAATGGATTCTGATTAGAGGATCTTAACCATATTGGCGGTTTAGTTCCTAAACCAAGAATTCTCATTGGAGTTATAACTCATAACCGGTTTCGGTCCTGGCCTGTGAGGCTTTTAGGCGTTGATAATTAGCCATCCACTCATATTCGTTATTCACGTTGTACATTTGAATCACTGGTTCACTGGTTTCTGCTGCGAAACTCTAACAACTGTAGAGCTTAATTGCTCCCTTTGTTATTCTTACTGTATTGTACATCCCCAATTGTCACCTTCATCTTGGTAACAATGGTTTCTCAACCGACGCACGGTATCTTTTACCGTTAGCGAATTCGGTGAGTTATGAACTTTCTATCCACTTCCATGATAATTTACTGTGTATACAGCTATGTATTTCACAATGACTGACTTGTTCCCTTCCGACTTACTGTCGGTTGAGATTGAGCTACTACCTAGTGTGTAGTGCTCTCTCAGCTATTTACAACCTTTGGGTACTTGCAGTTAGTGCTACTATAGTCACTTACTGTTAATCATGTCTCCACATTTGGTTTTATACATGTATTCTTTCATTGGTGCGGCCTTGTATTTCCTATGCATCGGCCATTACAACATTATTCACAATTAACATGTTTCCAATTCCTAGCTATCCCACTCGATCATTACTGCGCAAGTGCAATACCAAAACACTCAGTCATACAGAGTGCAGAGGCGTAAACTCTTGACAGTAAATCCCTTATGTGATTGCAGTAGGAATTCACACTGAGTTCCTTATCATATAGTACCGACCACTGGCTTATTGCCCAGTCTGTTTAACATCACTCATCTTGCATCTCCACTGAGTTTAACTCATAACTGATCTTATCCTGTTACACTATCGTTAACAACATTTATACAACAGTCGCTTGTTGCGCACCGCGCTCTTACTCCCTGTATAACACTAACTTATGGTATTTACTGTCACATTAACTTCCACACATAAATTTACATTATTCACATTATGGTTCATCCCTCATTTGGATGACTACCGAATGCTCCTTGAGCATCGATCATTCGAGTCACAAGCGGCATTATCCAGCCAGTGCTTCACTTTATACACACATAGTACTAAGTTAATTGCTCTCCTTCACTAATAGCGTCATCCATCCTTAACATACTTCTTGAACTTGATCCACATGACTACCGCTCCTGCGGTTCACAATATCGAGAGGTATCCCCACTCTTAATGCAGTGGTTCGTTTACCACTCTATTCACTTATACAACATAAACCTTTGCAATCAATCTAATTTATATAACATATCTTACTTATGGCTTATGAGCCTTGTTTGTCTTGAGCTGGGCTCATTGTAGGCTGTCCACACGTATGTACTTCTCTGTACAAATTTACAAGGTCGTTGCATCACGTTTCCTTCCATGGGATGCCCCTTAGGTTTGTCAGTCCGTCTCCTGACAATTTATGTCTAAACTGGGTGTTAGTTTCAACCCTTATGTTTCTGTCACGTTATTTCGTGCAACAATTGTTGATGCAACACCCTTTAAGGATTTCTCCTGGGTGTTGCTAAGTTATGCCATTACATTTGGCTCACACTTATTGGTACATTCCATTAGCCACGCCGTTTGCGTTCTTAAATGGCTTATTATCTCCTTCTGTGAAGATTAACATTCCCTGGTAGTGTAGGTACTCATTCTGGGAATTTCATCCCGTTCATTGCACATCAATGTGTCCACCAGGCATCTGCTTGCCATGTACAGGCTGGGTCACCATTTCAGCTATCATGTTTTATCCCTTAGGCTTATCAAGACACATGTGGTGTCTTTCATAATTCCGTGCTCTTCGCACTCCTTGACTTTTTACATTCCCTTGAAATAAACTCACTAGTTCCTTTAGTCCTTTTTAACTTAACTGGGTTCCTTAACTTCAACTATTCCTGGTAATCCTTAGCTCTTGTTCGTTTTATACTGCTGACCGTAGACGGAGTCGACTACTTCCCGTGTTTCGGACTCTACTCGTATACATATATGGGGTATCTTACTGATACATTGCTACTTACCCAACTAACCATGAGTAGGTCTGTCAGGCCCACATGCTCCTATCGGAGTGCGGTCGTCCCACAACACAGTTGGTACACTTGTAGTGTCCGTACACGCCTAGGTGAAGTATTCTGTTGTCAACTCCCTTATATTGTCCCGTGACAATATTCATTCCTTACTTCCCGAACTTAATCGAGGGAAAGTTTATCCATTGTTGTATCTTTGTCAACTGTCCTTGGTCTTACTACTGCTTGGTTTAAAAGAAGGTTGGAAAGAAGTGTTGTTTGAAAGAAAATCTGGTTTTGAAAAGAAAAGGGTTTGAATAAATCTGGTTTAGAAGAAAAAATTTTCATGGTTTCACAACATCTTCTTACCTTAACCAAGTCTAGCTTCTTGCTGACTGGTATACTTCCATTACAAAGGTCAGGCTATTAAGCCCTTCCATGGTCATAATGTTCACACTTAACTTCGTGGTACTTTACTAAGTACTTTATAGTGGTTATAAATTTCCCGAACAGCCCTGTTATAGCAGCACTTGCTATGGCAAGTGCGCCATGCTAACTGGCTATCAGTTTAACACATACCGGTTGTGGTATTGTTTTTACCCGCACTGTCATCAGTGGCCTTGTTGGCCCTCACTGATCTCACTGTCCTGATAATAACTTGTCTAGGTGACTTCTCACTGTCTTCACATAACAATCATTACTAGGGTGTTTCCCATTCTGGGAGACCCCTTTGTCTTAGTATTGTATCCTCTTTGTAGCCCGTTCCACGTATTTGTCGTGGTTACTGAGACTTGTCTCTGTTTGGGCACTACGTTGTAGTTCCTTTGTCGGTTGGTATACCGTTGGTGTTTTATTTATCAACTGTGGGTCCCGTAGACACTCGTCTCGGGTTTCACTAATCCACTTCTTGCCTGTTGCACGGTAGGTGCGTTGCAAGCTGGTTATTCTCGACTGCTCTGCATGTCGACCCATGTTGCCGGAAATTCTATTCTCCAATATACAAGATCCTTCATTCATTGCTATGAAATGCGGTTAACATTTTTAGATGGAGACCGTCTCCGGGATTCCCAGTTTCCGGATCTACCGTATGACAGGTTCTCCGTACCCTAAAGGTATAATAACAGCCAGATCGGGTATTCCCGAGTATGAGAGTGGACTTCCATCTCTCTGGCGTTGTTTCCCCAAGTTATATACAGGGATTGTGGAGGGTGGGAATGATATTGTAGGTTTCCAGTAGTCACTGGTAGTTCCTAACTAGCGTATCTCTCACGCTATCACTCAACCCTTAACCCAAAGTACTTAAATCCTAACTCGGTACTTCCTAAGCTCGGTAATTCAGTCATCAGAGCGATACTTCGCTCTGATACCACTTTTTGTAACACCCCATCCAACATTTACATACTTACAACAAACTGCAGCGGAAGAACAACCTCATCACATTACTTAACTTGTTGGTGTTACACGCCGTTAGCCACCCACGTGGCTAACAAGGCTAATACATACACAATGTATCGGTCTGATGGGCTAAATTCCCGAGCGACTATACATTGTTATTCCTTTACATTAACAACAACAATAACGACATACACCTTGTTAACTATACCGAGTATTATAAACTGGTGCCGACAACAATATCGGTCTTACTACACCTACTGTATAGATATACACACTTAAATAAATACCCATGTACAATGACTACCCCCCGTCCTACTCTCGAACGGCTTCCAGCACTTCGTACCTGAAATAGGAAAAGAAGAGAAAGGGGTGGCCCCAAGGGGCTCAGCACCTTTGCTGGTATGGTAATCCCGCAGCCCACATGCTATCGGGCCACGCACAACTACTTGTCGTCTTAGCATGCGGTGATTATATTTGAATCATACATGTAACAACGAACACACATCACATACAGACACAACACTTAACATTTCGCCTCAATGGGCTCAACAATCGGATAATACATCCTACTTAATGAGTCACTCATGGTAATCATCATCCCTAAAGTGTTTCTCCTCCAACGGAGCTACTTCCTTAATAGGCGACACATACCCTTAAATCGGTTATCCTTAAACGCCTTTTATCACCAACTGGAACCATATCCATGATCCACACACTTCACATTTTACAACATATAACATACACTACATAACAAAACTTAACAACACTTTGCACGTTTCCATGTGCACAACATAACACCGCAATAAATATTGCATCACAACAAAACACACAACACAACGGGAATGGTTCTCATAGGAACCGACCCAAACATCACCAATACACTGTTGAGCCTAGAGATTGTTGCCAGTCTCATGATAAGCTCGTTACATAACTCGTTACCGTTTCGTTAAATGAACGGTTAACTTAACACAAGGTGCCCCGGATATAGTGATCCAAGCACACCGAAACAAACATAACAATAGTATGCCCCTGTGGCCCGACGTGAGTCAGTAATAGCCTTGGTTAAGCTAAAGGGTAGGTTGGGAACCAAATTGGAAAACAACCAATACATACAGAGAGGATCGAACCTGCTATGACAACGACCCCCATACTCACACGCGTGGCCGGAACAGACCGGACTCCTCATTCCCCCCGTTAGCACTTATTAGAAGTTCATCTTTGAACTTTATTAACATTCACAAACATTGAGTTAAGTCTTGTCAGACATACACAAGGGAAAAAGAGTCACACATTCACATACAAACACCACGCACAAACATTACATATCCAACTCACGCATAGCCGTGGTTAGAACGTTCCTTAAGTCGGAAACGTTGTTACCGGATACCGTTCTCTTACGTTTACCTATAGTGGTTAACTAGCCCTTCAAGCGCATTAGAGGTTACCGGTATCGGCACGTAAACATACAATAACAATAATGACTGTAAACTCTTTCATGGTTTATATCATAACGTGGCAACATACAGAAAAACACATTGGCACACAAGCCGGTGTAATCCGATAGGACACAGGTTGCAAGAAAACCATACCTGTCACCGAGTCCACTTACCACGTCCATTTACGTTCCTCGAGCGATTCTCGAACACTGTTTAACATCACACGTGTTTCATTAACATCTTTGCTTGTCATTTAATGTCAATGCTAATTTTTCCCGTTAAATAGTTACATAACTTAACACTTAACTTGTTTTACTTCACATTTTAGTACAACTTTAACCCACTAGGGTCATTAAAACTCCCCTACTGTCCTTAACTCCTTATAACATCATTACCTACCAATCCATCATCACATATCATTTCATAACCTTAAACCATGTTTTGGTCCGACCGACCCACCGACCGCCCCCAACTGGGTCGGTCCATTACAGACCCCTTTTACTTCCTTACAAACATGACCGTCCGACCCACGTCCGACCCACCATTCTGGGTCGGTCCATGTGCGAACATTTTTCCACCTTTGTAACTTGACCGACCGACCCATGTCCGACCCACCCTTTTGGGTCGGACCATTACAGAACACATTCCAAACATTTTACAGAGGCTCGACCGACCCACAAACTGGGTCGGCCCCTGGGTCGGTCGCCTCCTAAACTTACCCAAACTTTGTCAAATCTTCACCAAACTTCTCCTAAGGCCTCTTAATGTGTTCTAACATCATTTGGCACTTCAAACACTCCCTTAAGATATTCTTAAGCACTCACAAAACTATGTTTCCTAATTCCTTAAACCTTAACTATATCTCCACAAAAATTCCTAACACTTACAATGTTTTCTCCTTATGATTTCTAGGTGGCATTTCACCTACAATGACCACAACACCAAGGTGTTTCCTCTACACCTTATCATCATCTCTCAACTTCTTTTCTTACTAACTAAATCTCCTTTTTACAACTTCTTAAAACTCCTTACTCAAAACCTTACCTAAACCTCGTTTTTTTCCTTGAATAACAACATTACCTAAACCTTAAACAAACTCCTCCAAGACTTAAATACATCTTAAGAACACCCATAGATTCCTTAAACTTCCAGAAAAATGCCTAAATCCTTGCATCACTCTTAATCACTTTAATACATGTTTCCCTCTCAAGTAAACATTCATTCACCTTTAATCCTTCCTAGTTCACCAAAACTCACTTACAACACTTAGAACTTCTTACACATTTTTCCCAAATTTGGCCATAGCTTCTCTTGCATTTACTCACATCCAAACACTTAGGTTTTCACCTTAAGTCATTCAATAATACCTAAAATCCATCAAACACATTTTATACACAAACTTCACATATTTGGCACTACATCACAATATAGTGCATAACTTAAATTGCTTGGCACTTAGGCCTTTAAATGCATGGCTCTTAGGCCCTTAAATTGCATAAACCTTAACACTGAATTTCCCACATAAATAATGCCTTTGACCTGCAAATACATACACCAAAACATATGTTCTTTTACTAGTCTCCTTGAGAACATTTTACTAGGTCACTCACCATTGGCTCCTTAGGTATTTTATCAAGCAAATCTAGCTCATTTTCCTAAGGCATTTAAACTACATTGAGATAGTTTGTTTACCTCTTTTTCCTCACAAATTCTTTCTTGGTTCCTTGTAAACCGGTGGGGTGTTTGTTGTTTGTCAACTTCTAAACATTATACAAACAACATAATGAGTATTCAAGCATTATGCTTCATCTCATTGTAAACCCTAGTTACACATATTGTTTTAACACATTAAGGTAATTGTTTTACCTTGGAATTGGAAGAGAACTTGAATAAGTATCAAGAGAGGACTCCTCCTAGCCCTTGGAAGATTCAAATGAAGCTAGAGCAGGCAAGATAAACACACCATGGTGAGGTGAATTTTTCGGACAACATGAAAACATGGAGGAAACATAGATTTTCTTTGAGTTTCCTTACCTTGAAGCAAAGGAGAACAAGAATATGTGAAAAGATGAGCTCAAGCTCCTTCAATGGTGAATCTTCATGGCACCAAAATTGAGTTCTTGAAGATTTGAAAAGAGGGAAGTGTAGAGCTTGACCTAACTAAGACAATATGGTCTTGGAATTTGATTTGGCCAAGGGAACTAGAAGATACAAGTGGTCAAAGCTTGAAGATGGTATATGTGCTGTAGCACAACCGAGAGAGAACAGAAGAGAAGAGAAGAGAAGAAGAAGGGGAACCGTGTGAAATGAAGGAGGAAGGGAGAATGAAGATAGAATTTGCTTTTAAGAGATATTTGTAACTTATAAAGCAAATAGTACTTTACTTAAAGTTTAACCTTACTTATTTGATTTCTTCTACATGTTGGTGACTCACACCATGAAAAACCGGCCCCATTTTAATAGAAGGGTGTTTTGGTCTTTGTTGACCAACTTACTCACTTATAACATTATATGTTACAAACTAGTTACAAAAATCACTATTCACCAATAACAAGGCACATAGAAGTGAAATTTTTGATTTCCCACTAATATGGCCACCCAAATGTGATACTATATAGTACACATGTTAATTAAAGAGTAATGATGGACATTTAGCCATTCAAAACTCATTTACAAGACAATTTTTCAAAAACGTGCTTTAAGACTCCTTAAAGCACATTTTGTGTTTTAACTAGTTTTCAAGCTTGGTTTTCTTTAGTAATTGATTTAATATGTTCATTAACATATTTACAAAGTATAGGTATGACCATTAGGTCTTATACACATTCCTCCCAAGCTTAGAGCACATTTTTGCTCATATTGACTTTAAGGTATTACCTTGTGTTTTGTTTGGTTTCATTGTCTACCAAAGTTTCTTAAGGACTCATTTAGCCTTATTAAATCATAATTAAATGTTATCAAGTCTTGGTAGGCTCTTTGGGTCCTAACCAAGTTCACTCATAGCTTAGAGCATGTTTTTGCTCAAACTGTGTCTTAATGCTTTATTGCATTTATTATGGTTTAAATTGTTCACTGATGTTACTAAGGCACTTTTTAGCCTTTACATACCATAATTTGATATTTAAACCACATATCAAGGTTTGGGGTATTTCATTTATAGTTAGTTATTGATTATGTGTTATAGATTGTGAATTTTTGGTGAAATTATAATGTAGTTTTGTAATGTTAAATTTATTTCGTTAATCGTATGTTAGTTTTATAATTAAAATGTAGAAATGATTAACATTGTACTATATTTAATTACAATGTAACTTTATAATTTTTATTATATTTCGTAAAAATAGATTGTAGATTGTAATTGTAATATAACATTATATTTACTATTACGAGTAACATTGTAGTTTATTTAATTATAACGTAGGTTAATAATTATATTGTAGCTTTATAATTGTAGTATAATTTATTTATAATTATAATATAGACATGATTAACATTTTGTAGTTTATTAATTAGGATGTCGAGATGAGTAACCCAAAACGTTTATTTAATTAGAAGTTAGCTTTATAATAATAATTTGTAGTTATAATAACAATTTGTTAATTATATCGTATATTATGATGATAATCTAACCTTTATACTAGAATGTAGCTTTATAATGTAGTTTTATAATTATAAATGTAAGTCGTTAATTATATTGTAGCTTTATTATTATTAATTTAACTTCCTTATAATTATAATATAGTGTTGATTAACAATGTAGTTTATTTAATTAGAATGTAGCTTTATAGTAATAATCTATATAATTTTCGTTAACAATAATGTATCTTTGTTAGTATAAATCCAATTTGTTAATTATATCGTATATTATGATCATAATCTAACCTTGATACTAGAATGTAGCTTTATAATGTAGTTTTATAATTATAAATGTAAGTCGTAATTATATTGTAGCTTTATTATTATTAATTTAACTTCCTTATAATTATAATATAGTGTTGATTAACAATGTAGTTTATTTAATTAGAATGTAGCTTTATAGTAATAATCTATATAATTTTCGTTAACAATAATGTATCTTTGTTAGTATAAATACAATTTCTTTATTATATCGTATATTATGATCATAATCTTACTTGATACTAGAATGTAGCTTTATAATGTAGTTTTATAATTATAAATGTAAGTCGTTAATTATATTGTAGCTTTATTATTATTAATTTAACTTCCTTATAATTATAATATAGTGTTGATTAACAATGTAGTTTATTTAATTAGAATGTAGCTTTATAGTAATAATCTATATAATTTTCGTTAACAATAATGTATCTTTGTTAGTATAAATACAATTTCTTTATTATATCGTATATTATGATCATAATCTTACCTTGATACTAGAATGTAGCTTTATAATGTAGTTTTATAATTATAAATGTAAGTCGTTAATTATATTGTAGCTTTATTATTATTAATTTAACTTCCTTATAATTTAAATATAGTGTTGATTAACAATGTAGTTTATTTAATTAGAATGTAGCTTTATAGTAATAATCTATATAATTTTCGTTAACAATAATGTATCTTTGTTAGTATAAATACAATTCTTTATTATATCGTATATTATGATCATAATCTTACCTTGATACTAGAATGTAGCTTTATAATGTAGTTTTATATTATAAATGTAAGTCGTTAATTATATTGTAGCTTTATTATTATTAATTTAACTTCCTTATAATTATAATATAGTGTTGATTAACAATGTAGTTTATTTAATTAGAATGTAGCTTTATAGTAATAATCTATATAATTTTCGTTAACAATAATGTATCTTTGTTAGTATAAATACAATTTCTTTATTATATCGTATATTATGATCATAATCTTACCTTGATACTAGAATGTAGCTTTATAATGTAGTTTTATAATTATAAATGTAAGTCGTTAATTATATTGTAGCTTTATTATTATTAATTTAACTTCCTTATAATTATAATATAGTGTTGATTAACAATGTAGTTTATTTAATTAGAATGTCGAGATGAGTAATCTAAAACGTTTATTTAATTAGAATGTAGCTTTATAATAATAATATATTTTTCATTAACGATAATGTAGTTCGTATTTATAAATTAAATATATTAATTATATCGTTTATTATAATCATAATCTAACCTTGATATTAGAATTTGGATTTATAATTTGTTTTATAATTATATATGTAATTCGTTAATTATAATGTAGCTTTGTAATTGTAATCTATCTTAGTTATAACTATAATTAGAAATGATTAACAATGTAGTTTATTTAATTAGAATGTATATTTATAATAATAATGTATAAATTTTCGTTAACAATAATGTATATTTGTAATGTATTGTTTTATATCTCAGAGGTACGAACCTTATAGAAACCGTACCCTAAGACCCGATCGAATTGGAAGGCTCAGGTCCCTCATGCATCTATTGGGCCATACATTATGAGTGCTGGTTTGTTCAAAGTTTGTGCATTGGGACTTACCACAAGTAGAGGGCTCGTTAGTGCTTTGATAGAGAGGTGGCGTCCAGAGACGCACACTTTTCTTATGCCGTTTGGTGAGGTCACCATCACACTTGAGGATGTTCATGTCCTGTTCGGCCTACCGGTGGATGGCCACCCATTATGTTTTACGACGAATATACCTGATGTGAATGCAGTCTGCATGGAGCTTCTTGGGATGTGCCACCCACCCGTAGAGGCAACCAAATCCCTATAAATTGGCTTGCCTCTAGATTTGTGGAGACTGACCAGATTTTCATCTTCTTGACCCTGTCATACACGAGCAGCATGCGAGGGCATTCATGCTTCGAATGCTCGGTGGCCTTTTGTTTCCTAATGCGAATGGAGCATGCGTAGATGTTTCATACCTATTACTCTTTAGAGACTTTGCGATGGCTGGTACGATAAGTTGGGGATCCGCTTTACTTGCGCATCTCTAAGAGAGATGTGCAATGCTACCAAGTATGATTCAACATGTTTAAATGGTGTAGCAAGTTGCTGACTGTATGGGCGTATGAGCGCCTACCTCAATTTTCGTCCGAGAAACTTGATTGACCCACCATTGATCTTCCTAGCTTACAGGTAAAACCTTGAAACTAATTTTCCCTATATTACTAATGTTATAGTCCTTATATTTGGCTAACTTTTTGTTCATTGCCGATTATAATGGGAAGTTATGCAACATTGATTCTCACTCTGCTCGTGCGTACCTATGACACGATGCACGTTCCACCCACGCAGAGAGAGGTGAGATCTTTTTTTCCTGGGTAGTTTATTTTCACTAATAAAAGTCTAATAAACATATTGTGTGCATATGTAGTGGATTTGGCAACCGTATGGTGAAAGATCACCTAATCCTCAGCAATTTGCGGTTCGTGTGTTTGTTATCCACTACAATGTGGTGGAAGGTCATCAGGCTGATCGGGTGTTGCGACAGTTCGGGGTGGACCAGCCAATACCGAATCCTCCCCTTGATTGTGATTACCTGCATGTTATTACAAGGTCTGGGAGGACCGATGCTAGGTGGTGGGAGATCTTCAGCGACTACCTGCGTATGTGGTCTGAAAGACAGCAGTACCAGATTCCACTTGCACAGCTACCGCGGAGTACCCCACTTGATTTGAGGAGCGCTTACATGATTTGGTATCGACAGCACTCGGTGGCTTGGTACACCGAGGAGAGTAGACGAAATGTGATCACTGTAAGTGTCATCTATTAATTTCTTCGTTGTTTTTTTTTTTTATTATAAATGTAATTAACTTGATACGATGACATGCATGTGTAGGCAAGCACGCTTGAGCAGTTGCAGCGAATTCCAGTAGACCAGGGTGTTAGGGAGTTTGCATCCCAGGTTTCCCAGACGCTTGATGTCGGCCACTACCATAGAACAATTATGTGATTGCGTTATGCAAGACCTTCCCTCATAATAGGAACCATTTTCATACTAGTCAGTATTTTCGCTATCATCCGAGCTGTAAACTTCACCATACTCTTCCGGCAAAGCCCTGGCCATTGGTGGTAACTGAGATGGGTCATCTTCCTTGAACACAATGGTGACATAGAGTTCTACTCTATTATAATAATCTTGATTGAGCACGAAACGTTCAATCATTCGTTGAACGTCAACATCTCGTGTTATTTGCAGCGGCCCCCATATTGGGCGTGGCTGGGAGGAAAGTAGAAATCGATGAAGTATTGATTCGAGCACACAATAGTAACCGTAGCGCTCTTTCAAACGAGTATCGACAAAGTTATCAAACTCAGAAAATGTTATTTCCATGTCGATCTCGAAATCAAAACTTTCAGTTGAATATGTTCTAGCAAAATACAAACCTTCATCGTTATTAGTAGGCTCAACGTCAAGAAGCACGGTGCAAGGGATATCCATTGGTGAAAGGTGTAGATGAAGTGCACTACGATGCAATGTAAAATTAACAAAGCTCTGTTGTGAGTTATTTGTGAAATGGAAAAGGGAAATGAAGTTTGTATTTATAGGCAGCAGATGAGTAGTAGATAATGGGAAAGGAAATCAATAAGTCATCCCTTGGGAAGGAATCGAAATGCTATCTACTGAACTAGTGGACTGCGGGGGAAATCTTATCCATGGAATCAAATGATATGACTGGGGGGGGGGAATCTTATCTAGGGAGAACAATAAGGATTTTGCTGTCGGAAATCATTTGGTATTAGAATTTGATGCCATCCTGCCACTGTGGTATTGTATTTTATTATTCGACAGTGTGTGCATTTTGCTTAAAACAAACAAATGCGTAAGCAATGACGTCCGTCGTTGCCTTATTCCAAAACTATTGATAAATAGTAAAACACCATCCATGGTTCGTACTTAATGATGCTGTTGCATTTTGTTCGCTCGACACTTAATGTCATTAATCGAACTGAACTAGGATTTGAATCCTATCAATATGCTCGATGTAGTCCATGTAATTTTCCACCATCGCCTCTACATCTGCATCTTCAGTGATATACATTAGCTCCCAGAATGGTGTAGGGAAGCTGTAGGCCAATGATCTGTATATTATTGTAATCGCACGACAAGTATTGCTGCTCAGACCCAGACATTGACGGATTGTAGACATCAGTGCTTCAAAAGAATGAATGAATTGTAATTCAAGATCAAATATCTGCGATGTGTCTGTTGGACGGAAGTTGAAGCCGAACCTATCCACCATGTGAGTGTAATCTACGAACAATGTAATTGGTAGATTCATTTTTGGCCAGTAGACGAAATAGTGAGGAACTGATTTGTTAATGGTCGGAACCTCTCGAAGGTTTTTCTTCTTTTTATAATGCCAACTTAGTTAGGGATAGCATCGATACGCCATGTATCACATTCCTTCAATAAGATAAGATTCTGTGATTGATAAGGTCCATACAAAGCTCTTTTATTGGATAGGAGAAAAGGTAAGATGCTATGCTACTTGTGCTTATACGATATTGTTTCGTGTTGAATGCGTATCTTAAACTCTAGTTTGTATAATTCATGAAATGAATGAATGGAAATGAAGTGTGTGTGTGCTTGTTGTGTATTGTATTGACCAAGTAATGCAGTATAGGACTTCTAACTGATCTTAAACGTTTTATTTGCAACTTCAAAATGTAGCAGTTACAACGGTGATGACCTTACATTCAAACATGACACATCACTAATCATCTACTTCCCATCGTCATCTGTGTCACAACCTGAGGTGTCACTACTGCCTTCATCTTCTACAGTCTCTTCTGTTGAAGTCTCTGAGTCTGAGTTGTTAACAAGAACTGGAGGAGCTAGCGAATAGGTTACCGAAATCTCCATTCGGTTGCCATAGACATCACGGTTACCATCAAACATTTGTATCATCTGCTGTACATCATGGTCATTCGAAATGAGGAGCGGAGTCCATGCGACATCTGGGGAGACTCAAGCAGGAGTTTGTGCATTATGGTGTGCACGATGCAGTTCCTTGCAACACATGACCTTAAGGAATTCCCCACGCAGTTGTACAGTTGTTGGTATGTTATTGACCAGTGAATATCGAACTCATAAAACGTGAATTTGATTGACTTTCAAAATAAAATCCAGTCTCATCAAAAGAGGGGGTAACATGCACGCACAATCTACACGGTAGATCCATTACAAAGGGTAGAAGAAGGGAAGCTAATGCAGGTTTTGTTAAGCAAGATTTCCATTATTTATAGGAAGGCGAACTGAAGCAACGGAGTACATGGTACAGTCAAAATTTTGTTCAACAGTAAAATATGGAGTTGTCATTTCTCCATTTTACTGAATAACGTGTGAGCAGTATAAAGATAAGTCACATGGTGTCCATCGAAGTACTTGTAGTGTAAGTGACAGGACAACACAAAGAAGTATAGTGTTGTAGTCCTGAAGACTCCTAAATAGAGGACTGCCTTATGAAGCGTACATGAATCAATTTCAAACTAGAGTTACAGACACACCTACAAAAGGACAATGTGAAAACCATAGGCTACCAGAAAGGAATAGGGAAGCTGTAACTCAGTGTCCTGTATATAATTGATACACGTTGATGAAGCTTATTAAAGATGCTTCGAGTAGACAGCACTTGATAAAAAAGTACACATGGAGGAGGAGCCACGAATTGAGCACAAGATGCAACCAAAAGTTGTGGCAGTAAAAAATATTCTCATATCTTATCCAAGGAAATCTAACAAATCTCATATTGTCCGAAACCCAAAACCATCAACCAGAGTCTAGCAAATTGGAACAGATAAGATGGTATCACTGTATGGGATAAGATACTACGAGAAGGTAAGATGCTATTAGACTGTATGGGGTGTATAAACTCAACCGGTCCCGACCAAAGGCCGTGCCAACGTCCATAACTACCTCAGTCGCCCTTGAAGTTTTATGATGTATAAACCATTGCCATTACACCCTCCACTTAAAGTTTTACATCTAAAATGTTTATTCCCTGTATGATGTACATGCACCACATCCCTAACTTTGATGATTCTGGCTTTTACTTCGAACCAACCGACTACGGCACAACGCGTCGTCTCACGATTACAGATTTCATTGACTTCAACTATTTCAAATTCCTAGTTGAGTGTACCCTTGATTGTGGCAATGAGAAGTTTGTTCCAACGTCCATTGTCTTCCGAAAAATGTTGTTTCCTCTCCCAGTGCCTTTCTGGAGCCAGATGGTAATCGCAAATGACGAAGACGTGCGTCTTATGGTTGAAAACTACATAAACAACAAGCAACACATGGGTATGATTCAACTTCTGGTGGAATATGAGCCGAAGGTAGATGGTTAATTATGGTAATACAACAATGACAAATTATTGGCTGTTTTAAGTATGTTTGTCATATAACTCACTGTACGATGATGCTCTTCCGTAGTAATGTACCACTATTGTGTGCTCCATTCATTGGGGCCGCTTCTATAATTCAATAAACATTGTACTTCCCTTAATAATAATGAATACATATAGTGATGCATGATTATTTACATGATCGAAGTAAGACCATGGTTATAACACCACCAATCACCAAAGTAGGCACACTGAATTTTATTGAAATACAATACATTCCGTTACATTTTTTTTGGGTGCTTGCTAAAGGCACGACCTGTCAAAGCAGGAGCAATTGGTAACTAAAAAAAAAGCATTGACAATAGATATTTCTTCAATCATAACTAGCATTTGGGCAGTTTCTCCTAATATGTCCCCGTTGTCGACACAGCCCGCACCTTCGTCTTTCACGTTCATACGCCTCGTCCATCTCATTTGGAATACGTGAAAATGTTGGACGTCCTCTGACTGTACGCATCATATTTGGGTCAGGAACCACAGTGAGGCCGACATACGAAGGCCAGTTGCCTTGGTTACCTAAAGGAACAAATTTGTTCTCCTGATATGCTTGTATCATCGTATCAAGTCTGTAAACGCTATGAACATAGTTCTTCCAATCAAGTGTAGTGCTGGAACAAACAGCCATAACGTGTGAACAGGGGTACTTAAATGCCTGCCACTCCCCACATTCACATAGTCTTTCGTTGATTCGGACAACGAATTTTCCTTTGTCTCGCCTTAGGGTGGCATCACCGTTGTCAACGACCTCGAACACCAAATCCATCGAATCAATGACAATCACACGGTGATAGTTCGATAGGATTTGGTTCTCGTTAACCCTTTCAAGAAGTTGCCTTGTAAAAATCGATCCGCTATTCCTTTGTGCAGTATACGTTTCCAAGTTATCCCGGAAATAATCAATAAGCTTGTACAGTGTGCTCTCCACAATTGCTGTCACGGGCAGCAAGCGAACCATCTTCAACACACCATTCATGCATTCCACCAGATTGGTGGTTGTATGACCCCACCGTCTACCGTCATCATAAGCACGGGACCATTTCTCCACTGGGAGATCATTGAAGAAGGCAGCAATCGAGGGGTGAAGAGATATTAAATGACTCAATCTTTCATCAACAATATCCTTCCTAAATGAGTAACCTAACAACAAACAAATAAAAATCAAACAGTCATAAACAATTACTACTAACTTACAGTTAATTAGCAGAAGTATAAATCAAATAATTACCGGTGTTTATCAAAAACTTCTTCCATTCCTTGTTCCCATATCTGGTTTGAAAGTTCGAAGCTACGTGACGGAGACACAAGAAATGTTCTGCATATGGTGGAAGCCAATATTGATCCTCCCTCATAATTGACATTATAGCTGCGGCACGGTCAGTAATTACAGCGACATCACAACGTGGCCCGATAACTTTGTTGCGCACACGATCGAGAAAATATTTCCAGTCATCCCTGGATTCCCCGGAAACCAAGCCGAAAGCCATGGGAATAATCTTGTTATTACCATCTTGCGCAACAGCCACTAGTAACTTACCCTTGTACTTCCCGTAAAGGTGAGTCGCATCTATTTGCAGTAGGGGTTTCATGTACTTGAAAGCAGTTATGCATGGCCCGAATGCCCAGAAGCAACGCTTAAATTGCCTAACCGATGTGGTTTGCATCTCGTTCTCAAACACAACATTAGACTCCAAATCCACAAACGAAGTAGGCATGTAATGTCTTATGGTTAAGATGTACCTGGGCAATTCGGCATATGACTGCACCCAATCCCCGTAAACTCTTCTTATGGCTTCAGCACGACCCAACCAAGCTTTTTTATAGCTTATTTTCCTACGATACTCCTGGCGGATTAATTGAATAACCGTCTTCACTTGTAGTCCCGGATTCTCCTTCACTCGGGGAATCATCGCCTCAGCAATGAAATGGTAGGTTATGAACCGGTCATTATTCTCGTTCAAGACAGGAGAACACGAGTGAGGAGTGAACTTACGTACACGCCATTCAAATGCATCCTTCAACAGACATGCTCGAAAATAGAACTTGCATCCTTCATCTTGTCGACACTTTAACGCGTAGACTTTTCTGGTGTTTTCTTGTGGTAGAAAATCAACATTTTTTTGCAAGTGATAATCTTTGACAGCCATAACAAGAACTTTTTTGTTCAGAAACTCCTGACCTTTGACAAACTCTTGCCCTGGCCTCCAATACGGTATACCACGTCGGTCGAGATCTGAAGGCATTTGGCTTATGGCTTGTACGTCTACCTGCGTTAAGAATGAAGCATTGGTGTGTAATGTTCGGCTGGTGTCGAAGGACCGGCTTCGCCAACTTCATCATCATCATCATCATCATCATCATCAGGGAAGTCTTCCGGCTCGATCTCAGGATCATCTTCCGAACTATGTTCATCACCACCCAAATTAACAGGGTTATTCTCGAATGAAGTTGTAGCAGCAGACTCGAACTTCACTTCCACTTCCAGGTTCCTCACGATATCGGGATTCTGCAAGAAGTTGGATATCATCATCCTAACAAGAGCGTCGTTGTTGACTTGAAGAGGAACAAATGAAGGGAGTGGGTATCTGCTCTCGAGCTTCCGATAAACAATGGAGGTAATCACGTAATCTCCTCCCAAATTTGAATCTACTTGATTTTTAACGTGATTTTTGAAAGAACTGAATGTGGCTAATTCGGATATGTGTGTGAATATAAACCTAGAGGAAGGAGAAATATGAAAATATACTCCATGATTTCCATAACTGAGATCTATATGAAGATAGAGAGTACAAGGAATTTCCATAGTTTAGATGGTTTAGACAGAAAGGAGCAAAGGAAGAGGAAGCAATATGATGCATATATATAGAGATGTTGTGAAAAAACTAGTCGTTAATAGCCGTTGGGAGAAGAAAGAGCCGTTGGAGTTGCATTATACAGGAGACTGATTTTTAGTAGGCGCTCCCTTCACAAATCGACACAATAAAAAATACAGATTTGTAGTTTGTGAAGGAGGCGCACACTGCAACTCAGTCAGCCAGGAGGCTGACTTGCAGTGTGCGCTTCCTTCACAATCGACAAAACAAAAAAAAAAAAAAAAATTTGCAAAGGAGGCGCACAACAGATAGCAGTCAGCCAACAAGCTGACTTCTGTTGTGCGCTTCCTTCAAAGCAAAAGAAAAAAACACACCTGCGGTGTAATTACGGGAGAATTCACACCTCAGAGGGAATTGAGTTGTGATTTTGCCTCTGGACCGGAAAATTTCCTTTATTCCTCAAACTCTGTAGTCCGTCTCTACTACTTTATTCTGAGAGTAACACTTGAAGGTTTATTATGACAGTAACACTTGAAAGGTTGACCACAACCGTACTCAATTAGCTATCCAGCCAACCCCATCAAGCAACTTCTTCGAAGTCTAGCCGCACTAGTATTTGTCCATAAGGGCTGGGGTCCATTTGATAGTATGTACCGTAATCTTGGCAAGACTGGATTCTTTTACCAATTTAAAATTTTTCTTTTTATTTTCAGCCGACAGTTTGTGATATTCGAAATGAGAATACTGTTATTACTACTGATTAAGTAATCCCAAAACGTTGACTGCTATTTTAAGCGTTATTAATTCCTCATCCGTAGGTAGTAATGATTACAGAAAGGACGAGGAAAGCAGGGACTTCCTTAATCCTCTGTATCTCTTTTCGATCGTCACACACCTTGATGGAGCAGCCGCAGCTGGGCCGGACGCAGGGAAGGAGGGAGGAAAGCAAAGAGAGACGCAATTGAAAAGAAAACTACATAACAGATCCCAATTCATGAAACAGCAATACTCCCTCCGTCCTAAATTGACCGTCTGTTTACTTTATGGCACGTTTTTTCACTTCAATATTAAGCATATAAGATAAAATAATTTTATAAAACTAAATTTTGTAACATATAGTTTATCATGTAAGGAATCATATGCAAAACTTAAAATTTCAAATTAATTTATCTTATATGTTAAAAATTAAAGTCAAATGACATGTCCAAATAGTAAACAAGACGGTCAATTCAGGACGGAGGGAGTACATAAAATCCTGGCAGTGGTAGTAGCAGTAGCAATTAAAGCTCTGTCGCTTGCAGGTGCGTCAAGCTGGAGATCATCCACCAACCCATTCATCTCCACCCAGATTCCTAAATTCTGACTGTATATATATTATCAAGCCACTTATATACACATACGCGGGAATGAACGAGACAGAACATACTGCCGGATTTGTAGTTGTTCGTATATAACTGGATAACTCAGATCGAAAGTGGGAGGATTTGTCCAATTGTAAGAAAATAGGTACTGGTTGTGGGTGAAGTTGAAGAAAAAAGAATTGTCATGGTGCTGTCAGCAAATTGGAGCAAGAAGAAGAGCGTCATTGGCCGGAGAATGGGTTTCCTTCTAGTTTTCTTCCCCGAAGAAGATCATCACCACGACCCACATTGCAATTCTTCATCTTCGTTGTGTCACACCAAGATCGAGAACAACACGCTCCTCTCTCTCCCTTCCTCTCCCGCCCGCGCTTCTTCCCCGTCCACCGCCGCCCGCAAATCCGGCACTAGCCGTGGATTGATGTGCAAAGCTCAGTCGACGCTTTCAATCTGTAGTCTCTTCGTCTTCACTACTTTCCTGCTCTTCACTCTATCAACCTTCGAACCCACAACTGCCATCCGCCACCACTCCGCCTCCACCACCACTACATCCAACAGCAGACTTCCTCGCCGTATTCTTCTCCGGTCATCTGCAGACCCTGTTGTCTCCCCCCAACCCACATTCCCTGTCCGTCTGACATCTCAAGTATCCGGTTACCTCTTCCGCCGACGAAATGGCGTTGTTGGCGTCCAGCAGTTGAGGGACTGGGATCGGGCTCCACCAGCGTTGCAGGGAATGGGAAAGCTGTACAGAAGAGGGACGCGTGCAATGTCGGATCTAATCGTCGCCGATGTGGACGACGAAGTGAATGAAACAGAGTTCAGAGCGTTTCTCCGGATCCTCCACAACAATGGCCTTCTCTCCTGCTCAGATTTCGTCTTCCTCTTCTCCTCCCCTTCGGTTTCATCCCGGCTGTCTCGCGTAATTGATGAGGAAAATGACTCGTTGCACCGAGTCATCTCCGCCGCCCGCGGGTCAAACCGGACGGTTTTAAACTTGCCGTCTGGGTTGGGCCGTTACTTTGCTAAATCCGGTAAGGGGAAGGAGGAAGTGGTGAAAGAATCGATCTGGGGGAAAGGGGGGGTACGAGGAGGACGAGAACAACGATAACGTTACGGATGCGGATGAGTCGAAGAGGCCGAATTATGGGTCGGTGGTGGGGTTTGAGGCGTCGGAGCTTGACCCGGAGAACTCACTGTCCGGATTTCTGGACCTGGTTCCCATGGGATTGAGGAAGTGGGCGTGTTACCCGATGCTGCTGGGTCGGGTCAGGCGGAAGTACAAGCACGTTGGGTTAGTGGACATGAAGGAAGTAGTGATACTCAATGACCCGTTTTCCAGAGTGAAGAACCGGAGCCCCGAATCAGTGTTGATGTGGACTGAGCACAACCAGGCTAAGGAAACGACCAGCAGGGTCAAGAATGAGTCCGGTTACCAATCCTCCCGTCGCCACAACCACCGGTCGTCAAAGGGTGGTCATAAGAAGGGAATGGAAACAGATACTCCTGTGTCGGTAACGGTAAGCACAGGGATTGTGGTCGGTGGGACTCGCGGGTGAGGAGCTCAGTGACGCCGTTTTGACGCAGATTGTGAGGGCGGCGATGGAGCACAGTAGTGTCAGCAGTAAGGCAGGGAAAGGTGGGAGGAATACTGCAGTGGGAGTTGTTACTCAGTCGGCGATCGTGAATAAACTCGTTCACGGCGGGAAGTTGTTGTTGAAGAAAGTTGACCTGGTAGTCAACGACGATGGGCCCATCCCCGTAGTGAGCGAGTTGGCAACCGTGTCGGCGGAGATCGTCGGTCAGAGGCGAACCAGGTTGGCCAAGCACACGGTGGCTCGGTGGGCCGGAATAGGATTGAGGATGATAACCAGAGAGTGGTTGGGTTTCACGAGATTAGCAAGAGTGTCATTGTTAGAGAATAAGCTGTTTGTCGGAGTTGCAGTTCGTTGTTTATAGGGATTGTTTGGCAACTTTAGAGATAATGAGCGGAAATAATTGATGATTAGATTACAAAGTTGTGAAGGTGAATAGAAATGAGAAATAAAGAAAGATTTTTTTGGGGATGTGTACGTAACTTGAGGTTTTATTTTGGGCTAGCATAACTGAACAAGAAATGCAATAACATAACCGTCATTTGACATCAAAAACCTATATCATACAAGAACCAAATCTTAGGATACATTACTAAGTACAACTTGTATCCGAAAAATAAAAATAATATGTAATACTGGTGGAGGAGATACGAGAGAAGAGTTATTGATGTCGGTTCCCTTATCATTGCCCCTATTTTATCCCCTAGACATTAGTACGTATTATTACTTTTTTTTATAAGGGTAATGATATATAAATTTAGATAGATTTACAAAAAGATTGTTATATAGACATTCCTACATATCACTTAGCCCAAAAGCCCCACTTAAGGATGGAGAGAGAAATATACAAAAATTTCCAATTAAGTGTTGAGTACCAGAGGTAGTCCTGGGAGACTGTTTTCAACTTCTACAAAATGATTGACTTGATAGTGAACTTAATATCCAATACAATATTGGAAGGGGCTCTAGATTGGTTTGATATAGCACACATCACACATGTAATGCTCGATCCAAATGCCGCCGTGGAGGCGATTGGTTTGACATCCCTTACACTAACTATGTGCTTCCTCTGAGTCCTCGGTTTTATGTTGTGCACCAGTATGTTGTGTAGGACTTGCTCACTCTCAGACATGGTATTGGCCGGGAAATTCTGAACCCAACTTCCACCCAAAGCTTCCACCATCTTCCCTGTCTTGCTTCCTAAGTCTGACCAAGAAGTTTCTTCGGGACAATCAGAGCTTAGTTACCCCTGCACCTTAGAGACTAGATACATGCCCCCATCTCTGTCGTGAAGCGGTCCTATGTGAGATGTGCTCCCTCAGTAGTTTTGGGTGGGTCCGTCCTCTGAAACATCTTTGTCCGTCCCTGGAAGGCAAGCATCTCGACAATCTCTTCAAGCCCGTGCTTCAATAGCTATGTCTCATCCACGGTCTTGGGTAAGACTGTGAGAGCTATTGTCGATGTTTTGAGATGGAATAAGCGTGGGCTTCAACTCCTTGAGCTTCTCAACTCTGGCCCACTCCTCTTTAGTTAGCTTCACTACCTCTTTTTTTCTGGCTAATGATAAGCCACAAACTTATCATATTTTATGCATTAGATTTAGTTATATAATTATCTAAATAAGGTTAAGTAGTTAATATTTATGTTATATTATGTAGTAAGTGTATTATTTGTCCAGTCTTATGTTTTTATATGTTTTCCAAGCAAGGAAGCACTTCTGACCAAATGCCGGAAATAATGCCGGGTAACTCCTGCACGGCACAAGCGTGGAGTAGAAAAGGATGCAATGACCGGGTACATCCTAGCCGGCACAAGTAAAAAGTCGCCTCAATTCACCAAAAGTTAGCAGTACATGAAGAGGTGCCTTTTGATGAAGAGGTGTCTTTTGGCGAAAAGGTATCTCTTGGCAAAAAGGTGTCTCTTGGCAAAGACATCTTTTGGTGAAAAGGTGTCTTTTGGTGAAAAGGTGTCTTTTGGTGAAAAGGTGTATTTTGGTGAAAAGGTGTCTCATGGTGAAAAGGTGTCTCATGGTGAAGAGGTGTCTTTTAGTTGGAAAGATGTCTTTTGGATGGGAAGACACTATGGAAAGACATAATTTGGTGATGTGTCTTTCCATACCAATACAACTAGGGTAAAATGTATCATTTTGCTAAAAACATGTCTTGGAGGTGTGTCTTTATGGAAAGACATCATTTAAGATATGTCTTTCCATAGAATCACTTCCAACACCTATAAATACCCTACCATGTGATCATTTGACACACACTTCAACATACCAAATACACTCCATTCACACTCCATTTCCGCCCCATTCCATTGTTGGTGTCCAAGGAAATTCTGCAGATCCATCCATGCGAAGAGAAGAAGAAGATCTTGTCGGGTTAAGGCTATGATCATTTTCCTTCTCCCTTTTGTATTCTCTTCTTGTAGTTGTGTGGATGGTGATGTAGAATTCCTTGTTAGTTCTTTGGTTAGGGATGATCCTCCTTGTAAAATACTCTTATAGTTATTAATAAAAGTGCAAGTTTCATCAACTAAGGTTTTGGTCTTCATCCAGGCAGAATGAGATCGCTACTTATTCTTCTTTCTTCTAAATTCTATTTGAGGTTCACAAGACAAAAGTAGAATGGGTTGAGGGGCCTTAGTGGTCTTCGACGGTGTTGTTCTGAAAAGTGGGCAACATGACTGAAGAATGAATTAATCTGTTATTCTCCATTATCCTGTCCGTTTTCGAGGCATGAGATATGCACGGAGCAAATGTGGGTAATGAGTTCCTGTTGTCGAACCAGAAATAGGAAATACCATTCACAACTTGAAAGGCGCCGGATGTGATGCCGGTGGTTTTTGTCCGGCACATTCAAAGAATTTGAAGGTGTCGTGCATCTATTGTCCGACATGCATCCGGCAAGTCATTTTGCCAGATAAATTTCGAACATTTTGGTTTGGCTTATAACTATACTTGTCCTTACATTGAATATCATCTTGAGTCAAAGTTAGTTTATTTAGTTATCAGTTTAGTTTAACTGTTATTTACATTCCCCCCTGTTTAGAATAGGCTTTTGCCCAGATTAGGACTAATTTTCTATTAAGTCCCTTGGGTTCGATACTCTTGGTCGTAATATACTCACACTATATTCCGACCGGGAATTGTTTGCTACCCGTATAGAGTTGTAGGTTTATTTATATTTCTTTCATTCTTTCATTACTTTATTCTTTTGTACATTCTTTCCCCCTACAATTTCCTTGTTAGCAGCGAACAACTCAGCCAGTTCTTCTTCAGTTGTTTCCATAACCTTGTCCTTTTTTTTGGCTTTGCGCACCTAATCGTGCTCCTTGCTAACAACAGGTGAGATGGTCTTAGGACTCGCTGGAGCGTTGCCTGAATGTACCCCAACCGTTGAGGGACCGCTCGTGAAGTTCTCTGCCTGCTGTTCTTCATCGCTCATCTTCTCACCTTTTACTCCCTCGCTCTCTTCTTTGTTATCCTCACCTATTTCTTTATCCTTTTCCTCTACCCAGTCATCAAAAGCTTCATCTTCCTCACTGTCCTCAAATTTTTTTTCCTCAACTTTTTTGTTTTACTATCTTTCTTCCTTCTCTTCTATCATCCTGGCGATAGGGCTTTCAGAAGAGTAGTCAGCCAAACGCTCTTCTTCAGACGAAGTGGATGTTGGCGATGTGTCTGCACTGCTATTCAAGCCTATTGATTTTAAGGTCTTCTCGAGGTTTGTGGAGAAGAATATTGTGGTGCTGACGGTATTGGAATCTGATTCTAGGATTAGGGCTAGAGTTCCTGTAGGAGAGGTAGTGGAGGTAGGTTTTGTAGGCGTTTTCTTAGAGGTGTGAGATTTTTGTAAACAAATAAAGGGGATGTGAGTAGAAGTAGAACCTTGCAGTTTATTGTCGATTTTGGGCATGTGAGCGGCTATGTATGTGAGCTTCATTGGTGAAGTTCTCCTCATCCGCCATCTTGAGCTTCAGTCGGGTTTCCTCTTTCGGCGAGCGCTTAGGGATAGTCAAGACTGACTCTTCAATAGTTTGTACGGTGTCCTTGATAGGTTGCTTGGAGTCGACGACTCTAACAACCTTCTTTGAGCCCTTGAAGATTTTGGTAAACTTTTCTTACTTGGGAGCCAAATTAGATTATTGAAGCTTTCCGGAAATTTTCTGACTGAGAGCAAAAAGCGCTTCACAACTAAGGGTTTTGGGAGATTTTTGTGTATAATTTCACTAGCTTATAGAGGTGTTTAAGAGAGAGAAAGAGAAAGAGCTTTAGAGCTTTAGAGTACCGCAAGAGAGTTTAAGAGATGGGAAGTAAGTGATGAGCTTAGAGAACATCACTACTCCTTTTATACCTCTTGGACAACGGTCTCGGATGTATCGATGAGCGCTGATAGAGCGCTGACAAACCATAACGGCTAGTTTCAATGGTACATTTGGCTGTGAATCGACACTAGTTGTCAAAACCAGATTCTAACATTGGAATGAGATTTTTACCGTTGATCCTAGACTAAAAATCCTATTTTGCCCTTATTGTACTCTAAAAACATGATTTCTTTGTTCAAATAATCGGTCACCAATCATTTAAGCACTGTGTCGTCAAATAGTGTTGAAAGACAAGTGCCCAAATAGTCACTGACCTCTAATGCGAATAACAATGAGGTCTTGAATCTTGAATTTAACTTGTGAATATCATATCCAGATCATTCATGATCTTGGTGAATTTCTGTCTACTAAGTGGCTTAGTGAAAATGATTTGCACTATTCTTATTAGTTGAAATGTAAGCTAAAATGATAATTTTTAAACACTCGGCAAGTTTAAGTTTTAAAGATGAACACCATCAACAACATAAGCATAAGAAAAACAACGTTTATGTGCCAGAAGAACAAGTTCCCCAGCACTTAGGCATGAATAAAGAAGATAGAACTCCTCTCCCACTCTAGCCTGCACTAAACTTTTCCAATGAGTGAAATCCAATGATATTTGGGCCCTTCATCACTGATAAATTCGCTCTTGTGATCTTTCTTTTCAATACATTTCAGACCTGCCCTTGCCAGCTGCCAGGATCGTATAAAAGAGTCCTATAGCACTTGGACTGGTGGTGATCTGGTTGTCGGCAAAGGTAACATAACCCTCATCGACTAGTCCTTGACGGTTTCTGACATGTCATCTACCATTCTAGAAGGGCTTTCTCTAGTTTCCTTGGTTGTTGTCATGTTCAATACAAGAGAGTTTAGTTCATTTTCATCTTTGTTGAGTGCCATTATAAAGTCCCCCTCATTTGATTCGTTTTCTTTGACATGCAATGTTGTTGGTGTTTTCATCTAACTCTTTTTTCAGCAGTTTCTTATAAGTTGTGAGTAGCTCATTATAGCTATCTTGTAGTTTCCTAATGCATGATCTTAGATTCACTACACAATAATCTTTTAACTGGTTTTCTAGACGCTCATTTTCTTCATTTAGCTCATCGTTGACTATATCATATTCCTCTAGTTGATCAACAAGAATTTTCATAAACTTCGTAAGACCAGGTAACTCATATCTATCTATTTTCTTTTCAGTTTAAGAAAGTTTACCTTATAGTTTTGTCTTGGTCATCCTTTGACTGCTCCGAGACAGGCTCTTCAGTAGTCTCCTCGTCCACGACCAGACACAGACCGTTCAGGTCCTTGTCTACACCTTCATCCTCTATACATTTGGCTTTCTTCCCTCTAGATTGGTTGTTGGTGGTGTCTTGATTATCATCATTGTCAGCAGTCTCACCCCATGTAGCATACGAGCCTTCTTCTTTTGTTTCCTTGTAAAATGAGGTCAGGTAGACTTCTTGAACCTGTCAGTGACCTCTCTTGGTCGTTGTGGACAGTCCATGAGGTGATGTCCTCACTTGTTGTAGCCAAAACATTTGTCACCATTCTTCTGTTGATCCTTGGAGTCTCTAGAGTCATTCTTCTTCTACATTTGTTGCCTTAACATCTTCTTGAAATGTCTCTTGGCATAGAGAACCATTTCCTCATCATCAATATATAATCATGAATCACTTTCCTCTACAACCTGGGGGCCAACCCCTTGCCTTTGTCCTTGTTAGCAGTCTCGTTTCTCCTTCGATGAAGCTTCATCTCAAATGTCATCAGTGATCCAACATGTCAGCGACTGACATCTTGGACAAGTAATCCCTCTTGCACGACATTCACTTTGTTGTCAAAGGAGGCAGGATGTGAACTGAGGAACTTCCTGATCTGGTCTTTGTTAGATATAGCTCTTCCCAGAACCAACATCTTGTTGGTGAGCTTAGTGAACCTTGTGTGCATTTCGGAAATCTTTTCGTCCTTTTTAATAGCTCACAGTGTATTAGCTACTTCTTGATCTTTACATTCCCTTTGTAGGTGATTTCTAGAGTCTCCCATATCTCCTTTACGGTTTTAATGGATGAGATCTACGAATACTGTTTAGGGAGCAGCGATCAGTCAAGTAGCTTTAGCGTTGAAGATGAGTTTCTTCGCCTGTTCACCAGTCATGATGTCGACTGAGAGGGGATTTCCTTGAGAATCTCTATAAGTGTAGTCTCCCACACTTATGACGCCAGATCCTTGGATCTTCATATTTGATATGAAACTTCATCTTGTTCTTCTAGTATGTGTTGTTTTCGCCATTGAAAAGAGGTGGTATGTTCGTGCTACGCCTTCTTCTGATGCTAGCATACTGAAGTAGACCATAGTTCCTCTTCGAAGTAGTTAACCCTTCAGAAGATTCCTTGCTCTGATACTACTTGTTGGTCTCTTCGGTACTCCAATACACGTTCCTGAAAGGTCATTGATGTGTCGCACAAGTGTCGTGAGATTGATAACAATGTGTAACTTAGGGAGGTAGAAGACTTGTAAGTTACTTTAAACCGGAAACCTCTTTCGATTGAGAAGTACATCCTTACAATTCACTCAATCTCCTTCCACGCCCACCTATGGACTTCGAGATGGTATAGGACTTACCACCGAAGCCCTTTCTACCTTGGTTGACACACGACCAACAGTCCCCCAACTGTTCCCCGACTGTACCTAAGCTACCCCCGTAGCAAACTCAACACTATGAGTTGCTTTACACCACTTCACTTCTATGATCACTTAATTACTAGACCTCCCTTAACTCTCTAATAAATGAAACTCTTACAATGATAAGATCAGAATATAACTTGTGCTCTCTACAATAATGTTCGCTCGTTTCAACTCTTTCAGCAACCCGCTTCAAATGAAGCTGGTTCCATCTTATACAAGATGTCCATCTCCTCTCATTAGTGGACACCAAAGATGGTTCACAAGTCTTCTAAGTCCAGGATTCTTAATGGCTTAGCCACTACCACGCTAGTGGTTGGGACCATAGACAATGGTATGTTCGCTGAAGACAAAATGGAAAAAGTAAAAAGTGACAACTACTTTTTCTGCAATATTTTTGTCTTCTTCTTCCCTTATCTCCCATGTGTGACTTTTTTTATCTCAAAAGATCAAATCTTGAGGTTGACATTGTAGAGCATTGCTGGCAATAGTAGAGGACTTTTTTATGGGTTCCATGGTGTTACAATGAGGCCAGCGGTGAGTAGTCACCAGAGTATTGTCCTAGCGCTCGTGGACAAGGTGCCCGACAGTTGGGCACTAGTCATAATGGAAGGACCCGCTTGTAACCTTGCATACAAGCGATCCTGATAATCTTCATTGCTTAACCGCCTTGTTACCTTGTAGACAAGCGATCCTTCCCTTTTTTTGCTGAAACACTTAACCAAGCACATCAAATAACAAGGCTAGTTTGCTATCATCAAAACTATAAGGAACTTGAATTAACAACACCTTGTTCTGGATCATATGCGCACTTATCTACCACAGCTCTTTTGGCTTGCTGTTTCTCCATCCTTGAGGCAATCCTAGCTTCCGATAGCACTTCTCTTCAAGATGTCATGTCTTGCCACAGTACGAGTGGATAATGTTGAAGTGCCTTGATGTTCTTGAAGATTTGCCTCTTGGGTTTAGATATTTCTTTTGGTCAATTGCAAAGTACATGAAAGTTGCATAAGCATTTGTAGAAGAACATGTCGTTCCTGTTATGTTCTTTTACTGTTCTTCTTGTATTAGCAAAGCAAAAACATTCTCGATATTAGGTCATGGGGAAATCAGCAAAATGTTTCCTCTAACCATGGTGTACCAATTATTTACCCCATTAGGAAATTTATAACGCGCCTCTATCTGATATACTCCTTGAATAACCATGATTATTCACAATCTGTAACACCCCAACACTTAAAACCGGGAAATAATAGACGATGATTAGATTACAAAGTTGTGAAGGTGAATAGAAATGAGAAATAAATGAAAGATTTTTTTGGGGATGTGTACGTAACTTGAGGTTTTATTTTTGGCTAGCATAACCGAACAAGAAATGCAATAACATACCTGTCATTGACACCAAAAACCTATATCATACAAAGAACCAAGTCTTAGGATACATTACTAAGTACAACATGTATTCGAAAAATAAAATAATAATATGTAATAATGGTGGAGGAGATACGAGAGAAGAGTTATTGATGCCGGTTCCCTTATCATTGCCCCTATTTTATCCTCTAGACATTAGTACGTACTATTACTTTATTTTTAATAAGGGTAATGATATATAAATTTAGATAGATTTACAAAAAGCTTGTTATATAGACATTCCTACATATCACTTAGCCCAAAAGCCCCACTTAAGAATGGAGAGAGAAATATACAAAAATCTTCAATTAAGTGGTGAGTACCAGAGGTAGTCTTGGGAGACTATTCTCAACTTCTATAAAATGATTGACTTGATAGTGAACTTAATATCCAATACAATCTTGGAAGGGGCTCTAGATTGGTTTGACATAGCACACATGTAATGCTCGATCCAAATGCCACCGTGGAGGCGATTGGTTTGACATCCCTTACACTAACTATGTGCTTCCTTTGAGTCCTCGGTGCTATGTTGTGCACCAATATGCTGTGTAGGACTTGATCACTCTCAGACATGGTATTGCACGGGAAATTCTGCACACAACTTCCACCCAAAGCTTCCACCATCTTCCCTGCCTTGCTTCTTAAGTCTGACCAAGAAGTTTCTTCTGGGACGATCAAACCTTCACTCTCTCCAGCTCAAAGGTATTAGCAACCCAACTTTTATGGATAGTTACCCCTGCACCTTAGAGACTAGATACATGTCCCCATCTCTGTCGTGAAACGGTCCCATGTTGTAGATGTGCTCCCTCAACAGTTTTGTGTGGGTCCGTCCTCTGAAACATCTTTGTTCATCCCTGGAAGGCAAGCATCTCGACAATCTCTTAAAGCCCGTGCTTCAACAACCATGTCTCATCCACGGTCTTGGGTAAGACTGTGAGAGATCTGTAGTTGATGTTTTGAGATAGAATAAGCGTGGGCTTCAACTCTTTAAGCTTCTCAACTCTGGCCCACTCCTCTTTAGTTAGCTTCACTATCTCTTTTTTTATGGCGAACAACTTAGCCAGTTATTCTTCAGTTGTTTCCATAACCTTGTCCTTTCTTTTGGCTTTGCGCACCTGATCGTGCTCCTTGCTGACAACAGGTGAGACGGCCTTAGGACTCGCTGGAGCGTTGCCTGAATGTACCCCAACTGCTCGTGGAGTTCTCTGCCTGCTGTTCTTCATCGCTCATCTTCTCACCTTTTACTCCTTCACTCTCTTCTTTATTATCCTCACCTTTTTCATTATCCTTTTCCTCTACCCATTCATCAAAAGCTTCATCTTCCTCATTGTCCTTTAATTTTTCTTCCTCAACTTTTTCTTCTTCCTCTTTCTTCCTTATCTTCTATCATTCTGGCGATAGGGCTTTCAGAAGAGTAGTCAGCCAGACGCTCTTCTTCAGACGAAGTAGATGTTGGTGGTGTGTCTGCACTGCTATTCAAGCCTATTGATTTTAGGGTCTTCTCGAGGGTTCATGGAGACACCCTGGTTTTTGTGGTGAAGAATTTTATGGTGCTGACGGTATTGGAATTTGATTCTAGGATTAAGGGCTAGAGTTCGTGTAGGAGAGGTAGCGGAGGTAGGTAGGTTTGTAGGTGTTTTCTTAGATGTGTGAGATTTTTGTAGACAAATAAAGGGGATGTGAGTAGAAGTAGAACCTTGTAGTTTATTGTTGATGTTGGACATTGTGAGCGGCTATGTATGTGAGCTTCATTGGTGAATTTCTCCTCATCCACCATTTTGAGCTTCAGCCGGGTTTCCTTTTTTGGCGAGCGCTAAGGGATAGTCAAGACTGACTCTTCAACAGTTTGTACGGTGTCCTTGATAGGTTGCTTAGAGTCGACAACTCTAACAACCTTCTTTGAGCCCTTGAAGATTTTGGTAGACTTTTCTTGCTTGGGAGCCTTATGAGATTATTGAAGCTTTCTAGAAATTTTCTGTCTGAGAGCAAAAAGCGCTTCGCAACTAAGGGTTTTGGGAGATTTTGTGACTAATTTCACTAGCTTATAGAGGTGTTTAAGAGAGAGAGAGAAAGAGCTTTAGATCTTTAGAGTATTGCAAGAGAGTTTAAGAGATGGGAAGTAAGTGATGAGCTTATAGAACATCACTACTCCTTTTATACCGCTCGGGCAACGGTCTCGGATGTATCGATGAGCGCTGATAGAGCGCTGACAAACCATAACGGCTAGTTTCAATGGTACATTTGGCTGTGAATCGACACTAGTTGTCAAAACCAGATTCTAACATTGGAATGAGATTTTACCGTTGATCCTAGACTAAAAATCCTATTTTGCCCTTATTGTACTCTAAAAACATGATTTCTTTGTTCTCAATAATCGGTCACCAATCATTTAAGCATTGTGTCGTCAAATAGTGTTGAAAGACAAGTGCCCAAATAGTCACTGACCTCTAATGCGAATAACAATGAGGTCTTGAATCTTGAATTTAACTTGTGAATATCATATCCAGATCATTCATGATCTTGGTGAATTTCTGTCTACTAAGTGGCTTAGTGAAAATGATTTGCACTATTCTTATTAGTTGAAATGTATGCTAACATGATAATTTTTAAACACTCGCAAGTTTGTGTTTTAAAGATGAACACCATCAACAACATAAGCATAAGAAAAGCAACGTTTATGTGCCAGAAGAACAAGTTCCCCAGCACTTAGGCATGAATAAGCGAAGATAGAACTCCTCTCCCACTCTAGCCTGCACTAAACTTTTTCAATGAGTGAAATCCAATGATATTTGGGCCCTTCATCACCGATAAATTCGCTCATGTGATCTTTCTTTTCAATACATTTAAGACATGCCCTTGCCAGTTGCCAGGATCGTATAAAAGAGTCCTATATCACTTGGACTGGTGGTAAACTGGTTGTCGGCAAAGGTAACATAACCCTCGTCGACTAGTCCTCGACGGTTTCTCGACAGGTCATCTACCATTCCAGAAGGGCTTTCTCTAGTTTCCTTAGTTGTTGTCATGTTCAATACAAGAGAGTTTTTCTTTCGAGGAAACTAATTCATTTTTGTCTTTGTTAAGTGCCATTATGAAGTCCCTCTCATTTGATTCGTTTTCTTTGACATGCAATGTGTAACACCCCGGATTTTCTAACCTTTTATTTGGTCAAATTTTTTCAGTTAAAGTTTAATATTAATAAGCGGCGAAATTAAACCAAATCCGGGGTATTAGTGCCACACTCGCAAATAAACGAGTGCTAAGGCCTAAATATTTAACTAAATAACCAACTAATTATTTTTAATAAGAAAATCCAAAGTCCGTAATAACAATTCTATAAAATTGTTTAAGTTTCAAAGCCTAAAGTAAAATTCAATTACAAATAACCAGTATTTGTGGAGCCGTCTTCCAAACCCCAAGCACATCAACACATGTGGAAGAAATCCAAACAAACACAGAAGAAAGAACCACAATAAAGTCAGAGAAACTGAGTAAGCTACCACTTCACTTTGTAAAAACATTTTCTCTTTAGAAATCATTTTTTTAATATATTCACACAACCACACAAATCATTTCACAATATTATCACCCAACAGTAGAGCAACCATTGCATAATACTTCATGTTTGGTTCTTAATAACCCAAAAATATATTAGTCATATTATTTTAATTATTTTCCTTGTTCTAACACGCAGTCAAGACAAAACAACCTTTCTCAACTTTTGGGTACAACACGCAGCTGTAACCCGGACACCAACACGCAGCTGGGAATCCAACTTTCTCACTTTTGGGTAAAACACGCAGCTGTAACCCGGACCCCAACACGCGGCCGGGAATCCAACTCGCCACTAAATCCTTAAGTGTGCACACCCCAATAGCACAAAAGACTAAGGAGTAGAAATAGGGCTAACAGTGTCCTAATGCCGCCCACAGTATCTCAAACTCATGCGTCCTAATGCGGCCAGTATTTATAATCTCATTCATGTGTCCTAATACGGCCCACATGTGCAAACGGTTATTTTGATCTATTAAAAACTACGAAAAATTAATCCTAGTAATTAATAAATAAATTAAACCTACGGGCTGCAAAATAATTCCCGCTCGTAGCAGTAAAGTAATATGAGCAACCGGTGTATTGAACCAGAGGACTAAGAAAATAAATTTAATCCTAGCAAAGGCTGTAAATCGGGGAAAATTGTTGATCAATAAAATAGAAATCAAGGGAAGAGTAACTGATAATAATATAACGAAAGCGGAACTCCGGGTTCAGGTGGTTTTTCCTAGTTAAGTCTTACAGTTCTATCACCAGTTGATTAGGGAATAGGGTTCGGCAAATTCTAACAAGTTTCTAAATGACTAAATCCTAGCCAATTAGAACTCCACGTGTAGAAGGCGATAGATTAAATCATAAACCTATCACTACTAACGTAGAGGGATAAGCATACGAATCTAAATTGCATCTGAAGGCTAACTCATCAATAAGATAAAGCTCTCCACAGATTAACAGATTATAACGAACTAGCTATCAATCACAGTCAGATTTTGACAACTTTCACAAAGCTAAAAATGAAATAGCAAGTTTTATTGATAGCGCAAATAATATTTTTAATCTGAAATAACCCCTGATAGATCCCAAATCAACTAATAATAATTCTGCAAAACCTAACTATTTACAACCACCATTCCCCGAAGTTTAATCCCTTAGCCGAGCATATCGAAAGAGGAAACAATTAGAGAAGAATGAGTAGAAATCATGTCTATGTCGGATCCAAAGATTTGCTAGTTGTAGGGTTGAACAAAGTGAAGAAATTGATGCAGAAATTCTCCTTGGTTGCACCTTAGTGTTGCACGGCTGAGAGGGAGAACAATAGGTCGTGGCTCTTTCAATTTGAAATCTGAATGTCCTCAATGCCTGCGAACACCCCTTTAAAATAAAATTTTGGATCTAAAATGCAAGCGTCCGCTCACCCGTCGTCCGAGTCAGTAAGCCGGACAGAGATAGAGTTGTCAGGCGAGATTCTGTAGTTTGTGAGACGTCCGACTCTACGTCCGGATCAGTTAGCCGGACAGCCTGGCTGGACGTGTATTTGTATCGAAATCTCCGTGTTGCACTCGTGGTCGTAAATATTTTTGTCCTTCTGAGCGCGTCTGGGTCATAGGGTCGGACACGTTAAAGCTTTAACTGGTGAGATTTTAGTCATGTCCGGCTCAGCGTCCGCACCAGTTTGTCGGACAGGTTACAACGCGTCCGGACAACTGGGTCGGACGTAAGTTCGGACATGTGTATATTTGTGCCCTTTTTTCCGCAAACTTTGACAGGGTCCAGATTCTTCGTTTGAGCTCCGATTTGCTCCCCGTTTGCGGCGTTGGAAAGCTCTTGAGGAGAACGATGCATTTTCCACCATCATTTCCTGCTTTAAATATATAAATTGGCATCAGTTATTTCCCAAAGTATGAATCATGAAAAGCATAGGATAAGTGTGAGAAAGCTCATAAAAATGTTGCATAAAATAAGAATTTAGCACCAATAAAACCATGTTGATTTCACACTTATCAAATCACCCCACACTTAGCTTTTTGCTTGTCCCCAAGCAAAACTCTCAAGCACAAGTAAAGCCAAGCTAATGGAACTCAACAGAAAAGAAAGAGCACAAAAGAAAGGTATTGCTAGCTTTACCAAACAAGGGGGCAATTCAAATTATTCAAAACAATTCATTCTTTTGAGAAAACATGCATGAAGTCATTCGAAGCTAACAAATGAGAAACAAAACCATAAGAGCCTAGCCCTTAACCTTGAGCCAATCCACCTTTTTCCTTCACAAACCACATAAACGACAAAGGGCATTAGTAAGATCATATTCCATCGTACCTTTCATTGCCACATACTCTTGATCCATAAGAGAAAATAATCTATATTCAGCACAACATTTACATATATATTTCAATTAAAGCGCTTTCGATTTCTTTCACCATAAACTTTTCTCTCCACCCATGTAGCGGCTTTGGGTCAACTATCCCAGATTACAAGGACCTTAGGTAGCTAGGTGATAAAGCACCCCCAAAGGACTTAATAACCAAGTGGACGAGGCCTGATTTTGGATCAGAATTAAAATTAGCATGCTTAGGATCAGCGGAATACCTTGCATTGTTCTTTATCAACCATTTCAATCCAGTTCATTCCAAGGCTCGAAGCTAAGAACAAAGTTCAGATGGAGAATATTCTCATTTGTTTCAACATTTCTAGAATAAAGACTTCAATTCAGCAATTAAAGACCAGAAAAATTTCAAAATTTTGCACCCCAAGATCAGCTAACAAACTATACTTCCTCTATGACTTCCTTCCAAGTTGAGCAACCACAGCTAAACTTTAACAAATGCGAGAGAAAAGAGCTCAGAGATGCACAAAAAAACAAGCGGTGAAGGAGCTTACCCCACCCCACACTTAGAGTGAAGCAATGTCCTCATTGCATAGGAAGAATTAACATTGTGCAAGCAATCCAACGGGGAAACAAAATCACACCCAGCAGATCACAAGAGAGCATGAAAAAAATTTTAAGAGAAGAAAAGGTAAGAATACTCCCCAAAGTCCGCTCAAGGTGTGTAGCAAGTCCAACCCCACACTTGAGTTCAGCTAAGCGACAAAGTAAGCAAACTGAGAAATATATCTGCAAAGCCAGGAGAACTCAAGTGGGACCAGAAAAAACCATCAGTAGAAAAATAAGAGCCAAGGCTCTTGCGGTAAGCATAGCATCAGCCAACACACCACAAACTAAAAGAAAAGAGCAAAATAAACAACTAAACTAAGAAAGTGAAAAGAGATACAAACCGGTGGGTTGCCTCCCACCAAGCTGCCCAGATTTAAAGTCTTTAGCTAGACGTCCCAAGCTTACTGATCAGAAGAAGAGGGAGTGTGGATGGGAATACCACTACATCCTAGAGTGAGATCTCGAAGTTTCCTGAATGTATATCTAAGTCTCCAAGGAATTCTCTTCTTTTTATCTTTTGACTTCGTGAGGCGTGAAGCATCTAGAGCCGACTTCAAGAGGCATGAAGCATCTGGAGCATTTGGCTGAGCCTGCATAAAAAATACTGCATGCAAATCAATATTAGCATCAGCAATACCAACATACTTTTTCAAGCGAGCCCCATTGACTTTAAAATTTCACCCTTTTTATTCTCCAGCGCGTAAGCCCCGTAAGAAGTAATACCAACAACTTTGAAAGGACCGGCCCAATGGGACTTAAGCTTCCCAGGAAAAAGCTTCAATCTAGAACTGTAGATCAGCACCCAATCTCCATCTTGAAAGTCCCTTCTCTGAATCATCTGATCATGGAGCTTCTTGGTGCGCTCTTTGTAAATCTTCACACTGTTGTAAGCCTGATCTCTCAGCTCTTCTAGCTTTGAGAGCTGAAACTTCCTCCTATCACCAGCAGCATGAATATCAAAGTTAAGGGCCTCAAGTGCCCTGTATGCCTTGTGCTCCAACTCCACAGGCAAATGACAAGACTTACCACATACTAACCGGAAAGGAGACATCCTAATGGGAGTCTTGAATGCAGTTCGGTAAGCCCAAAGAGCGTCATCGAGCTTCTGATACCAATCCTTTCTGGAAGAAATGACGGTCTTTTGAAGAATCCACTTGAGCTCTCGATTGGACACTTCAGCTTGTCCATTTGTCTGTGGGTGGTAGGGCAAAACAACCTTGTGGCGCAAAGTAATTCCTAGAAATTAATAAATAAAATAAACCTATGGGTTGCAAAGTAATTCCCGGTCGTAGCAGTAAAGTAATATGAGCAACCGGTGTATCGAACCAGGGGACTAAGAAAATAAATTTAATCCTAGCAAAGGCTGTAAATCGGGAGAAATTGTTGATCAATAAAATAGAAAACAAGCAAAGAGTAACTAATATAATATAACAAAAGCGGAACTCTGGGTTCAGGTGGTTTTTCCTAGTTAAGTCTTGCAGTTCTATCACTAGTTGATTAGGGAATAGGGTTCGGCAAATTCTAACAAGTTTCTAAATGACTAAATCCTAGCCAATTAGAACTCCACTGTGTAGAAGGCGATAGATTAAATCATAAACCTATCACTACTAACGTAGAGGGAATAAGCATACGAATCTAAATTGCATCTGAAGGCTAACTCATCAATAAGATAAAGCTCTCCACAGATTAACAGATTATAACGACCTAGCTATCAATCACGGATCATATTTTGACAACTTTAGCAAAGCTAAAAATAAAATAGCAAGTTTTATTGATAGCGCAAATAATATTTTTAATCTGAAATAAACCCCTGATAGATCCCAAATCAACTAATAATAATTCTGCAAAACCTAACTATTTACAACCACCATTCCCCGAAGTTTAATCCCTTAGCCGAGCATATCGAAAGAGGAAACAATTAGAGAAGAATGAGTAGAAATCATCTCAATGTCGGATCCAAAGATTTGCTAGTTGTAGGGTTGAACAAAGTGAAGAAATTGATGCAAAAATTCTCCTTGGTTGCACCTTGGTGTTGCACGGCTGGAGAGGGGAGAACAATAGGTCATGGCTCTTTCAGTTTGAAATCTGAATGTCCTCAAATGCCGGCTAACACCCCTTTAAAATAGAAATTTTGGATCTAAAATGCACGCGTCTGGCTCACCCGTCCAGGTAAGTAAGCCGGACAAGAGATAGAGTTGTTAGGCGAGATTCTGTCGTTTGTGAGACGTCCGGCTCTACGTCCGGATCAGTTAGCCGGACAGCCTGGCTGGACGCGTATTTTATCGAAATCTCCGCGTTCCACTCGTGGCCGTAAATATTTTGTCCTTCTGAGCGCGTCCGGGTCATAGGGTCGGACACGTCATCCGGACACGTTAAAGCTTCGACTGGTGAGATTTTAGTCATGTCCGGCTCAGCGTCCGCACCATTTTGCCGGACAGGTTACAACGCGTCCGGATAACTGGGTCAGACGTAAGTCCGGACGTGTGTATATTTGTGCCCTTTTTTCCGTAAACTTTGACAGGGTCCAGATTCTTCGTTTGAGCTCCGATTTGCTCCCCGTTTGCGGCGTTGGAAAGATCTTGAGAAGAACTATGCATTTTCACCATCATTTCCTGCTTTAAATATATAAATTGGCATCAGTTCTTGCCCAAAGTATGAATCATGAAAAGCATAGGATAAGTGTGAGAAAGCTCATAAAAATGTTGCATAAAATAAGAATTTAGCACCAATAAAACCATGTTGATTTCACACTTATCAACATGCACCATGATTTTCTCCTTTTAAAAATTATTTGACATATATTATTATTCACCATTTAATCTCATCATAATCCATACTTTCAACCATAAATAAATTGTGCAATAAATCATGGTGATTAAATAATTTCATTTTTACATAACATCTCACAACAATTTCCACAATAATTTGGACTAATCACTTTTATAATCAAATAACCATATAATCATCGATCCAACCATAATATGCTCAATACGTTAATTCAACAGTTATTCAGTTTCAAACACGATCATACACACAAATTTCACATCCACTGTAAAATGTTATTTTTACGAAGGTATTAAAATCTAGTGAACACAATAACTTACCTGGTATTTGACTACGATTCACTTCAACCAAGCACTCAATTAACTTTTCTGCTCCGCGTTTACAAATTCATAGCCTAAAGATATCAATAACGGGTATTTTTCAGATATCCGGAGACTCTAAATTTAATTATAAATACATTATCACAAATCATAATTATAAAATATCTATATACATATACAAATAACATATAAAAAACCGTTATAAAATAAACATAAATTAAAATGAGTAATTAAATTAATAGTATATCAAATAGCGTAAGAATAGATATAAGGGCGGCAGACATCACCGATGATCGTATTGAAAGAGGGGATGAATCCTGGATCCGTGTGGGCTGATGCGGGTGTGAGGGTGAGAAGAATTTGCAAGGGAAGTGATTATATATATATATATTTCAATTCCTACTATACGGTGACTGAGTGGGGGCGAACATAATGGAGGGTTGTGAGGTTTTTTTTTCTGTGGATGGAATAGAGTCTCCCATATCTCCTTTACGGTTTTAAGGGATGAGATCTACGAATACTGCTTAGGGAGCAGCGATCAGTCAAGTAGCTTTACTGCTCTGGCGTTGAAGATGAGTTTCTTCACCTGTTCACCAGTCATGATGTCGACTGAGAGGGGATTTCCTTGAGAATCTCTATAAGTGTAGTCTCCCACACTTATGACTTGCCAGATCCTTGGATCTTCATATTTGATGTGAAACTTCATCTTGTTCTTCTAGTATGTGTAGTTTTCGCCATTGAAAAGAGGTGGTTTGTTCGTGCTACACCTTCTTCTGATGCTAGCATACTGGAGTAGACCATAGTTCCTCTTCGAAGTAGTTAACTCTTCAGAAGATTCCTTGCTCTGATACCACTTGTTGGTCTCTTCGGTACTCTAATACACGTCCCTGAAAAGTCATTGATGTGTTGCGCAAGTGTCGTGAGATTGACAACGATGTGTAACTTAGGGAGGTAGAAGACTTGTAAGTTACTTTAAATTGGAAACCTCTTTCGATTGAGAATTACATCCTTGCAATTCACTCAATCTCCCTCCACGCCCACCTATGGACTTCGGGACGGTATAGGACTTACCACCGAAGCCCTTTCTACCCTGGTTGACACACGACCAACAGTCCCCAACTGTTCCCCGACTGTACCTAAGCTACCCCCGTAGCAAACTCAACACTATGAGTTATTTTACACCACTTCACTTCCATGATCACTCAATTACTAGACCTCCCTTAACTCTCTAATAAATGAAACTCTTACAATGATAAGCTCAGAATATAACTTGTGCTCTCTACAATAATGTTCGCTCGTTTCAACTCTTTCAGCACACCCGCTTCAAATGAAGTTGGTTCCATCTTATACAAGATGTTCATCTCCTCTCATTAGTGGACTCCAAAGCTGGTTCACAAGTCTTCTAAGTCCAGGATTCTTAATGGCTTAGCCACTACCGCGCTAGTGGTTGGGATCACAGATAATGGTCTGTTTGCTGAAGACAAAATGGAAAAAGTAAAAAGTGACAGCTACTTTTTCTGTAATGTTTTTGTCTTCTTCTTCCCTTATCTCCCATGTGTCTGACTTTTTGATCTAAAAAGATCAAATCTTTAGGTTGACATTGTAGAGCATTGCTGGCAATAGTAGAGGACTTCTTTTATGGGTTCCATGGTGTTACAGTGAGGCCAGCAGTGAGTCGTCACCAGAGTATTGTCCTAGCGCTCGTGGACAGGGTGCCCGACAGTTGGGCACTAGTCATAATGGAAACACCCGCTTGTAACCTTGCATACAAGAAATCTTGATAATCTCCATTGCTTAACCGCCTTGTCACCTTGTAGACAAGCGATCCTGCCTTTTTTTGCTGAAACACTTAACCAAGCACATCAAATAACAAGGATAGTTTGCTATCATCAAAACTATAAGGAACTTGACTTAACAACACCTTGTTCTTGTTTTGGCTCATATGTGCACTTATTTACCACAACTCTTTTGGCTTGTTGTTTCTCCATCCTTGAGGGAATCCTTGCTTCTGATAGCACTTCTCTTCAAGATGTCCGGTCTTGCCACAGTACGTACGGATAATGTTGAAGTGCCTTGATGTTCTTGAAGATTTGCCTCTTGGGTTTAGACGTTTCTTTTGGTCAATTGCAAAGTACATGAAAGTTGCATAAGCATTTGTAGAAGAACATGTCGTTCCTGTTATGTTCTTTTACTGTTCTTCTTGTATTAGCAAAGCAAAAACATTCTCGATATTAGGTCATAGGGAAATCATCAAAATGTTTCCCCTAACCATGGTGTACCAATTATTTAGCCCCATTAGGAAATTAATAACGCGCCTCTATCTGATATTGAAATACCCCTAACATTTAAATAATTAAATATAAATAAATAAATATTATTTGGGGGTTTATTAAACTCTAAGAAAGCATATAAACACTTGGGCGTTAAAAACGCACCTAAACTCCTTAAGGTTAAAAACGTGCGTTAAAGCCCGACCTTAAGATAAACAAGTTATATAAGCTCTAAACCTCATATGAAGTTAACCAAAGGTCATTTTATGGCCTTTAAAACACAAGTTCTCAGTTAGAACTGAGCAAAAATACAATATGCCCGGGAGTTCCCTTAAGGACCCCTTAAGGCCTGAAAGTCCCGGAAATACCTTATTAAATAAAGAAAAGCATTACACTTCATTCTAAATACACAATAACACTTTAATTAACATTAAAGATGAAGTTCTCAAGATAGATTCACAGTTAGAGACAAAGTTCTCGGAGGTTCCCGATGAGGGCCCCATAACCACGGGAGTGCCTCGGGAGGTACCGAAGTGGCACGAACTCCAATATAAATCATTCTAAGAGTTCCTATCATCTATATTCATTATTACAAAGAGGGTTCTCGAGCTACTTTCACAAAATTAACAAAGTGCTCGGATGAATTTCTTAACGCTCCTTTTTGCCCCGGAGTGTCCCGTTAGCCCGAAAATTGAGTTACAAGTTTATATAACCCCATATAACTCAATGTAACACCTTTAAATATTATTATTGACTATAAACAATGTCAATAAACACTTGGAACTCATAGCTACTAATTAATTTCCAGAAAAATCCTTAAAGCACAAAAACGCACCTTCGGGTGTCACGAAAATGCGTTTTACGCAATTGCCTTGAAGTTTTTGAGGAGCCACGAGTTGATAAACTTAAAAGTGGATAAATTGACCATCTAAATCAATTAATTACAGTACTAAATTCATAGTACAAATAGGGGCGATTTTTAGAACAAAAAGGTACCTAAAATCAGCATTTTTACCTTAAAACTTTCATCTTTTACCATGGTATAAATGTACCAATTAAATGCTGGAACCTATTACACATACTAGTATGGTCTTAGTACAATATATTGTAACAAAAATCAAATGAAAAATTAATTCCATTTAAGCCCTATACCATGCGTTAATTTATGCCATAATTGTCTAGTTTTTGCAAAAAAAATATTGTCTTAGTAGATGATGACTCATTCAGCATGTGTTACATGATAAGATATCAAATAAATACTGCCAATTGAACCTTCATCCACCGTATAACCTGCAAGAGAAAAACAAGGAAGATTAGTATATGACAAAGAATGGAATTAAAAATGCTAAAGGCAAAGCTATGTTACAATAATGTAAGGGTGGTGACTAGATAAGCAAACAAGCATGTGCTGTCCTATGGGGCTGGCGATTTCTATACTGAAAAGAGGAAGTATGATTGTCCTATATTAATCAAAGAAAGACAATGACCTAACTAGCATAATTCATGGTTAATACAAACAAAATCCATTGTCTTATACTAGCTAGTATGTCCGATTTCAAGCATGGAAAAAGGAGACTAGTTGCTGTACAATAATTAAACTAAGACATCAACTAAATTATCCATGTTCTCTAGTCTTAAATGACAAAGAAATCTAGTGCCCATTGGTATCTACATTACCGTAAATGCAAGGAGAAAACAAAGAACAAATCAACATATAATTTGCAAAAGAAATACCTACCTAACTTACATTTGTCTTCTAGTTTCAAGTGGCAAACAAAGCTCCATTCTCTACTTTGTCCCAGCCGAATTCTTGTCTGATTGGTAGGCAATATTATTGAGCTAAATAACAAATTAGTAAACATGAGAAGGATTAAACAATTAGACAATCATGGTGTCAAATAATTCCAAGTTGATTCCCTTCTTTCCTTGCCTTACTCATACGTGAGTGTAGGCTTCATTCTTCTTTGCCATTTCCCCTTGGCCGAATGGTAAGCCTTCTTTCTTCTATCTCTTCTTCTTCATTTGCTAAGTAATTCCTTAGAGCTTTAAAGCTCCATTAATGGTGAATTAAGTTCTAACACCATTTTATGTAAATTCCTAGTTAAATCTCCTAAGTCTTGAAGCAAGAAATCTTCCTAGCAACTCTTACAATTTTCGCCAAGCATTAGATGTTCCAAGGAGGTTCCTAGATTCAACAACAACATAAGGAACAACAAGATCAAGTTAAGGTATATTTTCATGTTGAAAAATCCTAAGTAATTACCTAAATCATTTTCGAAAATTTAGAACTTCTAAACCTATGTTCTCTTCATTATTTCATGAAGGAACTTGGATCTACAATCATCACAAGGTGTATCAAAAATACCTTGATAAATTCCTAAGGTAAACTCTTGCAAAACTACTCCAAATCTCATTTATAATTTTTGTTAGAAGTCTAACAAATGAATCTCATAAACATGTACAAGGAGGCCGAAATACCTTCATCAAAATAGCATTTGGAGAACTTGGAATTCAAGGAAAAATCAAGTACAAGAGTTGTCTTGATTTAAGGGTAAGTTTATATAAATAAGGTTTATTAAGTTTAAGTTTAATTTAAGCTTCAAACTTTGGTATAAAAATCATGTTTAGGCCATGTTAATATTAAGGGCGAAAATATTTACTTAAAGTATCAAGAAAAATAATTTATAACATATAAGGTAAGAATATTACCTTAAGGTATAAAATTGTGACACAAAAATTAATTATGTTACACTTATAAATAAACCGAATGGGCTAGGAATAAAATGTTCTATTTTGAGTTTATAATCATCCTAAGTCATTGGCATAATTTTTAGAAGTGTTAAATGGCTTATATACATTTATATATACATATTATAAAGTTTAAAGCAAGTTTTAAAACCATATGATAAAATTAAATTAGGGCCGACAGCAATATGAGATTTGGGAATTTTGAAATATATATAAGTGTATTAACTTGTATTATAAATTTTGGGAATATTAAAAATAGCTACAAGTATTTAAATGGCTAGTTTAATAAGTTATGTGGCTAAAATGTAAATTTTGAAAAGTTTGGTGTATGAATAATGATTGCCGAGAACATAAGGGTTCATTTGGTATATTTATAGTATAATATAAGGTAGGAATTAATATTATGAATTTTGGTAAATTTAAATAGGTGTTTAGGTGTTAAAATAACATTTTATAAAGTGTTGGGGCTATTTTGTGAATATTGAGAAGTTTGGGATAAAACCGTGAATATACATGATTTTATGGGTATATTAAAGTATTAATTATGAAATTAAGTCTTGGTCAAAGTGTTGACCAAAAACTTTGGGTTAAAATGTTTTATGACATAAAATATTAAGTTTATAAAAGTTTTGGGGTGAATATGTAATTTATGGAAGTTTATATGAAAAATAGAATTTAATATGGGGCGGAAATGTAAAATGAAGAAAGTTGTGGATTGATTTGGTTATTTAAGTGAATTAAATATTAAAACTATAATTTATAAGTTAATATTAATTATATAAAGTTTTGAGGTTAAGTTGTAAATAAAGGAAAGATATATGTTAAGACCAAAAGTATATGTGGTCATTTGGTAATTTATAAAAATTAGAATATCCATTTTGGAATTACCGAAATATTAAGTGGCTAATTAATAAATTAAAAAGGTAGTATGGTTAATTAATAATTACAAAGGTTAATGGGGTAATTAGTGAATTATAAAAGTTATAAGGTTATTTGGCAATTTACAGAAGTTAATATAATTATTTTACAATTTCCGAAAATTAATATGGGTATTTAACAAATTATAAAAGTATATGGTTAGTTGGTAAGTTGTAAAAGTTAATGGGATTAATTATGATTACCGGGAATTATATGTGGTTATTTAGTAATTTATTAAGTTGTTGGGTATAATATATAATACCGAATTATTAAGGTTGGTTTTGTAATTTAATAAAAGGAAAGAAGTAAGACTAGGTAATATAGTGTATTATGGTATATAATGGAGTATAATATAAAGTTTATAAAATAATTGTGGTGATATAAAATGACCAAGGGATATGATATAAAGAATAAGTGGGAACAATTATGAGTATATAATTAAGGAAATAGAAATATACTACAAGGTGGGAATTCATTATCACATGTGAATATCACATAAAATAACGAACTGTTGAACTACCTAGAACCACTGTTAAATAACAGGGGGAAACTAAAGAACATACGGAGTTAGTATACTACGAAAATAAACTCCACAGTGACAGTACTGTAATATTTAATGAATAGTTATATTAATATTACCCGTATTGCATGTTTAAATTACGGGAAGGAACTACTGAACAGGAACTTGTCAAGCTAGCAATTACTTGGAGAACGGTATGTTAATTGTGTGGTCTGAATGTCCTAAGGATTATCCTAAGGTCCAGACATTATGTGTGAATTGTTTAAGGGCGATATCTATGATTTTATGTGAATGACACTGCATACTGTATTGCTCAACTGTTGCGTTGTATTTTGTATGCGAACGTCTTATGACTAAAAGTTTATACATCTGAACCGGAAAAGACTAACTGACCTTTAGGTATTATTGAACCTAACTGATGGTCAACTGTTATAGTCTTAATTCAAATATTGGTTATTGTACCACTGACTAAAGGGCTAACTTATAAGGAGAGGAATCCAGATCGTTTCGACTTTCTGGTTGCGCATTGTGATCACTACGGGAGACTTCAATGGAGAGTCACTCAAAGGAAATTCATCAGCCACATTCGGGGATGGCGGAAGGCACTGCCGTTGGTGCACAGGTTCGACCGGATCGGTCAATTAACCAGGGCCTAGGGTCACTGGTAACGGTTCCAAAGGAACACAGGGGACTACTGTCCATTAATAAGTTATTAAAGTTTGACTTAACATGACACTTGAGGTGGAAATTAATTGGAAAAGGTTAAATGATTGGTTTAAAGGATAAAGGTCAGGTGGCTAACTAACAAGTACAATTTAATGATCGTATCTTGTTTGGTGATTGTTATGGATTATTAATGTGTGACTGTAGGTTATTGCTATGAACTATTGTTGTGAGTTTATTGGTGTTGTGTACTACTGTACACTAAGGTTTACAGGTGATTTGTTAAGTGGTTGTTTGAATGTTTTCAGTTATTACTGTTATCATAGTAAACCGGTATTTTATGTAATGAATCTAATGTCAAGATGACTAAAACGACTTAAGGAATCCAAATGATTTAAGACTACATTTAGCATACCAGCATTTCGATTGCTGAGCCCTTCATTGGGCCAAACATTCCAGGTTATTGAAGAAGACTCAAGCTGGAGTGCGGGACACGGGGGTAGCTGTTGTGTTTTCAGCAAACACCTTTGGTTTTATTTTGTATTGTATTAAAGAGGTTGTTGTATTCAGTTAGTTGATCATTCAGTTGGATTTGGTTTGTAATAATTAGAGTGCTCAGTATCTGTTCATCACAGCGTGAGAGGTGGTAATGTTGGAAAGAGTAAGGATGCCTTGTTACTCACAAGGGTGAGTAACGGCGTGTAACACCAAGGTAGTTAGTTTTATTTTCCGCTGCGAAATGTTATTTATTATGTTACGACATGCGACGATATTACAGGTTTAGGATTAGGGGTGTTACAGATATACTCCTTGAATAACCATGATGATTCACAATCACAGTAGGGTATCATTTGGGTCGAATCAATTTCATCCCAAAGACTTTTGATTCGGGTGAAATAGTCACAGACGATACTGCCTTGCGATATAACACTGAGTTGCTGCTCTACTTTGTAGATCCGGGTAGCATCGCTCTAGAAAAAATGCGTGCACGACCCCTTCCAAATATATGCTGCTGTAATCTTGAAGATTACACTCTCTGCGACTGATTTCTCGAGACTAGACGAAATCCAAGACTTGAATGTTTGCAACGAACTCTTAGGTCGGGGAAAGGTGCCGTCAAGAAACCAAATTTTGTTCTTGGAACCCAAACCAATGTTGACTTGATGCATGCTTTTCCGTCGTCTCCTTCTCCTTATCATTGTCAAACATTCTGACGAAGACAACACAAGCGATTAAGGGAATTGGGGAAAAGCTTTTGCTGAAATGAAGAGGAATGTCAGGGAATCAAATCTCTTGCTTTGATACCATCATACAATTCTACCAGCCTGATTCTTGATGCGTGCCTAGCCAAATTGTTCTAGACCAAAGGAAAATCAAAATCAAGAATAGAGGAAGAAGAGAACTATGTGTGTTTCGTTGTATTTCATCTGCAAAATATGAATTGTTTAGCCATAGAGAATAAGCACTCTCTCAGTGTTTATATACATAGAACTAAACTAAGCTCTACAACTAAACTACACTTTGCACTGCGTTTTGAGAATTTTTTTTTGAAAATAAGGCTTCTAGATTAAAGAATTGAGATTACATGCCTAAGAGACCCCAATCTAATAACAAACAAGAAAACAAAAAATTGAGAAAGAAACATCAAGTATAGACATCACTGGGAGCATCCTACGATAGCCATCCTCACAGGGTACAACGATGTAAGAAGAATCAGCAGGAGATCTCCTAGCCCATAGCCGAAGCAGGAACCGCAACAGCCAATCCGAAGGGAGTGAACAACTGAGGTCAGTCCTATCCAAATGAACGACTGCCTATCCAACTGCCAGTGAAATCATCCATTTGAAAGGAGTGCAAAACTGCAAATAGAGGATAATAGTGCCGGGAAAGGCACCACCAGGGGCATAAGATATCAATGCTGACTCTTCCAACTGCACTTAAGATGTTAGCCAAAGAGATGTTCCAAAAGTTTTAAGAACTGAAAATTATTCTTACATACAAGAAGAAGTTGATCCTCCTTCTACTTATTGATAAAGGCAAAAGATAAAAACATGCAAAATGGAAAAACCCGCAATGGATGATAGTTCATCCTTACTAGCGAAAAAAAAATCAGAAAGAGCTAGATCTCGCTTGGATCTAACAACCCAAAATCGACATGCAACTCTGGATCTGCACCAGACCTAGACGAAGCAAATCAGAGGAAGATTAATCTAAGAAGCTGAATCTATGAAGTGGTGTCGCTAGCCGATTGACGAAGATGATGGTGTTGAAAATATAAGAATGAGGGGCAATGAGTGGAAGAATAACAATACATGACTCTTGCATTCATACCGTGAGGAATACATATCCTTTTATAGGCCAATATCTCTAAGATAATTATTGAAAAAATATCTTAACAACCGCTAACTTACTCCTACAAAAACTATTATTTTAGATAAAACTAAATAATAATTAATTTCAAATCATTAAAACCAACACTTTTCTTTGATTTGAAATTCTCTTAAAAACTATGGGAAAAAATCTTAACCTACCAAAATTAAAATATTTGAAGCACATCTCTTCAATTTTCAAAGCTTCTATAGAGAACTTCTCTTCTAAATCCAGATGTGCACTTCTCACCATCTTCATTTGCAAGTTGTTCAACACCGATTTCTTCCCTATATATGGCTCTTGATACCATTGTTAGAAATATTGCTAGGAGAGAAATAGGCCCAACGGAGGGAATTATGTAAAATACTCATATAGACTAGTAAGCCCCAATAACTTATGAGGTTCCATCCTAAAGCCAATGGGCATTTGGTGGAGTATCTCATAAGCTATATGAACTACTTACTAGCTATATAATTTTTCAAAGTAGGACTCACACTAGACACTAGTACAAAAAAAGCCGAGATAGGTTGTCTAAGTGATTACGGTTAAAAAATAAACAGTCTATTTCAGTGGTTGTCAAGAGGAACCACCAAAATAGATACATTTCATAGTCTATTCCGAAATAGATAGTTTTCCCGGCCGAATTTTTTGAAAATTAATATCTATTTCGGCGGTTCTAATAGAAACAGCCGAAATAGATTTATTTTATACTCTATTTCATAGTCTAATATTACTCCCAGACTTCCTTCTTCCTCTGTATGCTCTCGACTTATCTTCCTCTCTCTATTCGAACACGACCGTGACGGTGATTTTTGGCTGAAAAATCACCTCCAGCTTCGACCACCGCCCGCTGCGCCGTCACCGCTGTCACCTGCCGTCATTTTCTCCTACTGTCGGCCGCCATCGTCGTCGCGCACCGCCAGAACCGTCAGTGACCCGCTGAAGCAGCAGAAAACGCCCTAAAATTGTAAGTTCGAATTTTATTGTAAAATTTGTACATTTGCTGTTATAATGCTCTGATTTAGGTTGGAATGTGATTGTGTGTGGACAATTTATGTATAATAATCGTGTAAAATTAGTGTAATTTGTAGTGCGCACAAGGAGGATGCTTGATGTAATGTCTGGATGAAAAACTGTATTGTTTATGCCCTTTGCAGCGATAATTTAGGAGTGTTTACGTCTCTCTTATATGCTAGATTGGGAACGGGGCTGAAAGCAATTTATTTTGGGTACGGGTAATATACTTTAACTTATCTATTCATTCTCTTCATTCACTATAATTTTGCAAGCCCAACTATGAACAATGAACATACATGTTGCTGCGTTTCTTTCTAACTTTTTGTTTTTGCACCTTTGTAGAGATATGTCAGAAGTGGTACTATTGCATCTCTCGCACACCAACCTACCTCTCGGACACCAGTCTTCCCTCTCTATAAATAAAAAACAAGTAAGTATTTTACCTTCAGATTCAGTTTTAATCACTGGACCGGTTCGAACTTATTCAGTGAAGAATTAAAAATATGGAATGATTATTGTTGCCAATTAGCTAGTGAGAATGTGGTTTGAAAATGTTGGTCTGATGATCTAAATTTGCAATTGTTTGCCAATTAACTAGTAAAGAATTGAATTTTTTTGAAATGTGGTTTGATGATTGAATTTATATTTAGTTTGGTTTCTGCCATTGTTGGAATGTTTGTGGTTGTGATGACTTTAGTGAGTGCTTAATAATAAGCATGGGATGTGTACAATTATGCAAAGGTCATGTCAAATTTTTTCTAGAAATGTCTTTGTAATATTGTATTTAACACTGGTTTCTATTTTAAAAATGCAACTATTTGTTAAAATTAAAATGCTAGTTTATTTTGTGTTTGGAACCTTAGAGTTAGGCTAGATTACTTGACAATCATCCCAGTCACGCTCCATTAGGAAATAAACATGTAGGCAAATACTAACCATATTACATAAACATTGTAGTTTTAAGTAAGATAATTCTCACACCTGTGATCTGTTGCACATATAGCATGGAGTATGACTAGATGTATGGTGATCGAGGGGATCACTTTGACAAGATGTTGAAAGAGTTTTGCAAAGCGGCGGTCCAACACAAGGGCAGGACAAAGGCGGTGAAATTCCATGTCCTTGTGTTAACTGTGGTGTGGTAAGGAAATATTCAAGCATCGACGTTATACAATACCATCTGAAGACCCATGGTTTTATGCCACATTACAGAAGATGGACTTTTTATGGAGAATCAGTTCAAGATAATGCTTCAACTACCTACAGTCATGATCGGTGTCACAAGAATCGAGAAGACCTTCAAAACTGTCAACAAGTCGGATCGATTCCCAAGTAATTCAGGAGTTAATGTTGACAGTGAGACGACTTACCATGATGAGAGAATGGACGAGATGCTTGATAACGTCAACGATAAATTTTTCAACAAGCCGGATGAGTATCAAAGGTTGTTGGATGCATCCAAGATAGCCGTGTACCTTACGTGCATTAAGTACACAAAATTGATGGTTGTTCTGAATTTGTTCAACTTGAAGAGGAGATATGGATGAAGTGACAAGAGTTACTCGACACTTCTCGAGCTGCTTCATGATATGCTTCCAGATGGGAACGGTCTCTCTACCTCCACTTATCAGGCAAAGAAATGGGTATGTCCAATGAGGATTAAGTATAAGAAGATACATGCATGTCCCAACAATTATGTGTTATATAGGGGTGATTACGAACACCTAGACAATTGTCCAAAATGCTCATTGTCTCGATACATCTCAAGGAAGGTGTCTCCTCATCTGCTAATAAAGAAGTCCTCCGGCTAAACTTTTGTGATATTTACAGATCATACCTAGGTTCAAAAGGTTGTTTGCCAATCCGAAAGATGTAAAGAACTTACGGTGGCAACGCAGAGGGTCGAAAAAGTAATGAGATACTAAGACATCCAGCAGATGGGCCTCAGTGGAGAAACATCAACATATGGTACAAAGAATATTTTTGACATGAAGATAGGAATATGAGGCTTTCGTTATGTACTGATGAAATGAATCTGTACGACACATAGAGTAGTCATTACAGTACATGGACTGTTCTGCTAGTGATCTACAATTTTCCCTCATGGTTGTGTATGAAATGAAAGTACATCATATTATCGCTCTTGATATCTGGTCCCAAGCAGCCAGCTAATAATATCGATGTGTATCTCGCCGCACTGATTGTTGATCTGAAACTACTATGGAATGAGGAGACCATGGTGTATGATGCTTATGCAAGAGAAAATTTCACGCTCAAGGCTTTGTTGTTCTGTACTGTCAACGTCTTTCCTGCATATGAGAACTTATCCGGTTACACGGTGAAAGGAACATTTATGAATGTGTACTGGAGCGCCCCATTGTGGAGGCAACAATATTATACCATAATACAGGTTTGATTGAATCATTTGGTGTGTTATGGTGAATATATAAGCTAGAATGGTAAAAACAAAAAAGGGGGGCTATTCCAGCAGTTCTAAGCTAAGAACCGCCGAAATAGATACTAGAATACGACCTATCTTGGCAGTTGTAAGCTCACAACCGCCGCGATAGACCAGGGTCGGTCCGTGGGGTGGTCCCTTGGTCGAACAATGCCAAAATAAATTCTGGAACCGACCGACCCTAGGACCGACCCATGGTCCAGGGTCAATCGATTCTAGAATACATTCTGGCATTGACCGACCAAGGGACCATCCCACGGACCGACCCTTGTCTATCGCGGCGGTTGCGAGCTTACAACCGCCGAGATAGATGTTGTTAGTTTATGATTTTAGCGAACATCTATTTCAGCGGTTTGTAGTTACAACCGCCGAGATAGGCTCTTAGACCTATTTTGGTGGTCTTCATTTCGGCGGTCTTCATTTCGGCGGTTCACAACCGCCAAAATAGACCCTTAGGAACCGCCGAAATAGGTTCTTTTTCTACTAGTGTGATCTCCAACATCCCCCCTCAAGTGTGAGTCTTTCACCTCTATTGTCTCCCACATTGCACTCTACTTGAACCCCACTTAGTACTGGTCTGGTCCCTTCTCCGCAACACAGTCCAATTCTACGGTACTGGACTGGTCCCTTCTTCATAACACAGTCTGTTCCGTTAGACAGTGGTGCATTACCTAAGGCTGAACCCGGGCTCTGATACCATGTTAAAAATATAAGAATGAGGGATGATGAGTGGAAGAATAATAATATGTGACTCTTGCATTCATGCCGATTGGAATACACATCATTTTATGGGCTAATATCTCTAAACTAATTATTAAAAAAAATATCTTAACAACCCCTAACTTACTCCTACAAAAACTATTACTCCCTCTGTCCTGAATTGACCGTTCTGTTTGCTTTATGGCACGTTTTTCCACTTCAATATTAAGCATATAAGATAAAATAATTTTATAAAATTAAATTTTGTATTATATAGTTTATCATGTAAGGAATCATATGCAAAACTTAAATTTTCAAAATTAATTTATCTTATATGTTAAAAATTGAAGTCAAACGACATGTCCAAATAGTAAACAAGACGGTCAATTCAGGACGGAGGGAGTATTCTAGATCAAACTAAATAATAATTAATTTCAAATCACTAAAAACCAACAGATGATGAGGCGGGGCAGCAATGATGATGGTGAGACTGGGATGAGACGAGCGGCGATGACAGTGATGAGGAGATGGAGCAAGGTTGGAAGCGAGGTAAACCAACTTCCTATTTTACACCGAAAACACAAAAAATTATGCTCAACTAGAAGCTATTGACGAGATCTACACGTTGGTAGTAAAACCCACATTATTTGAAGAGTATTTTGAAAAAATTTAAAGGATGAACTTGAAAAAATGAACTGTAAAATAAAAAAAAGGGAGGAGGAAAGTTGTATCCCCTTCTCGCTTGTTACTGCATAAATATATAAAGATCGGAAGATATAAAACTTAAAAGGGACAACATCTAATCCCTTAACAAACATGTGGTAGCTAATTACTGATGGAAATTCTGTTGGCAAACTTAAAACAGTTGTTTATGTCGGCAGTTTGTCAGCATCTCTCTTTTTCTTTTTGAAATGTGTCGGTACATTATTAACGGACCACGATTTCCATTTGATGATTCTACTACTTGGAATCCATTCCTGAAGACATGTTTTGAAAGTGATATCAACAGAATATCTACGGAGATAATCACTCTTTTTCCATTACCTCATAACATTGTTGTGTTGTGGCTTCTTTCTTATTTCAGTAGTCTCTATATTTTGTGAAAGAGGCAAGGAAGTGTCCCTAGATACCCTCGATTACTCTTTTCACCTCTATCGATCTGATGTTATTACTTTGTCAAGGGTTAGGGTTTTTCTTTCAAAATTGTGGATGCTTGAACGGTGTCCATAGAACTAATGAAGTTAATAGGTAGCTATTTAAGTGATGTTAATGAATTAGATTAGGTAACTATTTAACTGATGCTCACGCCTGCTGGGTTTCATAGTGCGGTCACTATATGCATGTTTCGGCATTAGCCAAATTAGCTAACATGCTAGTCCCATCACCGCGCCAGGCCCATACAGTTAATATACCTTGTGGCACCTTTCTTCTCATGCATAGATACAAGTACCGAATTTATAAGTCAAATTCAATAGTTGGACCATGCAGTGGGGAACTAAAGGACCAACGTTGTTAGTTAAGATTATCGATCGAACTTGATATTCATTAACAGTACGTCGACCCAATCTGTGTCTATAAATACAGATTCAGCTGCAATACTCCCATCATCACAGTTCATCCCAATTGCCAAGCCTACACACTCAAATCAAGTGCATTGGTCGCCTGAACATCGATATCATGGCGCTGTTGAAGAAGAATCTAACAACCTCCGTTGTTCTTCCAGTCCTTATTCTAGCCCCCCTTATCCTCATCTTGGGTACCGCCGGGACTGGTAAATCATGTTTATTCTAATTAAATATTTCCACCTTAATTAGAATCTTTTAGTGCGGTGTTATAGCACTACTTGTTTGTTGCTTAATTTGATCCTTACAGAGGCAAGGCTAGGTGGCCGAGGAGCTGAAGATGTAATGAGCAAGCGTGTGCTGGCATCGAGGGGGACGCCAGAGACGTACTGCAACTACGTAGGAGAGTGGTGTCAGTCGCAGGCGCAGTGCGCGTCTATGTGCCAAGCAGCTGGGTTATCATACGAAACTGTGTATTGTGATGCTCATATGCCTGATGGTGTTGGTTCCTGTTGCTGCCTAATGAAGAGACAATGAAACAAGTGTACACCCACGAAACAAAGATCTATAGTTACTGCCAAATAACTGGCTTAATTACCGTATACTAGCGCGCGAATGTGCCCTGCCCTTTAGACCCTCTTTTGTAAGGAAAATAATTTTTTTTTTGATAATTTGGGCTTACGCCTTATATTAATAATGAAGCCTGATTACTAGGTGGATGAGAATTGTTGGGCCTCATTAAAACCTCTCTAAGCAAAACTCAGTGGGAAAAAGCCTAAAGAGGAAAAAGAGTACCCTCCACATCCAAATACAACCTATAAATCCAAATACATGAAACAACCAAAGCGCTATAAGCTATAACATTCAGCCTTATTCTCAAAACTCACACATTACACAAAATCCTTAAGTGACTTCACTCCAAGAAAAAAACCGCAAGTCAAGGGAAAATCTTTCCACCAATATTTGGTCCATCTCCATACCCCTATCTTAGTTTGCATTACCACTTTAGATACATCAAGGGATTCGCCTTTGAAGATCACACCATTTCGTTGCATCCACATGTAATATATACCATAGCAAAATGTAGACTTCCACATCCTCTTTGCCTTTCCTTGTATCGCAACATCAAACCAAGCTTGGTATATTACCCTCACCTCACTCGGGAACGAGAAAGGAATATTCCACCAAAAAGTTAATTGTCTCCAAACTCCAGCAATTTTAGCACACGAAAATAGGACATGCTCTAGTCTCTCCATTTCCTTTCGGCACCAAGGGCATAAGCTTCCATACTAATACTACATGAAATATATGAGCAGTAATTATGTGATCTAATCGATTCTCTCCACCCCACTGTCTACACAACCGGATCGAGCTATGAGAAACTCCCGAGGTTCACCTTTCTTCTCCCATCCTGCTTTCACAGGGACCCAGCTCCTGTTCGATATTGGGTAGTATAGTATGCCACTGTCATACTCACGCGATATTAGTTTATATTTGAGACAAGGGAGGAGATTGTCTGATTGATGATGCAAAATTGATTACTAATCTCCCTTATTTAGTACAATGAGAGACTCTAGATTTATCCCTTAATTATTCTACAACATTATATAACTACATTAAATCAGGAAAATTTTGTTTTCAGGAATATTTTATTTGTTCACTACAACAATCTGTATCTAGGGGGGCAAGTATGTTATGATCAACCGAAGCAACTAAAAACTTGCCTCCAAAATGAAATCAAAGGAGGAGAGATTAACGGTTGCCTCTATATCTTTTATCTATGGAGGCGAGCAATAGAGGCGAGTAATTAAGGTCGCCTCCCTTATACATTCTCTTGGATCATCATCAGAGGCAACATACTAAGATCGCCTCCGTTGCTATGTACATATTGGAGGCAACCTTTCAGTTGCCTCAGTTGATGCGTCTGTAGAGGCAAGGTTATGGGTTGCTTCCCTTGTCCACTCTCCAACAAATTACATATTTGGAGCCAATTGTCGGTCGCCTTTATTGAGCTTTTTAGGAGGCAAGATCTTTAGTCGTCTCAGTTGTGCTCTCTGACTAATCTATGGAGGCAAGCATCGTGGTCGCCTCTGTTGATCATATTCACAACTCACACGTTCTTTTGTTTCACATACGTATACGCGATTCTGTAGATATTTTTCTCTCAACTCACTTCCTTCTCCATCGGACCTCTAATGTCATTCATTAACCTCCCTTTGCTGCTAACTCTCACCTTCATCTCCATCTACATCTCCATCTCTATCAACTCTTGTTAAATTTGGGGAAAATTACTGAAATTAGGGTTCAACTTATATTGAAGATGGAAGATGATTCATCTGCTTCACTTGCTCGGTTAATATTTGGGTCCGCTTGACGATACTAATGACTTCAAATCAAGCCTCCATGAAGAAGTAAGAACCTACGATTTCCCTGATTATATATCTATATCTATTTACCGAGATAGATTGTGTCTGTCTGCTCAATACATCCATCTGCTGCATATGCTTCTACGGTTTTGTTCCCGCTTACTGATCCATTACTTCCTTTTAATTGTGCACCTAACCCACTAATGAATCATACTTTGTTTGATTCCTGCTTACTCCTTTCCTTTCTTTGACAGCCGAAGTGTTGGGATTTAATAGCTACATCCCACCCTTCAACAGCCAAACCAGTTATCAAGGTATGAATTAGATCAACAAATATCCAACCATCATCTGACCACAACAACGCACACTTTTAGACATGGGCACAATTCAAACCAACTAAACAACGCATCAGGTTACTTCACTTAGTAGCATAAGTTGAATTAAACCAGTTACACCCACATTAATAACTTCTTTGCTCTTCAACAATCATGGCAGGTTAACAGTACACTAGCCCACTTGACCACTCAGAGTTCAATCAGTTAGCCAGTTACACCCAAATCTAGTAACAATAGACTCCTGATAACTGCAAACAAAGATAGTTTATCATACCCGCGCACTCTGTGTAACAAAAAAATTAATGCTAATTACTAATTAACTTAGCATAATCTCTATGTAAGTCACCAAGACCGACTATAATAATATCTAACTACTTTTTATCTCAACACTAATAAGAACATTATTGTAATTGGCATCCAAAGTGGAGCACTAGCTTTGTTCTCCCTTGCAAGGTCCATGTAATATGATAATGGTATTATTAATTTCCTTTCTACAGTGGTGGGTGCCCGTGCCTTTGGTGGTATGTAATGTACTATACATATAATACAGGTACTGGGTTTGCGTATTGCACGATGGGAGAGTACCCTGCGTAGATCCCACCACCGCAAACACCCTCATCCCACAACATGCCACCGCCATCAACCGTAGCCGTGAATACTAGCCACCACAACAACACCTCAAAACCTCCATCACCTCCACAAAAACTACTCACCGTTAATATCACAAACCACCGTAAACCAAACACTCCACCACCACGTAACATCTCAAACTGTTAACATGAGGGGAGGTTGGAGGCGAGATACGAGGGGAGATAAGAGGCAGAACAAGTACCTAGAAGATAGTAGGACTGGATGGAAACCTAGGTGGAAGGAAAGGTGACCAGAGAGAGGGAAACCAGATGAGTACGTGAGTGACCAACGCGCCAGATACCAAGATGAAATAGACAACAACAGGAGATGGAGAAGCCATTACAAAGTTAGAAGCAAGAACAAGTCCACAATCTTCATTGACAACATAAGCAAGAGTGTAACAGAGTCCCAACTGGGTAGAGTGATCCAGAGATTTGCAAGATGGTCCAGGCTGTATATCAGCAGAAAGGTGAGGAGATACAACCGGTTTGCATGCGCTTTTGTTGATCTTGAGAATGTGACCGAAGCCAAGAAGGTCATAGAAGGTTTAAAAGGATGGACTATCAGTGGGAGGAAACTCTGGGCACGTATGGAGTTTCAAGGAGCCAAAGTAAGAGGAGCCGAGTCCACTAAATCTACAAGAATGAAATACTCGAGTAGGGAGGTTACCAGAAGTAAGGGGAGTCCACGAGGTAGCGATTCAAGAAATCAAAACTTTTATGCAAGTCCACGGGAGAACTATACGAGGCCTCGAGCATGGAGAGAAAAAAGCCCTGCAACAACTAGATTAGCCCTCAGTATCAAGCCAGACAAAGAAATGTTATCCTGTTTGAACAGGTGTGGCCATGTCACTACTAGAAGATAGATCAGCAAAGGATCTCATGGATGTTCTACACAAGAAGTGGCCAAACATAGAAGGAATATTGGCATTCTCTAGGAAGAAATTTCTCCTAGTCTTCAACTCCGCTAAGGAAGCCGATGAAATAGTAGAAAAGGCCCAAGCCATACGAGACGATTTTGAGGGAATGGAGATAAGAAAATGGGATACCGATGATCAAGTGGAGAAAAGGAAAACCTGGGGAGTGATCAGGGGGGTCCCTTTACATGTATGGAACAAAACAACCGTAAGAAGGATAGCTGAAACAGTGGGGGAAGTAATCCGTATAGAAGATGAAGATGGACAGATTGTCGAAAATGCGGAGGTCCGACTCCAAATAGAGACGTCTACATTACAGTTAATTAATCTGAAGATCATGGTCAAGGTGAATGATCAAAAATATCCAGTTAGCATAGTCGAGATACAAAATCAGATGTCCAAGGGCGGTAAGCCGGATTTGTCTGATAGTATTATCCACATGGCAAATAATACTTCCTAAGAGGAACAACAAATCCCTAGCCTATCCGCAAATAAGGTAGACAGCCAAGCGAATTACTTGGAAGCGTCTCATGATAGCGCAGTTAACCTTGTACTGGAAAATACGCAACGATCCCAAGTGTCGGGACAGATGGCTGGAGCAGAAGCGCTAGAGCCAGGTGAATTGGTATGGGTGATGGAGACCCCATCATCATGCCTAAAGTCGGGACAGGGACATGTGGCTGGAGCAGGAATATCGATTCCCAAAATTGCCGAGGGAGAAATGGAATCGACCGGCGACTCCCGAAGTAAATTTAAAAACGTAGAAAGAAACCGAAAAGAGGAGGGGGACGGTTTACTCATTCCCGAGGAGAATAAAGGCATGCAGACAGGCGAGAATTTGGAAGAGGAGAAAGGAGGCTCTGACATATTCTTAGAGCCCATGCACATTGGAGAAGGACGTGCGTGTGGAAAAAAGGTCCAGAACCCTGTAAAGCAAGTGAATATTACCGACACAACAGAAGGAGAAATTGGAGATGTGGAAGCAGACCCTGAAAACCAACTGAGTATCTCCGACACAGCAGAAGGAGGAGGTGAAGACGTGGCAGCACTGGACATAGCAGGGACGTCAACTCCTCGCGGGCCCGGCAATGAGGAAAATATTCCTCATAGAGGTAATGATCGTCGTAATTTTTTTGTAAAGCTTTTCGATGACTCTATGCCAACGCCTCAGGAGAAAAATGGAGATGTAGCTAGAGATGATAAAGGGAAAATAATTAATCTTGAAGCAGAGGCAGATGCGTGTGTGAATCTCATGACAAAACTAGGTTGTCAAATTCCAAATATACATCAGACAAAGGCCAGTATTGTGAGTCAGCTACAACCCTCTTCGTCCAACTAAGTACCATGGTACTGATAGGCCTGCAAAATGTTAGAGGAATGAATTGCAAGGCCAAACAGAAGAAGATTAGGGATGAAGTAAAAGAGTTGAGACTTTCTATGCTTAGTCTCGTTGAGACACAACATAGTAGAACAGCAGCTGGGAAGATAGCAAACTTTTGGGGGAGGAAGAAAGTGAGTTTAGGCTGGGATGAAATTCTTAGCCAAGGACGTTCAGGGGGCATTGTTGTTTTGTGGAACGAAGAGGAAATTGATGTACAAAAAATAGAGAAAGGAGGACGGTGGATCATGATGGATATCAAGTGCCGATAAGACGGTATGGAGAGCTCGGTGGTTTTTGTCTATGCTTCTTGTGATGCTAATGAACGTAAGTCCTTGTATGAGGAAATGGTATTGGCGAAGATCAGATGGAGAGCAGAGATGTTGTTCATTGGAGATTTTAATGAAGTACTGCAGCTAGAGGATAGATTACCAGTAAACTCTAACCGCTACACCAAGGGTATGAGGGAATTTCAGGAATGGGTTAACGAAATGCAGATACTTGAGATCCCTTTACAAGATGCAAATTACACATGGAGAAGAAGTGGGTCACTTAGCCGAATTGATAGAAGCTTTGCAACCCATGAGTGGATGGGGTTGTATCCAGATGTGAGACTTCGATCAAAGGAATGGACTACCTCTGACCATCGAATGATTGTGATAGACTCGGGCAAAATCAATTGGGGACCGAAACCTTTTCGATCCATGGTTGGAGCATCCTGAATTTGAAAAATTCATAAAGCAGGAATGGGGAAATCTGAAACATGGTACCACACTGAAGAAGTTGAAATGGCTCAAGGGGTCGTTAAGGCGCTGGAACAAAGAAGTGTTTGGGGAGTTAAAACAAAGGGTCATTGACACAAAGGAGGAACTCAGGAAAGTGGAGAAGAGGATAGAAGAAGGTGACTTGTCCAGTGATATAGAGAACACGAGGGTTACAGCCTTGGAGAAAGTTGAAAGGGCAGAAAGAGAACATGAAATATATTGGATGCAGCAATCCTGTGATAAATTGATTAAGGACGTGGACAACAACACCCGTTATTTCCATATGAGAGCAACACTTAACAGACGTAATAAGCGCATTACCTGCTTGGTGACCGAGACGGGAGTACTTGATGACCCGGGGGCAATAAAAAGTCATGTGGTTGAGTATTTTGCTGATTTGTATCGTGCTCAACGCCTATTGGGTATTAGTCCACCGACAGTGAACCACCCAGTAATTTCGACTGAGGTGGCAACACAATTGGAGACAATACCGACCATGAAGGAGATCAAACAAGTAGTCCTCCAATGTAATAGCTCTAAGGCACCGGGTTTTGATGGTTATAATATGAAATTCATTAAGAGGATGTGGCATGTATTGGGCAAAGAATTTTCTAAGGATGTGCAAAAAATTTTCATCTCTTCAAAAATGGAGCGAGGAGCTAATACCACATGGATTGCATTGATTCCGAAAAAAGTGGAGGCAGCTCGTTTGGAGGAATATAGGCCCATCAGCATGGTAGGGTGCTTATACAAGGTAATTGCAAAATTATTGAGTAACAGATTAAGCCCGCTACTACCCAAACTCATTAGAGAGACGCAGCCGGGATTCATTAAAGGGAGGAACATTCTTGAAGGACCTTTTATTGCAAATGAAGTCATAACATGGCTGAAAAAAAGTAAGAAAAAAGGTATGTTGCTGAAGATTGATCTGAAGAAAGCCTATGATTTCGTTTCCTGGGAGGTGCTAGACATAATGCTAAAGAAGATGGGATTTGGTTATAGATGGAGAAATTGGATCAAGGAATGCGTCTCAACAGCTATGATTTCAATCCTAGTAAATGGCTCTCCCACTAAGCCTTTCTCTCCTGGTCGTGGCATTCGCCAAGGTGATCCGCTTTCTCCTTCTTTATTTATTATTGTGGTGGAAATACTTCATTGGCTGATAACAGGCTCGATGGAGGTAGGAGAATTCTCAGGATTGAAAGTGGGAGCACGATAGGTTCGAGTTTCTCATCTCCAGTTTGCAGACGATGTAATGCTATTTTGTGAGGTTCGGAAGGCAGAATTGATTCAACTTCACCGAATACTTACTTCCTTTGCCGAAATAAGTGGTCTCAGTTTGAACATGGAAAAATCGATAGCCTTCTGCATCAACGCAACAGAAGAAGAGAATTGTTTGGTTGGGAATATTTTTAGGTGTCAGAAAGGAGAGTTGCCTACCTCATATCTAGGCTGCCCTTTGGGGGCAAACACCAAGAAAGAAACAACATGGGAACCGGTCTTGCGAAAAGTAGAAAGTAAGCTTGCTACATGGAAGGCAACAAGTCTAGGCAACAAGTCTATCAAAAGCGGGGAGAATGGTGCTCATTCGATCGGTCCTTGATGCAATACCTCTATACTACGCAAGTTTGTTCGTCATTCCTGCGAAGGTGAGAAAAAGATTAGTGGCATTGTAGAGGCACTTCTTTTGGGGAAAAACTAGGAATAAATTTCTTTGTACTGTATCATGGGATAGACTGTCTAAACCGAAGGAAGGTGGGGGACTGGGGTTTCCCAACTTGCGCAAGAAAAACTTGGCCCTCCTTACTAAATGGAGGTATAGTTATGCACAAAATCACTCCCCATTATGGAAGTCGGTGGTTCAGTCCATCTACCAGGCTAGAAAGGGTTTGTATCCTGGCGAAATGGATGAAGTGAGTAATCGACAGAGAGGAATCTGGTATTCAATTATCAAGCACACCCATGGCGATCAGAGACTGAAAAACCTCATTGACGAACGTGCCAAAGTATCAGTTGGTAATGGAGAAGTGACGAGATTTTGGCTGGATAACTGGACCCCGGTGGTAGTTTTGCGCAAAAAGTTTCCCCGGTTATACAGTGTTAAGTAACCAACAGGAAAATGTGATTGCAATATGGGTGAATGGGTTCAAGTAACTGGATTTGGAATTTACAGTGGCGCCGCCCGTTGTTTGTGTTCGAACAGAGATGGAGTCAGAACTCATGAGCATTTTCACTCATCCGTCCTCCCCCAACCAGAGTGATGATAGTGCATGGGCAATGCATGGGCGGGCATCTTTCACCAAGGAAATCACCGAGGTGATCTCCCCCCCGGCTGAGATGTACGCAAATGAAATCCCCGAGTCAGACGTATTTGGCATGGCCTATGTGCTCCCAGAGTGGCTGTATGCCTGTGGTTCACTCATTAGAAGGCTAACGACAAGGGGCCTGCTTTTGAGAGAGTTTGGTCCCGATTGCACAAAGATACTGCCCGTGGTGTAAGAGGACTATGGAAAAATGGAGCATGTTATTTTTTTGTGCCCGGTTTAGCTAAAGTATAGGGTAAACGTTACTGTGTTGGTGGAACATCCTTTTAGCTTCAAGTCATCAATGAAAGAGATATATGAGACTGGTTTGCAGTGCAACTAGGCAAAAGGCAAGAAAGTCTGGAAATCAACTTTGTGCTATGGAGTGTATTTATATGGCTTCATCGGAACAATGTGGTATTTAGAGAGGATGATATCAATGTCTAGGATCCCAGCTCAGATCAAGATTGGTGTGTGGTGCTGGACCAGACTTGGTGGAGAGCGATGCCTCTCACATGTAGTAATTTTGTAGGAATTAATGCTCTAAAGGATTATCTGTAATTTTCTTTGTGAGGATGTTCGGATCTTTTGCTGCTATTCTGTGTGCGAACAATTTAGTTTTGGCTATTATGTGTGTAATTAGATGGGATGGGTACTCTTTTTCCTCGGGCTTTTTCCCACTGGGTTTTACCTAAGGGGTTTTAATGAGGCCCAAAATCAATCCCATCCATCGGTTCTCCGGGGTATTCCTTTTATTAATATATGGCTATAAGCCCAACTTATCTAAAAAAAACTACTAGCTACTGCTCATGTGTCATTGATCCTTTTCTTATTGTCCCAATAACCAATTGTAAAGCACTTTTGAGGCGAACATGATTATCAAACAAACAGAACCATAATTGACTGTAAATTTAGTAAGCCAGCTGAAGAATGTCGATGGCGGAGAGGGCACATCTTGTACTTCCACTTGCTTTTATAAGTGTAACATTGTCTGATCTAGTTAGTGTATTTACCTTTTGAGTGTAACAATATTTCTTTCCACTAAGTCTCAGGCTGTCATAATTAACATTTGCTTTCATGTACTCGGGTTTTATGAGATTGTTGGTGCCTTGGATTCTACTTTTAACTCCTAAATAAAGACAATCAAAGAGGGTTTTTGCTAATCCGTAGTAAGTTACCTCCAGCACGATGAACCATGATAGAGATTGGATGTAGCTTCAAGGTTGGCGTGGTAGAAGACAAGAGGCTTATCAAAGGGGTATGTGTGAGTTTTTGGACTTTGCTTTTAAGGACACACCCCCAAACTCAAATGCAATGTTGAAGTGCCCTTGCATGATTTGTGTAATTTTTTTATCAAGACCGGAGCACGATGAGAGCTCATCTTCTAAGGAGTGGAATTGATCCGAATTATAATCCTTGGACAAAACATGGTGAAGAAGACCTTGTATATGCTACAGATAGTCAAATGGATGAAGAGGAGGAAGATGATGATTTGACAATGAAGATTTTTTAGTGTCGGATGAGATGGCTTCTTTGATACGTGATGCAACAAATGCTTTTTCTCAACATGATGAAGGAGATGAATGGGAAGGTAAGGATATGGAACAAGGAAGTGATGAGCTACCGGATGTTTTTAGCAAATTAATGAAAGCTTCAAAAGAATGGCTTTACCCAGGATGTAACACTTATTCAAAATTATCATTTATTAACTTTGTGATGCACCTCAAAGTAGTGGCCGGTGGAGTAACAAGTCATTTACCATGTTGCTTAAGGAGTTACAGAGGACATTCAATTTTGATCCTAGTTTTCCGAAGAATTCTGGGGAAGCAAAGAAATACACGAAAGAGTTGGGTCTACACTACGAGAAGATTCATGTTTGTGTGAACCATTGCATCCTCTTTCGGAAGAAGTATGCAAATGCTGACATTTATCCTAAATGTCTTGAGTCTAGGTGGGAAGAGAGTGTCTCTAATGATGATAGTTGTCCTTATTCTGAATCACAAGGGCATTCACAAGCACAATCAAGAGTCCCTCATTTGGTGTTACGTTATCTTCCTTTTTGTAACACCCCTCATCCTAAACCTGTAATAACGTTGCAAGTTGTTGCATAATAAATAACAATTCGCAGCGGAAAATAAGACTATCTACCTTGGTGTTACACGCTGTTACTCACCCTTGTGAGTAACAAGGTATCCTTACTCGTACCAACAATACAACTCCTCACGCTGTGATGAACAGATACTGAGCACTCTAATTATTACAAACTAAAACCACTAAATGAGCAACTAACTGAATACAACCTCCTTAATACAATACAAAATGAAACCAAAGGTGTTTGTTGAAAACACAACTGCTACCCCCCGTGTCCCGCACTCCGGCTTGAGTCTTCTTCAATAACTGAATGTTTGGCCCATTGAAGGGCTCAGCAATCGAAATGCTGGTATGCTAAATGTAGTCTTAAACATCAAGATTCCTTAAGTCGTTTTAGCCATCTTGATTTAGATTCTTTACATGAAATACCGATTTACATTAACAACAGTAATAACTGTAAACATTAAACAATCACATAACAGTTTCACCTGCAAACATCGGTGTGCAATAGTACACATCACCAATAACCATACATTAATAAACCATAGCAATAACCAATAATCACACATCAATAATCCACAACATAACCAGACAAATACGCGTATTAACTGTACTTGTTAGTTGGCCACCTGGCCCTTATCCTTTAAACCAATCACTTAACCTTTTCCAATTAAATTCCACTTCAGGCGTCATGATAAGACAACCCTTAAAATGAAATACCCCAAACCTAGTTATGTTGTTTAAACACCTAAATAGGGTGTAATAAGACTAAAAAGAGTCCTAGAAACCTTAGTAAAACAAATTTAAACAAAAGGAAACACAAATGTGCTTTAAAGTCAATAAGAGCCAAAATGTGCTAACTTGGGATAAACTTGAGTAAGGCCTAATGAGCTTACCAAGACCATTTATACTAATGAACATATTAAACCAATTACCAAAGAAAACCAAGCTTGAAAACAAGTTAAAACACAAAAATGTGCTTTAAGAAGTCTTAAAGCACGTTTTTGAAAAATTGCTTGTAATGAGTTTGAATGGCTAAATGTCATCATTACTCTTAAATATATATGTGTACTATATAGTATCACATTTGGGTGGCTATATTAGTGGGAAATCAAAAATTTCACTTCTAAGTGCCTTGTTTAAGGTGAATAGTGATTTTTATAATCTATTTTGTAACATATGTTGTATAAGTAATTAAATTGACAAATGAACTATATACCCTCATATTAATAAGGGGGCGGTTTTCCTTAAGTGTGGTGACTCACCACTCTCTTATTAATGTATTAAGTAAGTAAAGATAAGTAATAAATAAACTACTTTTTACTTTATTACTACAAATATCTCTTAAAAGCAAATTCTATCTCATTCTCATTTCTTTCCTTCATTCCCACGTTTGCAAACACCTCTCTTCTTCCTTCTTCCTTGTTCTCTCTCGGTAATACTACTACCACCATGGAAGTTCCAACTTTGATCTCTTGTTAATCTTTCCTTGTCCAATCAAAAACAAAGACCACCAATCTCTTCCTCTCATCAAGCTCTTCATTCCTATCTTCTCAAACTCCAAGAGCTCCATTTCGGTGCCAAGGTGTTCCACCATTGAAGAAGCTTGAGCTTGTATTTTGACATATTGTTGATCTCCTTTGCTTCTAGGTAGGAATCTCAAACAAATCAAGTTTCCTCCTCCTTGTTTTTGTCATGTCCGAAAATACACATTGATAGCTACTTGTGTGTGACTTTGTTCTAGCTTCATTTCAACTCTTCATGGACTAGGTGGAGTCCTCTCTTGTATATATTCAAACTCCTTCGAAGATCAAGGTAAAACAACTACATTAATGTTTTTGAAACAAGGTCAAATTAGAGTTTGAAATGAGATGAAGCTTATAGCTTGAATACTCATTATAATGTTTGTATATGGTTAGAACTTGTCAAAGAATCAAAATACCATACGGTTTTGTAGGAAACAAGAAGGAGTGTGTTGGAAAAAGAGGTAAATCTACTAACTTAATGTTGTTTAATGCCTTAGGAGAAATGAGCTATAATGCTTATTTAAAACTACCTAAAGAGCACATGGTAAAGACCTAGTAAATGTTCTCAAGGAGACTAGTAATAAACATATGTCTTGGTATGTAATCGCAGGTTAAAAGGCATATCTATTGTGGAATTCAGTGTTTATGATTTAAGCCCTTAAGGGCCTAAGAGCCATGCATTTTAAGGGCCTAAGTGCCATGCAATTTAAGTGATGCACTATATTGTGAAGTGTGTGAATTTGGTGAAGTTGTGTAAGAAAGTGTTCTTCGTATTTTTATGTTCTTGTGTGTTTAAAGGAGAAAACAAAGTGTTTAGGCTAGTAATGTTCAAGGGGAACCCATGTCAAAATTAGGTAAGAAACAAGAAGTTCTAAGTGTTTACATAAGGTTTGATGAGTTAGAAAACTTAGGAAATGAATAAGGAGTTCAAGATGTTGTAAAGGAATTTGATGAACTAGGAAGTGTTCTAGAGTGTAATAGGACTTAGGCATGATCTTGAGGTTAGTATGTACCCAAGTCATTTTGGACTTAGATGAAGGCTTAGGTAAACTTGGTGAAATAAGGCGAAAGTGTAAGCTTAGGAAAGGATTTCAAGAATGACTTAAGGAGTTTTAGTTTGTAAAATGATGTTAAGTATGATGTTGTGTGGAAGAAATATCTAAGAATAATGATGGAATGGGCAAGGAGTATCACTTAGAAACTTAAGGAGAAGATACTATAAGTGTTGGAGACTTTGGAGAAATTTGGTTAAGTGTATAAAGGCTTAGAAATTGGAGAATAATGCCTTGTCCGAACACCGTCCGGATGTGGAGGTTCGGACAGGCCCTGTCGGGTAAAGAAATTTTTCACTCGCGACAGTGTCCGAACCTGGCAAGTCCGGACACAGGTCCGGACATGTCTCTGTTTTAAATCAGAAGAGAAAAAAAAAAAAAAAAAAAAATTTGTTGTTTGAGAAGGGATTGTTACCTAAAAATAGTAGTTGTTAGTAGATATTATAAGGATATTGAGACATGTTAGGTGGGTTTTAAAGGCAATTAAAGGATGAAAGGTTTGTAACAAGTGTAAAGTAACAATGAACTAGTAGTGATGAGTAGCTAATGTTAATAATGGATTAGTGCGTTAATTAACCGACGTTACAATGTGTATAGATTCTCTCAAGGGAAACGAAACGAGGCAAGGACCAAGGTATGGTTTTCTTGCAGTCTGTTGCCTACCGGTTTACACCGGCTTGTGTGTTTTTGTTTTCTGTGTGTTTTATGACTTTGTAAGATTAAACCATGTAAGAGTTTACAGTTGTTAAATATTGTTATGTTGTTAACTATGACTCTCTCTTCCCTTGTGTGTTCTAACAAGACTTGACCTATGATTGTGAATGTTTGTGGTGTTCAATGGTGAGCTACTAACAGGGCTAACGGGGGAAGTGAGGATCCGGTCCGTCTGTTCCGGCCACGCGTGTGAGTATGGGAGTCGATGTCATAACCGGTTCGATTCTCTCTGTATGTTATGGTTAAGTTTCCAATTTTTTTCTAACCTTCCCTTTAGCTTAACCAAGGCTATTTTACTGACTCACGTCGGGCCACAGGGCATACTATGTGTTTTGTTCGGTGTGCTTGGATCACTATATCCGGGGCACCTTGTGTTAAGTTACCGTTCAATCTAACCGGACGGTACGAGTTATTAACGAGCTAAGTATGAGCATGGCAACATTCTCGAAGCTCTCAATGGGGACTAACTGTGTTGGTTCTCTTCCTAAAAGGAATTGTATGTTTGTGATGTGTGTTATGTTGTGTACAATACCTGTGTTATGTTATATATATGTATGTGTTGTGTGTTTGTAAATAAATACCATGTCACCATGACAATTGGTTGCGCGTATCCCGGTAGCCGATGGGCTGCGCGTTAGCCATACCAGCAAAGGTGCTGACCCCCTCGGGGGCTCCATATTTTTATTACAGGATGAGGATCGAAGAGGCAGAGTGGCTCTAGGTCCTATAGAGCAGTTTACTTTTGGAGTACTTTGGATGTTTGCCCGGGATGCGCCTGTGCTCCCGTGGCGTATTATGTACTTGTTATGATGGTTTACAGTAAAGTATACAGTGAAGGACTTATGTAAATACTCGGTATTATGTTGATGTAATATATATGGTTGTTAGTTTAAGCCGGGTCTGATCATCAGACCGGTACGATTGTATTTATTCAGCCTTGTTAGCCACGTGGGTGGTTGACGGCATTGAGCACCAATCGTTTAGTTCCGTTTAGTTTTTATTTTCCGCTGCGATTCCAAGTATGGTTATGTGCGTAGTAGGGGTGTTACCAAATACTTATTAATGGACGATAGTCCCCCTGGGTTCCATTGGAACCGTTACCAGCTGACCTTATGGCACTGGATAAATATAAGACCGATCTGGTCGAACCTTTGCACCAACGGCAGTGCCTTCCGACATCCCCGTATGTGGTTGATGGATTCCCTTGAGTGACTCCCCATTGAAGTCTCTCGTAGTGATCACGATGCGCAACCAGAAAGTCGAAACAGTCTGGATTCCTCTCTTTATAAGTTAGCCCTTATTGTCAATGACATAATAACCAATCCTTGAGTTAAGACTATAACAGTTGACCATCAGCTAGATTCAATAATACCTAGAGGTCAGTTAGTCTTGTTCCAGTTTAGGTGTATAAACTTCCAGCCATAAGACGTTCACGTATAAATAAAACACACAGTGTTAAGTAATACAGTATACAATATCATATACATAGAATCACAGATATCGCTCTTAAACAATTAACACATATTGTCTGGACCTGAGGATAATCCTTAAGACATTCATACCACACAATTAACATATCGTTCACCAAGTAACTGCTAGCTTGACAAATTCCTGTTCAGTAGTTCTTTCCCGTACGCTGTTATATAAACATGCAATACCGGGTAATATTAATATAATTATTCACTAAACATTACAGTACTGTCACTGTAGAATTAATACTTGTAATATACTAGTCCTGTATGTTCTTTACTTCCCCCTGTTATTTTACAGTGACTCTAGGTAATTCAACAGTTCGTTATTTTATGTGATATTCACATGTGATAATGAATTCCCTTATTATGATATTTCTTCATCTCTTTAATTATATATCCATACTCATTTCCTCTTATCCCATATACCAAAATAATTTGGTTATCTTTATTAAATCCACAATTATCTCATAAACTCTATATCATATTCTTTTGGTTATTTTTATCATAACCACCATTATTTTATAAACTTTATATTATACTCCATAATATATCCTAGTACATAGTTTTAATTCCTTGCTTTATTAAATTACAAAACCAACCTTATTAATTCGGTATTTATATTTTATACCCAACAAATTTCATAATTTATCAGTTAACCACATAACTTTTAATTTACCAAATATCCATATAACTTTTATAAATTACTCAACTAGCCACTTAAACTTTCGGTAATTGTAAAATGAACATCATAATTTTTATAACTTACCAAATGACCACATTTAATTTTTGGTCTTGGCATATACCTTTCCTTTATTTATAATTTAATCCCAAAACCTTATATAAGTTACATATTAACTTGTAACAATAGTTTTAATTCCTAATTATCTTAAATAACCGAAAAGCCCCTTATAATTTTATTAATTATGAATTCGCCCTTTAACCATTTCGGTTTTGTAAATATATTCTCTATATTTACGTTTTAACCCCAAACTTTATATAAGCTACAATTTAACTTATAAATTATAGTTTTAATATTAAATTCTTTTAAATAACCGAAACAACCCATATCTTTCTTCAATTTATATTTCCGCCCCATTTAACTTCTATTTTTCAAATATACTTTCATAAATTACATATTCACCATTAAACTTTTATAAACTTAATATGTTATGTCATAAATCATTTTAACCCAAAGTTTTTGGTCAACACTTTGACCAAGACTTAATTTCTTAAATATTACTTTAATATACCCTAAATTCATATGTAATCTCGGTTATAACTCTAATCTTTCCAATAATTATAAAATAGTCCCAAAACTTTATAAATTGTTATTTTAACACTTAACCACTTATTTAAATTCACCAAAATTCATAATATTAATTCCTACCATTATATATAACATAAATATACCAAATCACTCCTTTAATTTTCGGCTTTTATATTTTGTTCACCAAACTTTACAAAATTTACACTTTAACCACATAACTTATTTAACTAGCCATTTAAATACTTATAGCTATTTTTAATACTCCCAAAATTTATAATATAAGTTAATATACTATATATTTCAAAAATCACCAAATAAACCATGTTATTCTCGGTTTTGATTTTATTTTATTATATAGTTTTAAAACTTGATTTATACCTTATAATAAATTCATATAAATGTATATAAGCCATATAACACTTCTAAAAATTATGCTAATGACTTAGAATGATTATAATCTCAAAATAGAACAAATAACCCTTAGATAATTCGGTTTATATATATATGCATCTTAATTATTGTTGTGACACATATTTATACCTTAAGGTAATAATCTTACCTTATATGCTATAAATTATTTTCTTGACAATATAACTTATGATTTTCGGCCTTAATTTATTTAAAGGTTATACATAATTTTTATACCAAAGTTTGAAGCTTAAATCAAGCTTAAACTTAATAAACCTTAATTATATATACTTACTCCTTAAATCAAGACAATTCTTGTACTTGATTTCTCCTTGAATTCCAAGCTCTCCAAATGTTATTTTGATGAAGAGAATTCGGCCTCCTTGTATATATTTAGGAGATCCATTTGTTAGACTTCTAACAGAAATTATATATTAAATTTGGAATAGTTTTACAAGAGTTTACCTTAGGAATTTTTCAAGGAATTTTCGGTAGACCTTGAGATGATTGTAGATCTAGATTTCCTTCATGAAATGATGAAGAGAACCTTGGTTTAGAAGCTTGAATTTTCAAAAATGACATTAAGCATTTTGCTAGGATTTTCAACATGGAAAAATATACCTTAACTTGATCTTGTTGTTCCTTGTGTTGTTGTTGAATCTAGGAACCTTCTTGGACTACTAAAGCTTGGCGATTTTAGCAAGGTTGCTAGGATGTTTTCTTGCTTCAAGACTTAGTAGATTTAACTAGGAAATTACATAAAAAGGGGGTTAGAACCTAGAACACCATTAATGGAGCTTAAAGCTCCAAAGAATTAACTTAGCAAAGAAAGAAGAAAAGAAAGAGAGCAAGAGAAAGAAGCTTACCATTCGGTGAAGTGGGCAAGGGGAAATGAATGTAGGCTACGTATGTATTAAGGTAAGAAATGAGAGGAATCAAGTTTGGAAATCATTGGCATGTCACATGGTATTATTTTATGACATGTTTTGATTATTTTGATTTCAAAATTGACCACAATGGTCTCTTAATTTGACTAGGCATACGGCTGATTGGCAAGAATAATTGAAGATTATTTTGACAATTGAAAGAAGATATAAGACAAGGTAGGTACATGTCATTATCTTATGTCTTTGTCTTGTTTTATTTGACTTCAAAAATCTGACCACAAATGTCTTCTAACACCTCTTGTTTTTGGTAATGGTGGAGACATTAATGGGATGATTACTAAGCCTAGGGTATAGGAGATTAAACAAGACAATTATTTAGCATTTAATGAGCTTAATTATTGATTCTAATCTTGTTTTTCCATGCAGGTGATCTGCCATAATGGAAGTAGACAGCACCACTCCCTTGTAGACTTACGGTAATGGAGTCCTAAGAGTGTCTAGTTTCTTTGTTTATTGTTAGACAAGGTAATCATGTTAGTTAGGTAAGTCTTCTTTTGATTAATCAAACAGCACTCAGCTCCCCACTACTCATCCATTATCGGCAGCACAAGGTCATGTCATGGGCTGTTTTATTAGTTAATTGTCTTAGTATAAAGGCTAGTTCTAGCTTAGTGTTTTTAATTTCATTACTTGTTAAACTAATCTCCCTTGTCTCCTTGCAGGTCATACGGTGGAGGAGGCTCCAATTGACTGAATATAATTGCTACATTATCATATAGTATATGCTAGGTGAGTCACATTAGCATAAGACACTTATTTTAGCCAAAATCAAGTCAAAAGGGACTTAAAATGGCGCCCAAAATGGTGGTCAAATGGGACTGATTTTTCATTTGATTTTGGTTACACTATATTGTACTAAGATCATACTAATATGTGTAATAGGTTCCAGCATTTATTTGGTACATTTTTATGATGGTAAAAGATGAAAGTTTTAAGGTAAAAATGCTGATTTTAGGTACCTTTTTGTCTCAAACATCGCCCCCATTTGTACTATGATTTTAGTACTGGAATTAATTGATTTAGATGATAAATTTATCCCCTTTTAATATTATCAACTCGTGGCTCCTCAAAAACTTTAAGGCAATTGCGTAAAACGCATTTTTGTGACACCCGAAGGTGCGTTTTTGTGCTTTAAGGATTTTTCTAGGAAAAAATTAGTCGCTATGAGTTCCAAGTGTTTATTGAAATTTTTTATAGTCTATAATAATATTTTAAGGTGTTACATTGAGTTATATGGGGTTATATAGACTCATAACTCAATTTTCGGCCTACCGGGACACTCCCGGATCAAAAAGGAGCGTTAAGAATTTTTCCCGTGCACTTTGCCTATTTTTGGAAAAGTAGCTCAAGTACTCTCTTTATAATGTTGAATATTGATGTTAGGAACTCTAATAATTTATATTGGAGTTTGTGCCACTTTGGTACCTCCAGGGCACTCCCGGGGTTTATGGGGCCCTCATCGGGAACCTCCGAGCACTTTGTCTTTAACTGAGAATTTATCTTGAGAACTTCATCTTAAATGTTCATTAAAGTTTTATTGTGCATTTAGAATGAAGCGCAATGCTTTATTTTATTTTATAAAGTATTTCCGGGACTTTCAGGCCTTAAGGGGCCCTTAAGGGAACTCCCGGGCATATTGTATTTTCACTTAGTTCTAACTGAGGACTTGTGTTTTAAAGGTCATAAAATGATCCTTGTTTAACTTTATAGGAGTTTTATAGCTTATATAACTTGTTTAGCTTAAGGTCCGGCTTTAACGCACGTTTTTTACCTTAAGAAGTTTAGGTGCGTTTTAACGCCCAAGTGCTTATATACTTTTCTCAGGGTTTAATAATCCCATAAATAATACTTATTTATTATTATTTAATTATTTTAATGTTAGGGGTATTTCAGTCTACCCCCCTTAAAAGGACTTCGTCCCGAAATCATAACTTATACTTACATAACCTATGGAATCAAGTTCCTCGTATCTATTATGTACACTTTATCATTCCTGAGTGTCAATACTATATTGACACCTCTACATTCCATCTGTAATCTTAGTGTATGCAATTCATACATATACATAACCTTACTCATGACATTCAATATAATCGTACCACAAATAACTTGGTAAATACTGTAAAGTAAATAAGTGCACCTTATTAACCATCCAAGTGTTACATAGAACACGTCAATAGCCATCCAAGTGTCACGTAGGACACAACAATACCAAGTGTTACATAGAACACACCAATAATCATTCAAGTGTCACATAGGACTCAACAATAACCATAACCATCCAACCAATTGCACACATGCGCAAAAATCAAACACAAATAACCATACACAAACCAAGATAGACTGTAGATATGCAAGTCGCATGTGGTGCTCTACCCCCCTTAAAAAGGGTTACGCCCACGTACCCCCACAAGTATACATAAAACTAAGAGAGTGCTGGATACTTGTCTCGCATGGAGTCTTCTAACTCCCATGTCACCTCCTCAATGTCGTGGTTTGACCAAAGAACCTTGACCATTCTAATGGTCCTGTTCCTGGTCTCCTAGTCTTGGCGTCTAAAATGCGAACTGGGGTCTCCTCATATCTAATTGTAGTGTCTAGTTCGAGTGTCTCGGGCTCTAAGATATGTGATGGGTGAGGCACAAACTGCTTTAGCTGGGAGATGTGAAACACATTGTGCCCTCTCTTAAGCTCAACAGGTAAATCTAATCTGTAAGCTAATGAGCCCACTCGCTCCGTAATAAGGTACGGTCCTACATACTTCGGGCTAAGCTTGCCCTTCTACCCAAATCTAAAAATTTCCTTCATAGGTGAAACTCTAAGGCAGACTCGATCGCCTACTGCGAACTCGTGGTCTCTCCTACGGACATCAATATATGATTTCTGTCTATTTACGGGGTATAGCCCCCAAGAATCTTTGCATTCTCTGATATGTTCCATAGCGCATTAGTATGCTTTTATATTTGAATCCCGTATGTATGGGTAAAGGTGATCTACTATCTTGTACGTTGCCAATATTATGGCTTATTTAAACTATCGTGTGTAACATACTTCCATTAATCGCCGTTTGTAATTGTAATCGTCGGCGCTCGGGTCTTGAATTAGTATTGGGCTTACTTAAAATCTCTCTTTGATCTTTAGATCATCATCTTGTGATTCTAGTATTTGAGTTTACTGTCACCATATTCGGTTTTCATTTTCAATGTAAGGTATGAGCTACGGTCGAGCCGTGCATCTTTTGTATAATATAGAAAGGTTTCTTGATATTATTGATTCACCAATTGTCAGTAGTATATACACGATTACTATCGTCTGTTCATCAGGTATACCATAGTAGGGTTACCCCTATGTTTCTAGCAAGGTATAGTTTCTTGTCAATTGGACATGTTCTTGCGGTTTAAATCAACTCATGTGAGTATTAGTATAATGTTTCTACTCTTTATATTCTACCATGTTTATAGGTAGGTTCCCATTTAATATATTAGGTTTGAATTCCTAAAGAAGGACATGGAAGTCGATCTTTCCCTCCAGATGGCAATATGGCCATAACTTAGAAGCTAGCTTGAGAATACTCTTATTATTGGTAATTGTCTCTTGATCTCCTATTTATTATCATGGTTCATGGGATAGTAATGGTTAGTATTTCCCTCACAACTGACTATTTTTCCGACATACGCGGAGTTGTTTTAGCTATTAAATCTTCTCAAGGTAACCTGGATAACTTAACTCTTAATTTACACCTTCTACATCTCATATACTTATTAGTCAAACTTTATATTAGATTTAAGAATAAATACGTATGCATCATAGAAATATTTGTGACCACTTGTAGGGAGTCTCAGGAATCATCCAAGCCTGACGGGGTCAGCGTCAATGTTGAACTATCCCTCCACTCCATTTTGTGTTTGGTTTTCCCTTGATCTGACCAGGATCAAGTTCGACCTCCCACGTCAAATATCAAACAACCACATAATTATCATTTTCCAGATTTTATCTTATCGAACTTTGTGACATGGTGATTACTACATGTACATTTCCTCTCATTGTTATACAACTATTCCAATGACTGTTATAACCTATACTTGAATCTAGTGTATTACCAAATCCCCGGAAATAAGTTCCTTTGATCAAATCATCAAGCGGGGAAGCCAATTTTTCCTCTTGGCATAAAAGGTAATTTCCTATTAAAACATCTAGGCTCATACTGTCTAATAATTATATCCATCAATCATTTTAACTCCTAAATCCATCATACAAGTAATAAGTTCAATGATGTACTTGGATACCTTAGAATAATCTCTTCTCTTAAAAAAAGTCATCTAGTATTTATCTTACCAGAGTTTGATTATTGTCCACGCTTCAGTTATCATTTCATAGAACAAAGGCAGTCACTGATAGACACCAAAGAAAAGTTTTCATGACTCCATCAACAATTACAGTTCCATAAAGTGTTATTTCCTCCGTCTTTAAAGCTTGACTTTTTTTTCCATTTAAACTCCATGAATCAGTTAAACCATATGTTCAGCCAATGTTATGTATCTCTTAATATTAGTACCATCTCAAACTAAGGGTTTCCAGTTTGAATCCTACAGTTTGGTAACAGGACAATCAAAGCTTATTGTTTGTTTCTATCTCTTAGAAACGTGGTTAATCCACAAACTCAATGGTTTCCAAAAATAGGTCGATTAAGTGTATCAACTAGAGGATTTAGAATCACAGGGATTAGTATATAACATTAGTAAAGTTTACATGTAAAACAATTGTTACAAGCCAAGGGGTATGTTTTCCTACTTTTAAATTTAACTTCCACTCACGTTTAGTGTATACATTAAATCAAACTCTAATGTAACTTATACTACCTTCATTGTAAGTGTCAAGGAGAGTTATTTGTTACCATGTTTATACTAAAATTTATATTAAATGGGGGTTAACCTTATTTAATTTCTTGCGCTCTTTATTCGCATTCATAAATTGAGTTGTCATGGAAGACGTATGCTCGTATAGAACCATAAGGATAGTGTAGGACGTATGCCTCAAAATAGGGTAGGTATATTTAATGATACTTAGCCCTCTGAAATGTATCAATACTCCTCAACGTTTTAGGTTTACAACCTCCAAATTATATGTATATATGTAGCATTTGGTATTGCTAATTAGGTAGTCCTCCCGACTTCAGAAAATATAAATTCCAAGTTTGTTCTCTTCCCTTTATTAATTAGGGGTCCAGCATTGTCACTATATTGATACTAGCTGAGACCCTTGGTATTTGCTCAGGTATGTAAAACTCGTGCTTATCCATAATGGATGTTTAGTTATATATTTTGAGATTCTGTTTCTCTATTGTCATATTCCAAGGTTTCGCACTGGCCTCCCTTGAAGTTAATAAGGGGTTATAAGATTTTCTAGTATCGCACTGAGCGGTAAGCTCTGTGCCTGGGTATCCCATAAAATTTCAGTGTTTGTTCTTTACGTGTAGGTCTTCATCAAACCCTTTTGACAATTCATGTAGTCTTAAATATTTCATATTAATTAATGTACTCCTTTTCATGACATCTGCTCGTCATTTAGGCAGGTCATAATTTGTAGTTACTGTAAGTTTGGACAGTTGGTAACGCCCTTCGGTGAACCAAGCAAAAATTAACTTATTATTCCTCACTGTACTATTTCACACTATGCATTAGCTTCAATGTTTGGTATGTGGCTGGTTCATAATTGTTGTGCAATTTTGACCGCTTTTGTTACCAAGTTTGGAAACTATCGGGTAAACTAGGAACTCGTGTTCCATCTACCTTCCTTACTTCACTATATAACCTAGCCTGTGGTTCCCAATTCTTACCCATACACATCATATATAATTTAAGTTTCGAACCACTCCCATATCATGGAACATAAAATTCTCCAAGGCCTATCCCCAAAGTCCAACATTCATTTCCAATAGTTATTTGCTCAACTAGAGTTTAAATATTGCTTAAGTAAGATCATGCCGGGTCGAAGTACTTGGCATTATGCCTCTGGATATTTCCGACCTTCGCTCATAGGCTCAGGTGACCACGGTCTCGTAGGTAAGGGAAAACACATATCGAAGTATCTTATTAGGTGAGAGGTTACCTAAGTTAGGTCTCTCTAAATTTTGATACTTACTAATCACATACAAGTCTCATCGACTGATAATTATAAACACACATTTATGCATCATGCAATTAGTTTAGGTTCTAGACTTACCGGTTTCGCGCTGAGCGCTAGCCTCAGCGCCTGAAGTTCCCACTGTGTACAGGGTATTTCTTCATGGAACTATCTCCTTTCCCTTCCGACTCCTTGATGAGGATGGTTGTCCTGCCGGTCCTCTAGTATAGGTGTTGGTCTGCGGCGCTTGACCTCCTCTGGGTCTGCCCGTTTCAATAGCTGGTGTTCTCTGTGAACTTCTAGCTCCCTTGTAAACTCGGCTCCCTGGATTGGAAAAGCATTCATACTCCCTGTGACCTTCTTTCTCGCAATAGCGACACCTCACCTTCCTGCCTGCGCAGTCTATGCCTGGGTGATCCTTTCCACAGCGCTTACAGTAGTAGTGGCGCCGGGTTGGCTTATTGCTCCTAGATGGTGTTGATCTTAGTGGCTGAGCATCAATAGCTGGGCCGGTCAGACGAGGGACCTGCTCCTTTGTCTTCTGACCATGGAAAACCTTCTGCCCCTTCTTCTCATCACAGAATCTCTTCCCCTTCTTGTAGTAACCGCTAGAGGTTGCTCCACCATCATCTCCTTCAGTACTCTTTCTCTTCTTCCTTCCCGCGCCTCTTCCCTTAAACTTTTGAATCCTCACAGTGTCGGAGTGGTTGACTTCTGGTATGTAGTCCAACAAACTGGTGAACCGCGTATAGTACTGGTCAACTGTTTGACTCCCTTGGATTAAGGTCTCGATCTCCTGCCTTTTTCTCTGCTTTAGGTGTTCGGGGTAGAACTTCTCCCGTAACACTTTTACAAACACTGTCCATCCAAAGTCCGGTGTAGCTCTACGGTGGCCCTCCACAGACCGCCACCAAATGTCTGCTGCGTCCTTCAGGTTGTACGCGACGATGTCGACTTTCTGATCTTCTGGAATTCTCACAGCTTTGAAGGCCCTCTGGTGCTCCACTATAAATTTCTCCAGTTCGGCGGGGTCCGGTTCCCCTGAATAAGTTGGTATTCTCGCGTCTGCAACGCTCTTTAACCAGTTGGTTTCCCTGGGCTGCGGCGGGTGGGGTATGGCTCCCGAAAGTTGAGCTCCTAGTTGCTGCGCGAAGACTGCCATGGCTGCTGCTAGGTCTGGTACCTCTGGGATATCCGCCGGTGTCTCGCCATCGCGTCCACTACTGCCTCCACGTGATCTTCTTCTTGTCGACATCTATAATATAGTATATTATTTCTACTCGGTTGCTACACCGTTCTACATACACAATCACAATCAAGTAAGAGAGTTAGCTACTAACAATAAAGATCTTCCTAGAATTTTCCTAGGTCACGAATCCTCACAGACGTTTCCCCGTATTCCCAAATATCCTATGCTCATATTCTTGACTCAGTATCTTTCATCAGAGCGGTACTCCGCTCTGATATCACTTTTTGTAACACCCCTAATCCTAAACCTGTAATAACGTCGCAAGTCGTTGTATAATAAATAACAATTCACAGCGGAAAATAAGACTATCTACCTTGGTGTTACACCGTTACTCACCCTTGTGAGTAACAAGGCATCCTTACTCTTACCAACAATACAACTCCTCACGCTGTGATGAACAGATACTGAACACTCTAATTATTACAAACTAAAACCAACTAAATGAGCAACTAACTGAATACAACAACCTCCTTAATACAATACAAAATGAAACCAAAGGTGTTTGTTGAAAACACAACTGCTACCCCCATGTCCCGCACTCCTGCTTGAGTCTTCTTCAATAACTTGGAATGTTTGGCCCATTGAAGGGCTCAGCAATCGAAATGCTGGTATGCTAATTGTAGTCTTAAACAATCAAGATTCCTTAAGTCGTTTTAGCCATCTTGATATTAGATTCTTTACATGAAATACCGGTTTACATTAACAACAGTAATAACTGTAAACATTAAACAATCACATAACAGTTCACCTGCAAACATCGGTGTACAATAGTACCCATCACCAATAACCATACATTAATAAACCATAGCAATAACCAATAATCACACATCAATAATCCACAACAATAACCAGACAAGATACGCGTATTAAACTGTACTTGTTAGTTGGTCACCTGGCCCTTCTCCTTTAAACCAATCACTTAACCTTTTCCAATTAAATTCTACTTCAGGCGTCATGATAAGACAACTCTTAATAACTTATTAATGGACGATAGTCCCCTGGGTTCCATTGGAACCGTTACCAGCTGACCTTATGGCCCTGGATAAATATAAGACCGATCTGGTCGAACCTGTGCACCAACGGCAGTGCCTTCCGCCATCCCCGTATGTGGCTGATGGATTCCCTTGAGTGACTCCGCATTGAAGTCTCTCGTAGTGATCACGATGCGCAACCAGAAAGTCGAAACAGTCTGGATTCCTCTCTTTATAAGTTAGCCCTTATTGTTAGTGACATAATAACCAATCCTTGAGTTAAGACTATAACAGTTGACCATCAGCTAGATTCAATAATACCTAGAGGTCAGTTAGTCTTGTTCCAGTTTAGGTGTATAAACTTCCAGGCATAAGACGTTCGCGTATAAATAAAATACACAGTGTTGAGCAATACAGTATACAATATCATATACATAGAATCACAGATATCGCTCTTAAACAATTACACATAATGTCTGGACCTTAGGATAATCCTTAGGACATTCAGACCACACAATTAACATACCGTTCACCAAGTAACTGCTAGCTTGACAAATTCCTGTTCAGTAGTTCCTTCCCGTATGCTGTTATATAAACATGCAATACCGGGTAATATTAATATAACTATTCACTAAACATTACAGTACTGTCACTATAGAATTAATACTTGTAATATACTAGTCCTGTATTTTCTTTATTTCTGAAATACCCCTAATTTAATTTAAGTTAATTTAGGGGATTTCTCTTATTAAACCTTAAATAATACTATTAAATATTAAATTATTATATGGAATTATGAATATTAAATTATTATACTGAATCATGAATATTAAATTATTATATGGAATTATGAAAATTTATTTAGGGGATTTCTTCTATTTAACCCTAAAGAATACAATTGAATATTTAATTATTATATATTGTTATATAGTATTATGAATTTAATAATAAGATTTATAATTCAATAAATCTTGGAAAATTTTATAAACACTCCAAGTATATTATAAAGATTTTAGAAAGAGTTGGAACATTGTTTTGAAACATATAAGTCAGTATAAAATTCTAGAAACCCTAAAGCCTTTTAAGCCTTGCTAGGGTAAACTTTTTGAGAATGGTCAAACCAGCCCATGAAACCTATACAAATAAATAGGTTATGGAAAACCATGAAGATCGATAAAAAGAACGTCAAAAACGGATCATCCTAGCCAAAGTTATGATCAAATGAAGTTTAGAGCCAAAATTTTGAAAAAAAATGCTGATGTGGCAAGTTTGCTGACTCACCCGCGCGCCTCGGGATGCGCGCCCCAGCACTTAGTCAATTTTATCTCCTATATTTCCGGTAACCGATACCAGACTTTGCCCTAACTTGTGACCTTCATAACTTTCTCATCTTTTGGAATTTGTGAGTGTCGCCTTCTTTGTTGTCTTCTCCTACACTTCCTCTAAACAACCATAACTCAGACTAAGCCTAGTTCATCCTAAATCAACCGGAAATTCAATCCAAAGTAGCCACCCTGCAAAACCGAAACTGCAGATTTCTAGTTTTTCCTTCGATTTCAGGTAACTTCGTCTTGCCATAACTTCTTCGTTTCTCAGCCAAATTTCATGTTCTTTAGCTCGTTTTGAAGAGCTCTAATCCCTCTACAACTTTCATGTTGATGACCCAAGCCAATTCCCAACCGTTTGGAAGAGCGAGGTGTCTAAAGGTTCGGGTTCGTCACCACATAAAATCATAGAATTTTTCCAGAAAACGCAAGGTAAACTCGTAACTTTTAGCTCCGATTTCTTTCTGTGTAGTGCAAGTTAGGGTGTGTTCTTGCTATCATTGTGTAAAGTTAAGTTTCCTCTTTAGATTAAGCCCAAGAACTAGTTCTAACTCGGTCTGTATTGTAAATTATAGATCCGCAAAGTTGGCACCCTGAACAGACAAGTTCTAAATATTTTACCAGAAAACCGATAACCAATCCTTTCGATTCGAGCAATTACAGTAAGTTTTCTTCAAATTCCTTCAACCTTGCTAATCTATATTACATTATCGGTCAAAACCATGTTTCAATTGCATCAATTACGCATTAGGTTGAGTGAATTTGTGAGATTCGAATTTGGAAACCCATATAAACCCTAACTTCAAAACGAAATCGAAAACCGATGAATCCTGCATTATAGCTAGCGAAATTAGTATCAATGGAACCGGAATTGAATTTCAAATCTAGTGGAACAAGAATCATCAAATTTGGCTCTATAGATTGTGAGAAATTGAGAGATTCGTACTCGGGGTCGGTTTGAAATCGCTGATGAACTAGGGTTTCAGGGACCGTCCAATCGGGTTCTAAAGGATTGGACGGTCAAGATTAGATCGGGGTTATTAAAGAGTGTTTTAAGTTTATAATATTTCAGAATTTAGCTCTAACTTGTTGAATTTAGTTAATGACCTTCCCGAATATGTTTTGACTTGAAATTTTAACCATAGATTCCTTATTAAATCTAGTTTATTTTGATGTAAATTAATTTGGTTTTGGAGTTTTTAAACGTAAGTTATGGTTTTTGCAAGTTACGGATTTTCTAGAATTATTTGGTTAATTTAAAAAGATATTTTTATGAAACAAATATTTTACAATATGTATAAAATGTTATAGTTACTATATATTAAATTTGGGAATTTTTGGACAATGGTAAATGGGTTTAAAAATTGTGTTTATGAGTTTTTCATAAGAATAACTTATAATATATGGTTTTAATGTAACCAAAAATTAAAGTATGGTTTGTTAATAAACTTTTAAGCTGGGAAAATAAGGAAAACTAAATTAACATTTTATAACACTATGTTTATAAACGTTTTGGGTAATATCTTTTAAGAGAGGTGAAATTATTTACATATATGTATATATACTTATTTAAGTAGAAACTTATGTTAAATCAAGGAATTTAATTATTCTACGTTTTATTTATTATTATATGGGAGTTAATATTTTAATTAAAACTAAGGATATATATATATTATAATATAATATAATATATATATATTTACACATATAAAAAGGGAATAAAGTAGTAACTTAGAGTAAACAGGGAGCTAATAAATTAACACTTATATTAACTAAATATTATAAGAGCTAGTATCCTAAGATATAGTAAAGAAATACTTATGAAACATACATGGTGCAGATAATGTTGAAGTAATAGATAATTTAAATACAATAAGCTACATAGGGATGTCTTAATTAAATTCTAATACAGGTATACGTATATATATATTAAATAAATAAAGGGAAACACTTTATTTATAAACCGTATATCGGTTGTGTTATGCCTAAAAGTTATTAAACATAATTAAATACAATAAAATTTCCTAAAAATGTTATGGATAAATCTTAATACATAAAGATTATATATATATATAAATACATTAAAATAGATGAGGGAAATAACATTCCTTGTGATAGTTATAATAAGTAGATATATATATGTTAAACCTTAGGTTTTAATCGGTGTGTAATTAAATAGTCTATTAACTTAAGGGTTTAATTACACAACATAAACGTAACAGGTCTTGGGTTAACCTACTAAGCCCAAGTCTATGAACTCAAAAGCCCACTTAAACAATTCAAAGAGAGTTTGGGCCACTCTCAGGGATAAATTCTAAATCATTCCAAACTAAACGAAATGGGCCTAACAAAGGATTTATTAACAAAAACGAGCCCAAACCTTTGTGAGAGAATAAGTAAACCTGGAACTATTAATCAGTAAGAAAAGAAGGTTGTTTAGTTTATGAGTCCCTTAACTAATCGACACTTGGACACCTTAATTATAGGTTACTATTGGGGAATCACTCATTCAAGTTAATTATTGTTCTTCATACCAGGTACGATTTCTCGTACTCCGATACTTTTGCTGATTGACTTATGAGACGTTTTGAAAAACGCTAACTGAGTTTAAGAGGAATTTCTAAAAGGAAATGGTTGTGTGACTAACTCACTTGTGTGACTAACTGAGCCTTGAATGTGAAACTTACTGGGTATTGGTTCCTTCTATTTGGTTGTTCCATTAGACATTGATGCTGGGTTTACGCTTCTGCACTCTGTAGGACTGAGTGTTTTGGTATTGCTCTGGGTAGTTAGTGATTAGTGGGAATTGGAAAGGTCAATTTTGGTAAATTCTTCTTTTGACTCTGGATATCGTTTCATCCATGAGCTTCTTGAGGTTTCGACGTGCGCGCGTCTTCAATGGTAACAGTGAGGGGCTGTATATCCCCTGTCCCAAAAGGGACGTAGTAGACAGTGAGGGGTGTATATCCCCTGTCCTAAAAGGACGTACTTGGCGGTGGGGGCCATCTCTCCCAGTTGATTTATTCCACTCTTGAGTTATTGGTTCTTGGATCTATCTTTTCATTCCTAGTCCTTGTGACTATCTGTCTTTCTACTCCTAACTGGAATTGGATTTAACTAAGGCATTGGATGTTCACTAACACATGGTGTGGTTTTGTTTCACTAACTTTACCTTTCTGTTATTTATCTTTATTCTTAACTTGTTATCTTGTTTGGTGATTTGTGAAATGCCTTGTTCCTCTGTGTGGTTTAAGTGATTGTTTCAAGCTATATTTATTTAAGAGTTGTATTATAAGTTTGTTTTTGGAGGATCGTACCAGTTCCATTCCAGGGAACTGACCCACCCCTCTCGGGGTGGGCTGCTTGGTTTTATCTTGCAGGTACGAGTTACTTTACAGGTGGCCACGAAGAGAACGAGTGATTGGGATGGGATTAGGTTTGTGGAGAGTTTATGTGTTTTATTTTTTATTTTGTTAAGTTTTCTCGAGGTTCAGGCCGTGACAATTGTAATCTTTAAGTTGTAATTGGTGAGGTTTGGTGCCGGGTGTTTGGAACCCGATGGTCTGTACGCCTTTAGTATTTTATTTCCGCTATAAATATGTTAAATAGGGGCGTTACAGAAATTGGTATCAGAGCGTAGTTACGCTCTGAACCCGAGAAAACAAGAGTGAAATACTTAGATTATAGGTGCACTTAAAACTGGGGAACTGGGGTAGAATTGGGAAGTGAGAATTCCAGAAAGGCGCGTGACCCTTACCCCAACTTACTTTACTACTTACTTACTTCACGTACCTACGAACCGTCCTTAGGACGTTATAAATATTCATATATTACTACATAGATATTTAGACTCAACAATACGCCTTCTGAGTAACAAAACCGTCATACCAGCTAGATGTCTCGAAGAGGAGGAAGAGAGGAGCTGGTCCCTCAGGAGGCTATGGACCCGACGCTGTCACCCCAGAGGTCATAGCGCAGATTGTGACAGCTGCATTAGCTCAGCAGCAGGCTCAGATCCCACGCCACCACCGCCACCACCTAATGGTCCCCGGGAGTTCAACTGGCTGAAGGCAGTCAACGACCTTCGTCCCCCAGTCTACGAAGGCCAGCCAGAACCGAATACCTTAGAGAGATACATCGACCAGATGCAGAAGGCCTTCACCTCTCTGCACGTTCCAGCGGGTCGCCAGGTGGACATAGCGGCCTACTTTCTCCAGGGACCCGCGCATCGATGGTGGCAGACCGCCAGAGCTGAGCTGACTGCCCAGGCGGACTTCGGCTTCCCAGCCTTCTTAGTGGCCCTAAGAGCCAAGTTCTATCCATCCTACCTATAGAAGAGGATGAGGAGTGAGTTCGAGCAGCTGAAGCAAGGAGTTCCTCTGTTGCTGAATATATAATAAATTTGTGGAGCTGCTCGCTGTTATTGGAGAGGGAGCTTACGCTCCGAGGTATCTGGTGGATAAATTCCACACCGGCTTGAACTTCAGGATCATGACTATGATCGGTTCCACCAGAGGGATGACCCTACAGGTATGGAACATGATTTAGAATTTCTGTACGCAAAGGTTTCCCCACTAACATATTGTCACCACAGGAGCTAGCGGATGACGCAAATGACTGCGAGACCACCATTGCCTACCAGGACTCTGTGCTAGGCAAGAGGAAGGGGGATGGAGAAAGAGGAAATGGAGGGAACTTTTCCCAGAACTATGAGAAAGGGAAAGTTCTACAAGGGGAGGAACGAGAAGGCCATGGTCCCCTCATATACTAATGCTGAGCCACTCCGCTCCCAGCCATTTAAGGGTGAGATAAATTAGAAACTCCAATGTGGTTACATTTTGTTATCACAATTACTAACCTTGAGACTGAAACAGGGAACCAACTTGCGAGAAAGTACTTCTGCAAGTGGTGCAAGAAGGACCACCCGGGCAAGGATTGTAAGGGAAACCTGGTGGATTGCAACCACTGCGGTAAGAAGGGGCACAGATCGTTCGAATGCTTCCTGAACCCGGATTCCAGGAACTACAAGCCACGCACCGGGAACCCTGCTAGAGCCCCAGTTGCTACTACTACTGGAGGAGGTCGAGGTGGCACAGGAGGTGCTGGACCATCTACCAGCCGCCCTGCCCAGAGCCATCCGCAGAGGCCGGGACAGAACTACCCCCAGAGGCCGGGCAAGGCACCGGTCCTTAACATGGTGGACCGTGTCGAGGCAGCAAGTGATGACCCGAGTTCACCTGGTGAGGACTATTTCCTCATGAAGAGGCTTAGACCCTTACTTTCTTTACATTCGTTGGCTAGTTTTCTTTGTCAATGTAAAAGGGATGAACTATAAACCCTTCATTTTGTTTCGTTTCGAACCTTTCATTTCCAGTTGTGAACCTTGACTTATTATTTAATGGCAATTGTTGTTCAGCTTTCGATATTTGCTTTCCTATTTTGCCATATTCCACACCCAACATCCCTTTTGAAGCCAAACCACACCCACCAGAGAAGTGTGAGGTCTTGAGACCCGGGATGATCTTACTACGAGAGTACCTGACCCCAGCAGTCCAGTATGCATTGATCCTCAAGATCAGGGAGTTAGGTGTGAAGGAAGGAAATTTTTACACCCCTACCTTCAAGAATGGTTCAACCATGAAGGTGAAGATCATGTGCCTAGGTAAGAAGTGGAACCACACCACCAAGAGCTATGAAGAGGTGGAGGTGCCACCAATCCCGGAGGAACTGCAGACCATCATTAGAGCTGCAGTTAAGGCAGCACAAGAATTGGAGGATGAGCCCGTCCCAGACCTAACCTCCGACGTGTGCATCATCAACTTCTATGGAAAGGAGGGTAAGCTAGGGATGCACCAAGACAAGGACGAATCGCCAGAGTCCGTCACTAGAGGAGTTCCAGTAGTGTCCATATCACTTGGAGACGACGCGGAGTTCCTATTTGGTGATCAAAGGAGGATGGACCTTGCTACCAAGATCCTCCTGAAGTCGGGTGATGTACTGATCTTTGGTGGGGCAGCTAGACTCATCTACCATGGGGTGAAGAGAATCAAGCCCAACACAGCCCCCACACCCATCATTAACCAGACCCATATGAAACCGGGCCGTCTAAACCTAACCTTTAGACAGACCTAGCCTTGTACTTTACAGTTTCAGCATTGTAAATTTTAAGTTGCTCATGAAGCTTTCAATAAGAATGGAAATTCTAAGAATTTTATTGCTTCATTGTAGGGGTTGGAAACTCAGGGATCAGGTTGAATGTGTTGAACCAGGCTCAAGCAAAGAGCAATGGAATGGTCATCACAGGTATAAACATTAACCCTGAGTAATTACCTTGGAACGTTTACCCAGAATCTTAAAAATCTATCCTATAATTTCAGGCACGTTCCTAGTTAATGGAGTGGAGGCCACAGTCCTGTTTGATTCTGGTGCCTCCCACTCTTCATATCACAAGCGTTCATGCTAAGATCAATGCTTCCACAGAGGATATCCATGACTGCTCAGTCTTGCTGCCTTCCAGAGAGCTGATCAAGTGTAGTAAGCAGTGCAAGAATTTGAGCATACACATCAAGGGAGCAGATTCCTTCTGGATGCCATAGTTTCCCTGGCATGGGGTTCGACATAATTGTGGGCATGGACACGCTACAGCGGTACCGAGGCAGACTACACTGTGCAGAGCATCGTCTCCTCCTGAAGTCAGCTACAGGGATCACAGTGTCATACCGAATGCAACCTAAACAGCCGACTGTGAAGGTTGTATCGGCTTTATCCCTGATGAAGGAGGTGTCCAAGGGCGCTACCGCCTACTATACTGTTATGCCCAGGATCTGAGGACGGATCCGAAGTTCCAGAGCGATGTTCCCATAGTGTCGGAGTACCCCGACGTTTTTCCAGAGGAGCTACCTGGACTACCACCACTGAGAGAGGTTGAATTCAATATCGACCTCATACCTGGCACGGGACCGATTGCTAAGGCTCCCTACCGGATGGGCCCTGCAGAGATGGTTGAGTTGAAGAAGCAGCTGCAGGAGCTACTAGATAAGGGTTTCATCAGACCCAGTGTCTCACCTTGGGGTGCTCCAGTGCTATTCGTCAAGAAGAAGGACGGGAGCTTGAGACTTTGCATCGACTATAGGGAGCTGAACAATGTCACGATCAAGAACAAGTACCCACTGCCCAGGATCGATGACTTGTTCGACCAGCTGAGGGGAGCTAAGGTGTTCTCCAAGATTGATCTGCGTTCCGGATATCATCAGATAGCTGTAGCTGAGTCAGATATAGAGAAGACAGCCTTCCGGACCAGATACGGCCACTACGAGTTCACAGTGATGCCGTTTGGACTGACCAATGCACCCGCGAGATTCATGGATCTGATGCAGAGAGTCTTCCAAGCCCAGTTGGATAAGTCAGTAGTCGTGTTCATAGACGACATCTTGGTATTCTCCAAGAGTCGGGAGGAACACGAGCAGCATTTGAGGACAGCCTTGGAGACTCTGAGAGAGAAGAAGCTATATGCCAAGTTCAGCAAGTGTGAATTCTGGCTGGACAAGGTGTCATTTCTTGGACATGTGATCTCAGCTGAGGGAGTTTCAGTAGACCCAGCTAAGATTGAGGCAGTGAAGAGCTGGCATAGACCTCGCACCGTGACAGAGGTGAGGAGTTTCCTTGGGTTGGCTGGCTACTATAGACGCTTTGTGAAGGACTTCTCCAGGCTAGCCAAGCCCTTGACCTCCCTGATGAAGAAGGACAGCCCATTTGTATGGACAGAGGCTTGTGAGGTCTCCTTTCAGGCGCTGAAGGACGCCTTGACCACAGCTCCAGTATTAGTGATCCCTGAGGGGAACGAGGGATACGAGGTGTATTGTGATGCTTCAGGCAGAGGGATTGGGGGGGTACTGATGCAGAATGGCAGAGTGGTAGCATACGCTTCTCGACAGCTGAAGAAGCACGAAGAAAATTACCCCACACACGACCTTGAGCTCCTCGCCATAGTCTTCGCCTTGAAGATCTGGCGACATTACTTGTATGGAGCCACCGTCCGGATTATGACAGACCATAAGAGTCTGAAGTACATCTGGACCAGAAGGAGCTGAACCTGAGACAGCGACGATGGGTCGAGCTACTGGCTGATTATGACATCAACCTTCAGTACACTGAAGGTAAAGGGAATGTCGTGGCAGACGCTTTGAGCAGGAGAGTGTACTCACTCCTAGCTTTGACAGAGACGACCACGATAGCTGAGGAGATATACGCATCCCAGGATAGTGATGTATACCTGCAGGGCATCAGGCAGAAGTTAGCAAACGGTATGACTGATGGTCTGAAGTATGAGTATGAGCTAGACAGCGAGGGACACCTTCGAGTCAGGGGCAGACTCTGCGTTCCTCAGGATGCGACAGAACTTCAGACCAGGATTCTCTCTGAGGCTCATTCCTCTACATTATCAGTACACCCTGGAGCCACCAAGATGTACAAGGATTTGAAGCAGTTATTCTGGTGGAGCGGGATGAAGAGGGATGTAGCAGACTTCGTCTCCCGATGCCTCACCTGTTAGAAGGTGAAGTTTGAGCATCGTCGGCTAGGAGGCCAGATTCAGTCATTACCAGTACCGTGCTGGAAGTTTGATGACATCAGCATGGACTTTGTGGTCGGTCTTCCTCCAGCTAGAGGCGGACTGAATTCTATTTGGGTGATAGTCGATAGGTTGACCAAGACAGCCAGGTTTATACCTATCAAGGACACATGGAAGGTGCCCAAGCTGGCTGAGGTGTTCACCACAGAGCACATCCGGTACCATGGGGTACCGAAGACGATTGTCTCCGATCGTGACACACGTTTCCTCAGTAGATTTTGGCGTCAGGTGCAGGAGGCGTTTGGTACTCAGCTACGCCTTAGCACAGCCTTTCACCCTCAGACTGATGGGCAGACCGAGAGGACGATTCAGACGCTAGAGGATATGCTACGAGCAGTTGCTCTAGACTATCAGGGGAGTTGGGTAGAGCGTCTACACCTGGTGGAGTTCTCCTACAATAACTCCTACCACTCATCGGCATGGCACCATTCCAGGCTCTGTATGGCAGGCCGTGCCGGACCCCTTATCATGGAGTGACCCTACCGAGGCAGTCCTGATTGGGCCCGAGTATGTTCAGACACTGCAGGATGACGTCAGAGTTATCAGCAGCACATGAGGGCGCAGTCTAGACAGAAATCCTATGGGGATCAGCGCACCAGAGAGCTCGAGTTTCAGTTGGGTGACATGGTTTTCTTACGGGTGTCTCCGATGAGAGGGATATTCAGATTTGGGATGAGGGGGAAACTAAGCCCTAAGTATGTCGGTCCGTACAGGATTACGGAGCGAGTGGGCCCAGTTGCTTACAGACTAGAGCTACCAGCGGAGTTGGGGAAGGTACACGATGTGTTTCATGTATCTCAGTTGAAGAAGTATATGCCTGACCCTTCTCACGTACTGCAGCCAGAGAGATTGGAGATTGAGCCTACACTGAGGTATGAGGAGACTCCTATTCGGATCTTGGACACGAAGGTCCGAGAAACGAGAGGCAGATCAGTCAAATTGGTGAAAGTTCTTTGGGAGCATCATGGGGTTGAGGAAGCTACTTGGGAGACTGAGGACTCCATGAGAGTAAAGTACCCACATCTATTACATGATTCTGCTATCCTGCTGTGATTCATTAGTAGCGGTACGAGGGCGTACCTTAGCTCTTTTAAGGGGGATATACTGGCATACTCCTCCTTCGTTATCTCATCGGATTATGCCTGTTGCATTATTAGTAGAGGGAGAACATATTAGTAGAGTGAGAGGTGTATGTATGTACGTAGTTTTACATTATGGCACGGTAGTATGTGACGTTTGATTTGTATATCTTGTATATTTTGTTTCAGTTTATATTTTGATTCAGTTTGATTTGATTTGGTACTCTCGAGTGGAATGTTGAAATGGAAATAAAGGATTGGATTGGTATGGAATTTCATTGGAATTATTATTGTCTCAGCACACCCGAAGCGGTGTGAGTGCCTATTAGTTGATTTTTAAACTTCGAGGCGAAGTTTCTTTTAAGGGGGATATACTGAAATACCCCTAAATTAATTTAAATTAATTTAGGGATTTCTTTATTAAACCTTAAATAATACTATTAAATATTAAATTATTATATGGAATTATGATATTAATATATATAATCATGAATATATATTATATGGAATTATGAAAATTTATTTAGGGGATTTCTCCATTTAACCCTAAAGAATACAATAATATTTAATTATTATAATTGTTATATAGTATTATGAATTTAATAATAAGATTTATAAGTCAATAAATCTTGGAAAATTTATAAACACTCCAAGTATATTATAAAGATTTTAGAAAGAGTTGAAACATTGTTTTTAAACATAAAAGTCAATATAAAATTCTAGAAACCCTAAAGCCTTTAAGCCTTGCTAGGGTTGACTTTTTGAGAATGGTCAAACCAGCCCATGAAACCTATACCAATAAATAGGTTATGGAAAACCATGAAGATCGATAAAAAGAACGTCAAAAACGGATCATCCTAGCCAAAGTTATGATCAAATGAAGTTTAGAGCCAAAATTTTGAAAAAAATGTTGATGTGGCAAGTTTGCTGACTCACCCGCGCGCCTCGGGATACGCGCCCTAGCACTTAGTCAATTTTATCTCCTATATTTCCGGTAACCGATACCAGACTTTGCTCTAACCTGTGACCTTCATAACTTTCTCATCTTCTGGAATTTGTGAGTGTCGTCTTCTTTGTTGTCTTCTCCTACACTTCCTCTAAACAACCATAACTCACACTAAGCCTAGTTCATCCTAATCAACCGGAAATTCAATCCAAAATAGTCACCCTGCAAAACCGAAACTGCAGATTCCAGTTTTTCCTTCGATTTCAGGTAACTTCGTCTTGCCATAACTTCTTCGTTTCTCAGCCAAATTTCATGTTCTTTAGCTCGTTTTGAAGAGCTCTAATCCCTCTACAACTTTCATGTTGATGACCAAAGCCAATTCCCAACCGTTTGGAAGAGCGAGGTGTCTAAAGTTTCGGATTCGTCACCACATAAAATCATAGTTTTTCCAGAAACGCAAGGAACTCGTAACTTCAGCTCGATTTCTTTCTGTGTAGTGCAAGTTAGGGTGAGTTCTTGCTATCATTGTGTAGAGTTATGTTTCTCTTTAGATTAAGCCAAGAAACTAGTTTAACTCGGTTGTACTGTAAATTATAGATCTTTCAAAGTTGGCACCCTGAACAGACAAGTTCTAATATTTTTCCAGAAAACCGATAACCAATCCTTTTGATTCGAGCAATTCCGGTAAGTTTTCTTTAAGTTCCTTCAACCTTGCTAATCTATATTACATTATCGGTCAAAACCATGTTCCAATTGCATCAATTACGCATTAGGTTGAGTGAATTTGTGAGATTCGAATTCGGAAACCCATATAAACCCTAACTTCGAAACCGAAATCGAAAACCCGATGAATCCTACATTATAGCTAGCAAAATTAGTATCAATGGAACCGGAATTGAATTTCGAATCTAGTGGAACAAGAATCATCGAATTTGGCTCTATAGATTGTGAGAAATTGAGAGATTCGTACTCGGGGTCGGTTTTGAAATCGCTGATGAACTAGGGTTTCAGGGACCGTCCGATCGGGTTCTAAAGGATTGGACGGTCAAGATTAGATCGGGGTTATTAAAGAGTGTTTAAGTTTATAATATTTCAGAATTTAGCTCTAACTTGTTGAATTTAGTTAATGGCCTTCCCGAATGTGTTTTGACTTGAAATTTTAACCATATTCCTTATTAAATCTAGTTTATTTTGATGTAAATTAATATGGTTTTGGAGTTTTTAAACGTAAGTTATGTTGCAAGTTACGGGTTTTCTAGAATTATTGGTTAATTTAAAAAGATATTTTTATGAAACAAAAATTTATAATATGTAAAAATGTTATAGTTACTGTATATTAAATTTGGGAATTTTTGGGCAATGGTAAATGGGTTTTAAAATTGTGGTTTATGTTTTTTCATAAGAATAACTTATAATATATGGTTCTTAATGTAACCAAAAATTAAAGTATGGTTTGTTATAAACTTTTAAGCTGGGGAAAAAATAAGGAAAACTAAATTAACATTTTATAACAGATGTTTATAAATGTTTGGGTAATATCTTTAAGAGAGGTGAAATTATTTACATATATGTATATATACTTATTTAAGTAGAAACTTATGTTAAAAGGAATTTAATTATTTTACGTTTTATTTATTATATATATGGGAGTTAATATTCTTAATTAAAACTAAGGATATATATATATATATATATATATATATATATATACACATATATAAAAAGGGAATAAAGTAGTAACTTAGAGTAGAACAGGGAGCTAATAAATTAACACTTATATTAACTAAATATTATAAGAACTAGTAACCTAAGATATAGTAAGAAATACTTAATGAAACATACATGGGGGCAGATGCAGATAAGTGTTGAAGTAATAGGATAATTTAAATACAATAAGCTACATAGGGAATGTCTTAATTAAATTCTAATACAGGTATAAGTATATATTATAAAAAATAAAGGGAAACACTTTATTTCATAAACCGTATACCGGTTGCAGTTATGCCTAAAAGTTATTAAACATAATTAAATACAATAAAATTTCCTAAAAATTTTATGGATAAATCTTAATACATAAATATATATATATATATATATATATATAATATATAAATACATTAAAATAAATGAGGGAAATAACATTCCTTGTGATAGTTTAATAAGTAGGATATATATATGTTAAACCTTAGGTTTTAATCGGTGTGTAATTAAATAGTCACTATTAACTTAAGGGTTTAATTACACAACATAAACGAAACACGGTCTTGGGTTAACCTACTAAGCCCAAGTCTATGAACTCCAAAGCCCACTTAAACAATTCAAAGAGAATTTGGGCCACTCTCAGGGATAAATTCTAAATCATTCCAAGCTAAACGAAATGGGCCTAACAAAGGATTTAACTAACAAAAACGAGCCCAAACCTTTGTGAGAGAATAGTGGTAAACCTGGAACTATTAATCAGTAAGAAAAGAAGGTTGTTTAGTTTATGAGTCCCTTAACTAATCGACACTTGGGACACCTTAATTATAGGTTACTATCGGGGAATCACTCATTCAAGTTAATTACTGTTCTTCACTTACCAGGTACGATTTCTCGTACTCCGATACTTTTGCTGATTGACTTATGAGACGTTTTCGAAAAACGCTAACTGAGTTTAAGAGGAATTTCTAAAAGGAAATGGTTGTGTGACTAACTCAGCTTGTGTGACTAACTGAGCCTTGAATGTGAAACTTACCTGGGTATTGGTTCTTTCTATTTGGTTGTTCCATTAGACATTGACTGCTTAGGGTTTACGCTTCTGCACTCTGTAGGACTGAGTGTTTTGGTATTGCTCTAGGTAGTTAGTGATCTCGTGGGAATTTGGAAAAGGTCAATTTTGGTAAATTTTTCTTTTGACTCTGGATATCGTTTCATCCATGAGCTGGTTCTTGAGGTTTCGACGTGCGCGCGTCTTCAATGGTAACAGTGAGGGCCTGTATATCCCTGTCCCAAAAGGGACGTAGTAGACAGTGAGGGGTTGTATATCCCCTATCCTAAAAGGACGTACTTGGCGGTGGGGGCCATCTCTCCCAGTTGATTTATTCCACTCTTGAGTTATTGGTTCTTGGATCTATCTTTTCATTCCTAGTCCTTCGTGACTATCTGAGTCTTTCTACTCCTAACTGGAATTGGATTTAACTAAGGCACTGGATGTTCACTAACACATGGTGTGGTTTTGTTTCACTAACTTTACCTTTCTGTTATTTATCTTTATTCTTTACTTGTTATCTTGGTTTGGTGATTTGTGAAATGCTTGTTCCTCTGTGTGGTTTTAAGTGGATTGTTTTCAAGCTAATTTTTTTAAGAGTTGTATTGATAGTTTGTTTTTGGGAGGATCGTACCAGTTACTTTACAGGTTGCCAAGAGAACGAGTGATTGGGATGGGATTAGTGTTGATGAGAGTTTATGTGTTTTATTTCTGTTTTATTTTCGGTTAAGTTTTCTCGAGGTTCAGGCCGTGAAAATTGTAATCTTTAAGTTTAATTGGTGAGGTTTGGGCCTGGTGTTTGGAACTCGATGGTCTGTACGCCTTTAGTATTTTTATTTTCGCTATAAATATGTTTAAATAGGGGCGTACAATTTCCCCCTGTTATTTTACAGTGACTCTAGGTAATTCAACAGTTCGTTACTTTATGTGATATTCACATGTGATAATGAATTCCCTTATTATGATACTTCTTCTTCATCTTTAATTATATCCATCCTTATTTCCTCTTGTCCCATTGACCAAAATAATTTGGTTATCTTTATTAAATCCACAATTATCTCATAACTCCTATATCTATATTCTTTTGGTTGGTTATTTTTATCATAACCACCATTATTTAAACGTTATATTATACTCCATAATATATCCTAGTACATAGTTTAATTCCTTGCTTTATTAAATTACAAAACCAACCTTATTAATTCGGTATTTATATTTTATACCTACCCAACATTCATAATTTTATCAGTTAACCACATAACTTTTAATTTACCAAATATCCATAAACTTTTATAAATTACTCAACTAGCCACTTAAACTTTCAGTAATTGTAAATTGAACATCATAATTTATATAACTTACCAAATGACCACATTTAATTTTCGGTCTTGGTATATACCTTTCCTTTATTTACAATTTAATCCCAAAACCTTATATAAGTTACATTTAACTTGTAACTATAGTTTCAATTCCTAATTATCTTAAATAACCGAAAAGCCCTTATATTTTTATTAATTATGAATTCGCCCTTTAACCATTTTCGGTTTTGTAAATATATTCTCTATATTTACATTTTAACCCCAAACTTTATATAAGCTACAATTTAACTTATAAATTATAGTTTTAATATTAAATTCTTTTAAATAACCGAAACAACCCATATCTTTCTTCAATTTATATTTCCGCCCCATTTAACTTCTATTTTTCATATATACTTTCATAAATTACATATTCACCCTTAAACTTTTATAAACTTAATATTTTATGTCATAAATCATTTTAACCCAAATTTTTGGTCAACACTTTGACCAAGACTTAATTTCTTAAATATTACTTTAATATACCCATAAATTCATATGTAATCTCGGTTATAACTCTAATCTTTCCAATAATTATAAAATAGTCCCAAAACTTTATAAATTGTTATTTTAACACTTAACCACTTATTTAAATTCACCAAAATTCATAATATTAATTCCTACCTTATATATAACATAAATATACCAAATCACTCCTTTAATTTTCGGCTTTTATATTTTGTTCACCAAACTTTACAAAATTTTCACTTTAACCACATAACTTATTTAACTAGCCATTTAAATACTTATAGCTATTTTTAATACTCCCAAAATTTATAATATAAGTTAATATACTTATATATTTCGAAAATCACCAAATAAACCATGTTATTCTCGGTTTTGATTTTATTTTATTATATAGTTTTAAAACTTGATTTATACCTTATAATAAATTCATATAAATGTATATAAGCCATATAACACTTCTAAAAATTATGCTAATGACTTAGAATGATTATAATCTCAAAATAGAACAAATAACCCTTAGATAATTCGGTTTATATATATATGCATCTTAATTAATTTTTGTGACACATATATATACCTTAAGATAATAATCTTACCTTATATGCTATAAATTATTTTCTTGACAATATAACCTATGATTTTCAGCCTTAATTTATTTAAAGGTTATACATAATTTTTATCCCAAAGTTTGAAGCTTAAATCAAGCTTAAACTTAATAAACCTTAATTATATATACTTACTCCTTAAATCGAGACAATTCTTGTACTTGATTTCTCCTTGAATTCCAAGCTCTCCAAATGCTATTTTGATGAAGAGAATTCGGCCTTCTTGTATATATTTAGGAGATCCATTTGTTAGACTTCTAACAAAAATTATAAATAAAATTTGGAATAGTTTTACAAGAGTTTACCTTAGAAATTTTTCAAAGAATTTTCGGTAGACCTTGAGATGATTGTAGATCTAGATTTCCTTCATGAAATGATGAAGAGAACCTTGGTTTAGAAGCTTGAATTTTCGGAAATGACATTAAGCATTTTGCTAGGATTTTCAACATGGAAAAATATACCTTAACTTGATCTTGTTGTTCCTTGTGTTGTTGTTGAATCTAGGAACCTTCTTGGAGTACTAAAGCTTGGCGATTTTAGCAAGGTTGCTAGGATGTTTTCTTGCTTCAAGACTTAGTAGATTTAACTAGGAAATTACATAAAAAAGGGGGTTAGAACCTAGAACACCATTAATGGAGCTTAAAGCTCCAAAGAATTAACTTAGCAAAGAAAGAAGAAAAGAGAGAGAGAGCAAGAGAAAGAAGCTTACCATTCGGTGAAGTGGGCAAGGGGAAATGAATGTAGGCTACGTATGTATTAAGGCAAGAAATGAGAGGAATCAAGTTTGGAAATCATTGGCATGTCACATGGTATTATTTTATGACATGTTTTGATTATTTTTATTTCAAAATTGACCACAATTGTCTCTTAATTTGACTAGGCATACGGCTGATTGGCAAGAATAATTGAAGATTATTTTGACAATTGAAAGAAGAGATAAGACAAGGTAGGTACATGTCACTATCTTATGTCTTTGTCTTGTTTTATTTGACTTCAAAAATCTGACCACAAATGTCTTCTAACACCTCTTGTTTTTGGTAATGGAGGAGACATTAATGGGATGATTACTAAGCCTAGGGTATAGGAGATTAAGCAAGACAATTATTTAGCATTTAATGAGCTTAATTATTGATTCTAATCTTGTTTTTCCATGCAGGTGATCGGCCATAATGGAAGTAGACAGCACCAACTCCCTTGTAGACTTACGGTAATGGAGTCCTAAGAGTGTCTAGTTTCTTTGTTTATTGTTAGACAAGGTAATCATGTTAGTTAGGTAAGTCTTCTTTTGATTAATCAAACAGCACTCAGCTCCCCACTACTCATCCATTATCGGCAGCACAAGGTCATGCCATGGGCTGTTTTATTAGTTAATTGTCTTAGTATAAAGGCTAGTTCTAGCTTAGTGTTTTTAATTTCATTACTTGTTAAACTAATCTCCCTTGTCTCCTTGCAGGTCATACGGTGGAGGAGGCTCCAATTGACAGAATATAATTGCTACATTATCATATAGTATATGCTAGGTGAGTCACATTAGCATAAGACACTTATTTTAGCCAAAATCAAGTCAAAAGGGACTTAAAATGGCGCCCAAAATGGTGGTCAAATGGGACTGACTTTTCATTTGATTTTTGTTACAATATATTGTACTAAGATCATACTAATATGTGTAATAGGTTCCAGCATTTATTTGGTACATTTATATGATGGTAAAAGATGAAAGTTTTAAGGTAAAAATGCTGATTTTAGGTACCTTTTTGTCCCAAAACTCGCCCCCATTTGTACTATGAGTTTAGTACTGTAATTAATTTATTTAGATGGTCAATTTATCCCCTTTTAAGATTATCAACTCGTGGCTCCCCAAAAACTTTAAGGCAATTGCGTAAAACGCATTTTTGTGACACCCGAAGGTGCGTTTTTGTGCTTTAAGGATTTTTCTAGGAAACAATTAGTCGCTATGAGTTCCAAGTGTTTATTGACATTGTTTGTAGTCAATAATAATATGTTAAGGTGTTACATTGAGTTATATGGGGTTATATAGACTCATAACTCAATTTTCGGCCTACCGGGACACTCCCGGATAAAAAAGGAGCGTTAAGAAATTTCCCCGAGCACTTTGCCTATTTTTGAAAAAGTAGCTCGAGTAATCTCTTTATAATGTTGAATGTTGATGTTAGGAACTCTAAGAATAATTTATATTGGAGTTTGTGCCACTTCGGTACCTCTTCAGGGCACTCCCGAGGGTATATGGGGCCCTCATCGGGAACCTCCGAGCACTTTGTCTTTAACTGAGCATTTATCTTGAGAAATTCATCTTAAATGTTCATTAAAGTTTTATTGTGCATTTAGAATGAAGTGCAATGCTTTATTTTATTTTATAAAGTATTTCTGGGACTTTCAGGCCTTAAGGGACCCTTAAGGGAACTCCCGGGCATATTGTATTTTCACTCAGTTATAACTGAGGACTTGTGTTTTAAAGGTCATAAAATGATCCTTGTTTAACTTTATAGGAGTTTTATAGCTTATATAACTTGTTTAGCTTAAGGTCCGGCTTTAACGCACGTTTTTAACCTTAAGGAGTTTAGGTGTGTTTTAACGCCCAAGTGCTTATATACTTTTCTCAGGGTTTAATAATCCCCTAAATAATACTTATTTATTATTATTTAATTATTTAAATGTTAGGGGTATTTCACTCTCACTCCAAGGCTTCAAAGGCTATTTGTTTTCCAAGATGTTGCGAGCCAAATGAGATGGCATAAGGATAAACATAAAGATGATGACATCATTGAACATCCTGCTGATGCTAGTGAATGGAAAAGTTTTGATCAAACTCATACTGATTTTGCAGCTGACCCACGTAATGTTAGGTTGGGTCTAGCTGCGGATGAGTTCCATCCCGGACAAGGTTATGGCAGATCTTACAGTATATAGCCCGTATATGTTGTTCCCTACAATCTACCATCGAGCTTGTTTATGAATTATGCTTTTCGTTTTCTCACTCTCTTGATCCCTGGCCCGATTCAACCAGGGAATAACATTGATGTATTCCTTGAACCATTAGTTGAGGAACTTGGACAATTGTGGAAATTGGGGGTACAAACCTATGATTCCTATATCCAAAGAATGTTCAACATAAAGGCTGCATTGCTATAGACCATCAATGATTTCCCAGCTTATGCTAGTTTATCCGGTTACTCTACTGCTGGCAGTCTTGCTTGTCCTATTTGTCCCAGTGAAACTTGTTATCTGCGACTTAAGCATGGAAGTAAGCAATGCTTCTTGGGTCATCGTAGATTTTTGGAACCTGATCATCGCTTTAGACTGGATAAGAAATCATTCAATGGAGAAATAGAGAGGAGATCGCCTCCCAAGCCTCTTTCTGGAGATGACATTCTAGAGTTGTTTCGTGGAATTCCTGTAACGCCCCTATTTAAAGTAAATACAGGGAATAAAAATCTTTACTGGCGATTGTAGATCATCGGGTTCCAAACACCCGGTACAAAACCTCACCAATTACTACTTACAAAAGTTACAGTCTGAACTCGAGAAAAATAATGTAAACATAACTTAAAATAAACAAAGTAACTCTTCATAACTCCTAAATCCCATCCCAATTACTCATACTCTTCGTGGCCACCTGTATGAACAATTTTGTACTTACAAGATGAAACCAAGCAGCCCACCCCGGGAGGGGGTGAGTCAGTTCACTGGAATGGAACTGGTACGATTCTCTAAAACAGTAAATCATATTATAACTCTTAAAACAAAACAGTAACTTGAAATCAAACTCTTAAAAGTAAAACAGAGAAAAAGGCACTTCAAAACATTCAAATCACAGAGAAAAGAGAATAAGACAAAGATAGAGACAAATAACTTTAAAACCAAGTCATTCACTAAAGAGGTCACACCATAAAGTTAGTAAGCACACTTTGCTGATGTTAGATCCAATTCTTGTTAAGAAGAGAAAGACTCAGATAGTCACAAAGGACTAGGAATGACAAGAATCTCCATAGCCTGTGGTAGACAGTTTATGTCTCCACCATTTCAGAAAGTTGATTCCCATAGACCACATACTCAAGAGTGGAATAAACCAAGGAGAGATGGCCCCCACCGCCAGTCAACTATCCACATGGACGAGAGATATACAGCCCTCCGCTGTCACACACATCCTTTTTGGACGAGGGATATACAGCCCTCCGCTATCACCGACCCGTTCTCAGTCATCGGCGAAGACGCACGCACGTCACAATAAAAGACTCAGCTCATGGATGAAATGATATCCGGAGTCAAAGGAAGAATTTACCAAGATTGACATTTTCCCATATTCCTAGCTATCCTACTATATCATTAACTACACAAGTGCAATACCAAAACACTCAGTCCTACAGAGTGCAGAGGCATAAATCCCTTGCAATTAATATCTAGTGAAACAACTAGATAGGAAGAAACAATAACCATGTAAGTTGTACATTCAAGGATTAGTTAGTCACATCAAGCTGAGTTAGTCACACAAGTAGTTTCCTTTTGAAATCCATTCAAACTCAGTTAGCGTTTTCCAAAACACTTCCATAAAGTCCGTTAGCAAAAGTATCTGAGTACGAGAAATCGTACCTGATTAATGCAGCAGCAGTTCCAGATGACTCGTGCAAATACCCAACAATACTCTGAGGAACATTAAAGGTAGTCTATTATCAATAACATATATCCTAAGTTAAACTTGAATAAATTCCTCACTCTTATTTCTAAATCTCAATTGTCATGTAAGCCCTCGCTTATAACCTTTGACTTATTTTAGAATGTTGTATAGCCCCAGGTTGTAAGATCAAGGAATGTATTTTATTAACAATTGTTAATGGTTCCACTCTTATCCACTTTACTAATACTTAACCGTAGTTCCCACATACAAGACTTTTGAGACCTTTATATCATAAGTGCATTTCATATTACTCAATTAATCTTAGAATCTCAATAATAATTCTTAAGCTCAATACCTTTATTCTTACTTTAGGACAAACATCGTATTATGACCTATGATGGGTTTATCTTAGAATATTGTACTACTATTTCACAATGTAATGATTATGTATTTTTTATCAACATCTACTAGATAACCCATTATGGTTAAGTCTTCCCCTTAACTTAATTAAGATCTACATCCTGTATATTGGAATCATAGTGTTGTAGATGCATTTTATTATACCTTAATTGAGCTACTAAACTCAATTATCTTATCTTTAGTTCGGAATGACTTTTTTTTCCAACCATCTAATAATCTTGTCATAAGATGTTAAATTACTTTTCATCTTGAAATAACTATATTATAATTAACTTAGACTTATCGAACTCTTACATTTAGTGTTCACAAGGTATTATTTGCTTTATTATTACCTATACAATAAGGTGTTTTAAGATAACCTTTTATGTATCCTTACTTACATTTAATTTCCTAAATGTTTTATTTTTACACACATTCCCTCCATAGACTATGTATAATCCTTTTTATACTAAACTTTAATAAACTTATGTCTTAAATACGTTTTAAATTGTTTACAAAACCTAAGGTTTCAAAGGAATAACTTAATAAATTAATTTCTTTTATTATATTTTATGATAAGCATTATATCTTAACATAAGGTAAATTATCTAAGAATTAAATTCTCATTCATAAGTGAAATTGTCAATTATTTAATAAGATCATCTATTCTGAAAAATCCTCATACCTTATATTCAAATGACATATTAATATTTTCAGTGTCGTAAAGTAGATCAATATAATCTCTTATGTAACTTAGTTTCATCTAATTAAAGGTTCAAAGGTTTTAAGTATCTAATTTCAATTTACAAACCTTTTATAAGTTCTAACTACTGAATACATCGCTTAATTATAAACTCACATTCTGAACATTGGTAATTAAGGTTATAAATGTATTTTATATGGATAATCTAATTCTAAGAAACTTAAGGAATTCCTAATCATAGTTTAATATAGTTTTATATCATAATCCTTTTAATGATTTTATCTTAAAACATTAAGTTATTGTTCAATACCATAAATGTTATGAAATGATTAAATCTAGACTTATTAACCCACTTCACATTTAGATGTAAAAGTTTCATTTTATTATTGATTATATAATAAGATCTATTTGTGTAACATTTTATGTAATCTAATTACAAATTTTCCTAAGTCTTAACTTAATAATTACTTAACCCAATTATAGATTTACATTCTGGTCATTGACTAATATATACATGTATTTTAATACGGTTCATATAAATCTTAGAAATTCAAAGGTAACTCTTTAGCTTAATTTCATAACCATAATTTAATACCACTCATATAATATTCTTTTAATAGTGTTATCTTAAGATGTTGAACTACCAATTAGTACTGTGAATATCATGTAAGGATTACATTTAAAATTACTAATATTCCCACATTTTATCAGTAAAAATTATTTCTCTCATTTTATTATAATCATGTAATAATATATATATATGTATCTATATATTTAAGTTACCCTTCATGTAACTCATTTAATTATCCTAATATCTTGTAGTTAAATCTTAATCGGTATACAACTTATAAAGTAAAGTCTTTCCCTTATTCTAAACTTCCTATATTAATTTCCATAACTTAACGTTAATAATATAAATGAATTGATTATTTTTTTTCTATTTACCTTAAAGTAACATTTTAAACCTTTTATTCTTCATAAAAGTTTATAACCTAATGTAATTATCAACATATTGTATTAAATGTTATTGTAACCTCCTAAAAAAAAATCAATCTATAAAGTTTATTATCCAACTATACTTTTATTTTTATTAAATTAATACCATAGATTATAAGATATCTTATGAAAAATTCAGAAAAACAATTATTAAATCTATTTCCCCTTTCCTAAAAGGTCTCAAATTAAATATATAGTAACTGTGATATTTTAGACATATTATAAAATTTTTATTTCATAAAAATCTCTTTGTTAATTATCTAAATAAATCCATAATACTCAAAACTTACAAAAATTATAACTTGCGTTTAAAAACTTAAAACCTATATTAATTTACATGAACATAAACTAGATTTTATAATGAATCTATGGTTAAAATTTTGGGTCAAAATACATTCGGGAAGATCATTAAATTAGTCAAACAAGATTCAACCTTACCTCGATTCATTATTTCATGTGTAGTTCAAGATGCTAACTTCTCAGATCTGATTCTCACAACCTAAAGCGATTCAATCCAAGGTTTTTATCAAGTTTAAAAGAAGAATTGTAGCTCTACACATGGGTGAAAGAATCATTGAAAACAGAGCACTGTGGAGAAAGTTATAGACTCTTCAAGATTCGAGTTTACCACTGAAATTCTGGGTATCTGAAATACCCCAAACCTTGGTATGTTGTGTAAATGTTAAACTATGGTATTTAAAGGCTAAAAAGTGCCTTAGAAACATAAATGAACCATTTAAACCATGGTAAAACACAATAAAACACTAAGACACGGTTTGAGCAAAAACATGCTCTAAGCTTGGAGTGAACTTGGCTAGGACCCAAAGAGCCTACCAAGACTTGATAATGTTTAATTATGACTTTATAAGGCTAATTAAGTCCTTAGGAAACCTTGGTAGACAATGAAACCAAACAAAACACAAATAAATACCTTAAGGTCAATATGGGCTAAATGTGCTCTAAGCTTGGGACAAATGTGTATAAGACCTAATGGTCATACCTATGCCCTTTTATATGTTAATGAACATATTAAATCAATTACTAAAGAAAACCAAGCTTGAAAACAAGTTAAACACAAATGTGCTTTAAGAAGTCTTAAAGCACGTTTTTGAAAAATTGTCTTGTAAATGAGTTTTGAAGGGCTAAATGTCCATCATTACTCTTTAATTAACATGTGTACTATATAGTATCACATTTGGGTGGCTATATCAATGGGAAATCAAAAATTTCACTTCTATGTGCCTTGTTTTTGGTGAATAGTGATTTTTATAAGCTAGTTTGTAACATATAATGTTATAAGTAATTAAGTTGGTCAACAAAGACTATTATACCCTCCTAAGTATATGGGGGCCGGTTTTTCAAGGAGTGAGTCACCAAGTTGTAAAAGAAATCAAATAAGTAAAGTAAAGCTTAAAGTAAAGTACTATTTTGCTTTATAACATAAATATCTCCAAAAGCAAACTCATCTTCTCATTTCCTTCTCTTCTTTCTTCATTCACACGGTTTCACCTTCTTCATTCTCCCTTCTTGCTGTTCTCTCTCGGTAATACACAATACCACCATGGAAGTCCATCTTTGACCACATGTAAAACCTAGCTCACTTAACCAAATCAAAAACAAACACCACCATTCTCTTCCTCTCATCAAGCTCTTCATTTCTATCTTCTCAAAATTTGAAGATCACCATTTCGGTGCCATGGAGTTCCACCATTGATGGAGCTTGAGCTTGTCTTTCCACATATTATTACTCTCCTTTGCTCCTAGGTAAGGAATCTCAAAGAAAAATCAAGTTTCCTCCATGTTTTGTGTGTGACCGAAAATATTCATTGATGGAGCTCCTTATGTTGCTTTGTTCTAGCTCCATTTGAATCTTTCAAGGACTAGGTGGAGTCCTCTCTTCATAGATATTCAAACACCCTTCAAAGATTAAGGTAAAACAACTACATTAATGTTTTGAAATAATGTAAACCTAGGGTTTACAATGAGATGAAGCATAAAGCTTATATACTCATTTCAATGTTGGTATATTGTCTAGTAGTTGACAAGGAATGAAATGCCTTACCGGTTTTAAGAGGAAACAAGAAAGAAGTTTGTGTGGAAAAGAGGTAAACATACTATCTCAATGTGGTGTAATGCCTTAGGAGAAATGAGCTTATAATGCTTGTTAAAACTACCTAAAGAGCAAATGGTGAATGACCTAGTAAAGTGTTCTCAAGGAGACTAGTAAAAGAACATAGGTATTGGTGTATGTATTTGCAGGTCAAAGGCATTATTGATGTGGGAAATTCAGTGTTTAAGGTTATGCAATTTAAGGGCCTAAGAGCCATGTTTTTAAGGGCCTAAGTGCCAAGCAATTTAAGTTATGCACTATATTGTGATGTAGTGCTAAATGTGTGAAGTCTTGTGTATAAAAAATGTGTTTGATGGATTTTAGGTATTCTTGAATGAAATAAGGTAAAAACCTAAGTGTTTGGATGTGAGTAGATACAAGAGAAGCTATGGCCAAATTTGGGGAAATGTGTGAGAAGTTCTAAGTGTTTTAAGAAAGTTTTTGGTGAACTAGGAAGTATTAAAGGTGAACAAATGTTTCACTAAGGAAGAAAACGTGCATTAAGGTGTTACAAGGATTAGGTGCTATCTTGGAAGTTCTAGGAATTTAATGAGTGTTTTAGGATGTAATAAAGTCTTGGAGAAGTTTGTTTAAAGTTTGGGTAAAGTTGATGAATAAGGAGGGAATGATGTTTAGGTAAGGTTTTGAGTAAGGAATTTTAAGAAGTTGTAAAAAGGAGATTTAGTTAGTAAGAAAAGGAGTTGGGAGATGATGTTAAGGTGTAGAGGAAACACCTTGGTGTAGTGGTCATTATTTGTGAACTACCACTTAGAGACCTTAAGGAGAAAACATCCCAAGTGCTAGGAATTTTGTAAGAAATTTGTGAATGATAAGATGGTTTTGGTGAGTGATTTAAAGAGTTTAGCACATGGCTAAAGGTGTGTTTGATGTGCCAAATGGTGTTAGGAAACATCATGAGACTTTAGGAGAAGTTTGGTGAATTTGGTTAAGTGTTTAAAGACTTGGAAATTGAATGTTTTGCCGTGTCCGAACTTCCGTCCGGACATGGAAGTTCGGACAGGCTCTGTTGGGTAAAGGATTTTCTCATTCTCGAACTGTGTCCGAACTTGGGAAGTCCGGACACAAGTTCGGGCGTGACTGTTTCTATCTGGGATTACTCTCGAACTGTGTCCGAACTTGGGAAGTCCGGACACAAGTTCGGACAAGGCGCTGTATGGACCAAAAACATTGTTTAAGGTATGTAAGTGGTGTGTAATGATGGAGATTGATGGTTAATGATGTTATGAGGTTGTTAAGGACATGTTAGGTGAGTTTAATGACAATTAAGTGGGTGGAAAAGTTGTATCAAAATGTAAAATTAAAACAAGTTAAAATGTAAAGTTATGTAACTAAGTTAACAAGGAAAGTCATAAGCATTAGACATTAAATAATCAAGCGACCCCGATGTTAATAAAAACACATGTGATGTTAACAGTTGTTCGAGAATTTGCTCGAGGAACATAAGTGGAAGTGGTAAAGTGGACTCCGGTGACAGGTATGGTTTTCTTGCAACCTGTGTCCTACCGGATTACACCGGCTTGTATGCCAATATGTTTTCCTGAGTGTTTGCCACCTTGTAAGATTAAAACATGTAATGAGTTTATAGTAATTCATTTATGTGGCGAATTTGGCCTCCGATACCATTTAACATCAAGTATGCGTTAAACCTTAGCTAACCAAAACTAGGAACACATGAGTGATCGGTATACGGAGTTGACGGCCCAAACCTTGGGAACGTGCTAACCACGGCTATGTGTGAGTTAGTTGGACATTGTTGTTGTATGCAAGTGTGTGAACCTCCCTTGTGTGCTTAACTCGGTTATGATACCGTATGGTGTGTGGATGTAGTAGGCTCCATAATGGATCTCTAACTACTTATTATTAAGTGTATGTGTACTAATGGGGGGGTGAGGAGTCCGGTTGTTCCGGCCACGCGTGTGATGGACGGGAGTCGATATCATATCCGGTTCGGCTCTCTTGGTGTATGTATGGGTGGTATTCCAATTTGGTTTCTACCTTCCCTTAGCTTATCCAAAGCTAGTTACTGACTCACGTCGGGCCACAGGGGCATACGAATGTTATTTCGGTGTGCTTGGGATCACTATATCCGACACACCTTGGGTATAAGTTAACCGTTCTATATAACTGGACGGTAACGAGGTTGGTAACGAGCTTAACATGGGATTGGCAAAAATCCCTAGGCTCACATGGTATACTAACTATGGTGGAAGGTTCCTTGTGAGAACCGGTTTTATGGTGTTATGTAATGTTATGGTGCTATGCAAATTCCCTTGCTATGCTATGGTATATATATATATTGGATGTTTTAAAGGAATGCTATGTCATCATATGTACGTTGAAACAAGAAAGGTGTTGTTATGTTTTATTATGTGAGAAATGAGATATGTTGTATGATATGGAGTGTGTGGATCATGGAAATGAATCCCAGTTTGTGACAAGAGGCGTTTAAGGATGACCCGATTAATGGGTACGTGTCGTTCATTAAGGAAGTAGCTCCGTTTTAGAGGAGAGCCACTCTAGGGTTTAAGGAATCATTGGATGACTTGTTAAGTGTGGATGTGTTGGTTATAGGTTGAGCCCATAAAGGCGAAATGTTATGTGTTGTATGTTTATGGCTTGCATGCATGATTTGAATATAATCAATTGCATGCTAAGACGACAATTAGTTGTGCGTGGCCCGGTAGCATGTGGGCTGCGGGATTACCATACCAGCAAAGGTGCTGAGCCCCTTGGGGGCCACCCTTTCTCTCCTTTTCTATTTCAGGTTCAAGGAGCTGGAGGCCGTTCGAGAGTAGGAGGTAGTAGATGTTTGTACATGGGTAGCCATTTAATGGCGTAAGCATTGTAGGCGTAGTAAGACCGAAATTGTTATCGGCATTAGTTGTAAATACTCGGTACAGTGGGAATGTATGTAATAATAAATATTGGAGACGGAATAAGGGTTGTATTGTGTAGTTGCTCGGGAATCTAGTCCATCAGACCGATACAATGTACATGTATTAGCCTTGTTAGCCACGTGGGTGGTTAACGGCGTGTAACACCATTGAATTAAGTGATGTGATGAGTTGAATTTTCCGCTGCAATTTGATGTTATGTGTACGGTGGTAGGTGGGGTGTTACAGTATCAATTGCGTCCAGACCGAGGTGCCTACTTTGGACGCTTAACGCTCCCAAACGAGGACGATTCAGCTTTGTCTGCCTTAAGGGAAGTTGAAGACGAGTTAAAGAGCTTTCCAACAAGATATGGTGCATGAATTTTTGTACAAGGATGAGAAAGTTATGATAGTGACAAAAATCAGGTTTACCATTTATTTCTGGAAATTCTGGGCAGAAAATTCACTAACTGAATCAGGTGACGAACTTTAGATGACTTTCTGTACCAATTGGTAGTGATACAGCCTTAGATGTCTAAAATGAAGTTGAAGAGGAATCAAAAAGCTTTAAAATGAGCTATGGAAAAACGAATTTGGCTCAAGAACGAGAGAGTTATAGATCTCACAAGATCCGAGTTTACCAGGTTATTTCTGGAAAAATTATGGGCAAGAATCTGACGTGATCGAGGCGGGGACTTTAGACGCCTTAATCTTTCAAACGATTGGGAACTAGCTTGGGGTTCCTTCAGAAGAGTTGTAGAGCAGTTAAAGATCTTGAAAACGAGGTATGGTACACTAATTTTCATTCACGAACGAAGAAGATAGGGTCGAGCAAAGTTTTACCTTCCCTGCTGGATTTTTGGGTTTCTGGGTTGCAGATTCTCGGGGAGGCAACTTTTAGACGGCATAACTTTTTGTGTGAGGCGAATTAGGTTTAGCTAGATAGATAGTTAGAAACTAGGTTAAAAGGAGAAGAGAATGAGCAAGGTTTGACGACAATTGGATGAATAAAACGAAAGTTATGGCTGTCTAAATATTGACCAACGATCAGATCATTCTGGTGCAAATACTTAGCCGATGTTGTAGGGATTTGCTTATTGCACGAGTCCCGAGGCGCGGATGAGTCAGCAGGACATGGATACGTCAGTTTTTTTCAAAATTTTGGCTCTAAACTTCATTATATCATAACTTTGGCTAGGATGATCCATTTTGAACGTTCTTATTATCAATCTTCTTGGTTTTCCGTAACCTTTTTATTGGTATAGGTTTCATGGGCTGGTTTGACCATTTTCAAAAAGTCAACCCTAGCAAGGCTTAAGAAGCTTTAAGGTTTCTATGATTTTATATTGACTTTTATGATTCAAATCAATGTTCCAAATATTTCTAAAATCTTTATAATATAATTGAAGTGTCTCAAAATTTTTCCAAGATTTATTGACTTATAAATTCTATTATTAAATTCATAATACCATATAATAATTTGATGTTTAATAGTATTATTTAGGGTTTAATAAAAGAAATCCCCTAAATTAATCTAAATTAATTTAGGGGTATTTCAATTCCTAATGTCAAGTTTGGAAGGAATCCTGCACGCAAAAGAAAGTGTGGTGATAAATACTTGGTTGGGCAATGGAAGAAGAAGAGTATCTTTTTTGAACTTCCATATTGGAAGGGGTTGAAAATTCGTCATAACTTAGATGTCATGCATGTTTCAAAGAAATGTTCTTGGAACCACTCTTGACATTCATGGGAAAACAAAGGATAACATTAACTCGAGACAGAATTTGGTTGACCTGAACATGCGTAAGCATTTACATCCAGTGAAGGTGGATGACAAATATTACATGTCTAGAGCACCGTATCAGTTGTCATCTACAGAGAAAAAACAAGTACTAGATTTCTTATCTAATGTCAAAGTGCCAGATAGTTATGCTTCAAACATAGCCAGATGCGCTAGTTTAGGAGATGAGAAGATTGTGGACATGAAAAGCCACGACTGTCATGTATTTATGCAAGATCTTCTTATTCTTACATGTAACACCCAACTGCTAAGCTCGTCATTACCTCTTAAACCGTCACAATTTACCATAAAACTCACAGCGGAACTCTAATTACAACAGAGGGTGCTACAACGCCGTTAGCCACCCTCATGGCTAACCAGGCCTATCTCACATATAGTAACGGTCTGATGGACTGGAACAACCGAGTACTCAACACAAACACAATACTCAACTCATTACTTTACTATATCGAGTCTACAATATACAGATGTCGATAACATATTCGGTCTTACACCTCATTCAATACATAAGTAATTAAATCTAGCTACCCATGCTATCCGCCGACCCCGTCCTACTCTCGAACGGTATCGCCTACGTTGTACCTGAAAAATAAAAACGATGCCCTTAGGGGCTCAACTTTACGCTGCATATGAAATTCGATACCCCGAGCGCTAACCGAGGTATGCCGACTACTTTTGTCGAGAGCATGAGATTCATTTTAATTCAATCAACATGCAACATGGCAATACATTACATATGTACACTACACAAGGATTCACATTCAACCATGGAATTCAATCCTTAACTAACTCAACAAGGTTGTTAGTTGTATTAATTTACTCTTAGGCCTTGAGGGTTATACCTCACTATGCCTTGGTTACTTGTTCAATAACTCACCCACTCTTTCGGGTTACTCGTTCTTAAACTCGCCCATTCTCTTGGGTTACTCATTCTTACACTCACCCATACTCTTGGGTTACTTATACTTATACTCATACTTCTACTCAAGCTCTTGTAGTTCTTGAGACACTACAGGTCTCCTACGTCACGCTTGTTTCTCTTAATGCATTCTTAGCCAGAACACATGGCTCTCAAGCATAGTTTAACTAGCTCCTGGAACTATCTCTTAGTTCCTACTACTTTCACATAGGTCTGACTACTCTCGGACTTCTCACATTCCCATACACTCCTCTCTCGGAGTTATACTATTATTATATATATTAGTCTAGAAGCATCACTCTCGATGTTTCTAATAACTCTGGGAAACATTACTTAAGTTCGGTAATCCTAGGTTTAAGGGTTACCCTTACATTTCATATACTTATACTTTCGGTTATTTACTTATACCAGGTAAGATCCTCATATAGGAGGTCGACCATGTCTCAAGGGAGTTAAATGGTCCCTTAGGTCTATTTTACTTTCCTTATAAGTTCACATCGTTGGACTAACTTCAATCCTCTCGATGGAGGTTCATTTATCTCTCCACTCTTATTTATTTCGTGGATTGTTTCAATATGGTTTCCTAACCGTTATCGGGTATTTACTCAACCCGTACATCTCCTCACATTCTAGGGAGTTCATATGTTTGCGTTATCTTTAACTTTAATCGATAGCTTATGTGTTTGCACGTTTCCATTATTTATGAAACTACCCGATCTACGAGTTTCTAGTCAATCGCTACTCACTATGAGCCGATCAATAAACTACGTACGTTAGACCTCACTGGCATACAATTATGTTAGCTCATTCATCATACACCAAGGCATACATAATCAAACAATGGATTATTTTCATGCTTTAGTCTTGATTAAGCCGGCACACAAACACACAAATCAACGTAACTCAGTTAGTACGCGGGGTATGAGAAAATCATACCTTTCACCGGGGTTTTTACTTTTACCGTGTCATCTCACCATGCTCGGTTCACACACGATCCTCTGATAACATTCCAAACATTATTATTAATACTAAGCTCATATTGTACATAATTAAATGCTACTCCCGTACTTACCCCGTTATCCCGTTATCTCGATTTTACTTTTGTTAGTTTGAGTTCTCACTTCTCACTCACTTCTAACACTTTCTTACACTTCTTAGGGCCTTTACTTGTTACCAAACAAGGCCTAAACATCACCTAACATCATTAACATTCAAACCCCCATCATTAGAACCCTTTAAAATACTCACGGGGGCATTTCTAGGGGTGGTCCGGGACTTGGTCCTTACCCTAAGTCCCGGACCAATGCTGGTCTTAACTCTCGGGTGAAAATTCACTATGGTCCGGGACCTTGTCCTGGAGTATAGTCCCAGACCAGGTACAGACTTCAACTCTCGGCGTTTATTTAAGGGTGGCCCAGGACTTTGTCGAAGGACCAAGTCCCGGACCCTGCTAAAATCTGCTCCAAACATTATTTTTCAGCCCCTAATCAATCTTTAAACCACCCTTAATCTTTTCCCAATCTTTCCACAAGTTTCCAACATGTTTAAACACCTTAAAACATGCTCTAAACCTCTTCAAAACTTAGGTCTAATCCTTACTCAAATTCTTGCTCCAATTCACAAATTTTGCATTCTCATTTTGCACTAATGCACACTTGTGCATTTTCTAACCTCTCTTGGCACTTGCATTATTGTTCTCACCCTATTTGACCATTCCAAATATTCCAAGACAATGCACTACTCATGCCAAGGTTCATGCCTCACTCTTAAAGCCTTAAACTCTCATTCTTTTCTAAAACTCCTAAAACACTTAAACAACTCTTTTGCTACAGATTTTTACACAAATCTACTACCTTAAAACAACCATTCCCAAGGTAGTCCACTAACTCAAATAATTCTCCATCAATACCTAGGTAACCCTAGATTATTCTTCACTCAAACCACACCTTAAATCACTTATATTCCTACCGGAATTTCGCCGTAGTCCGGCTACTTTCCTAACATTGCCCAAAACTCATTTCTTCATTTAATTCATCCTAAAACTAGCCAAACCCCAAAGGGTTCTACCAGCACACATAACATCATTAAAACTCATCAAATTCTTCAAATGCAACACAATACATAAATCATAAAGTGCATAGCTCTTAGGCTCTTAGATCAAACATTAATTCCACAAATGCTTTCTCACTTGCATTATTTCTATACAAGCACATTATTACCACACTCATGTGGGGTTCATTCATTTTTATTAACCCATCCCAAATTCTAATACATATAGAATATACATTAGGGTTGGTTTCTTACCTTGAATTCTCTTAAGTTCCCTTAAAATACTCTTCTCCTCTTCTTCTTCACTCCAAAATCGGTCAAGGCATACTCTTGCCCAATTCTCTAGACCTATATACCAATGGACATAAGGAGTACTAATTAATTCTCCTAGTTGTGAAAACAACTCATGAATTCAAGAAGAGGGCTTAAGGTATAAAATTTGAACATTACCTTTGGAAACCCTAGAATTGATTTGCCAAGAATCAAAGGATGAGCTCCAACCCACCATTGGAGACTTGGAGAATAGTTCAAAACAAGGAGAAGCAAGGAATTAAAATATGCCAAAATCGGTCAACACAAGAGGGTGAAGAAAAATGTATTTTTCTTTGGATATTTTTACCTTGGATGAAAGAGGAAGCTTCAAGATGGTGTGCTTTTCTCCTCAAATGGCCAATATCCATGAAAGTGAACTTCATCCTTTTTGAATTTTTAAAAGAGAGGATGATAGGGCTTGATGAGAGGATCACAAATATGTAATTATTTTTGTGATTTAAGCATGGAGCTAGCTTGGACAAGGAGAAGAAGAGTGGAGAAGCCATGGATGGAGCTCATTACCGTCCAGCAACAGAGAGGGAGGAGGAAAATCGGTGGGAGGTAGAAGAGAGGAAAGAGAGGGGGGAAAAAGAAATAAAGGAAGAGAGAGAAGGTGACTCCCCTTTTTCTACTTTCTTTTCCTTTCTTTTTCTTTTCTTTCTTTCTTTACTTATTATGGGTCAACGAGAGGGATGGTCAACATATAAAACCGGCCCCCTATATAATAGTAAGCTGGAGCATTTTTCGTCTTTTACAGAAAACGCTCGTTATTTTACCCAGTTTGGCACTATTCACTCACCGGGCCCGTTTTTCGTATTTTTTCTCGTTTCTTTATTTTTAATGGTTATTAAGCTTCCATTAATACTTAATTATATAATCAACCATAATTTTTAAGGGTCTATTTGACCACTTAAAGTCACGTTTTCAGGTTTTCTAGAAAAACATGCTTTAAAGCTCCGTTAGCGTTTTAATCCATTATTTGGATCCGTTTTCTTTGGGAATCATTTCCGTATACTAATTAGGAATATTTAAGCCTTAGGAACCCATCTCGGACCCTAACGAGATCATATATTTCCTATACTCATTTAACGAGCGTTTTAGCGTTTTTCGCTTTTCAAACGTTTTCTCTTTTCTTTTGGTTTTTATTCTCTTTACCAATACTCTCAAGGCACCATTTGGCCTTTAATAATCACATTATCATAATTTAATCACCATTTTTAGATACTGGGTATTAAAATTACATTTCGGAATATCTTGCCCAAACCGGTGTTTGAGCCATTAGCAGAGCTCAGCTTGTTCTATAAGAAGTTATGTTCCAAGACTTTAACAGTTGATGAGTTGAAGGAATGGGAAAAAAGATCTGTGTTGATACTCTGTAAGTTGGAGAAGATTTTTGTTCCTTCCTTCTTTGATGTCATGGTGCACCTCACCGTGCATCTAGCTAGAGAGGCTATGCTTGGTGGACCAGTGCAAGGTCGATGGATGTTTCATTTTGAAAGGTAATATCATCTCTTCAGTAGGTTATTACACATTTTTTCTTATACCCTTATCATTACACTAAACAACAAACTCTTGTAGGGGAATAAGGGAATTGAAGTCTTATGTGCGTAACAAAGCACGACCAGAAGGGTCAATAGTGGAAGGGTATATCATGAATGAATGTCTCACATTCTGTTCTAGATATCTGAGAGGAACAGAGACAAAATTCAATCGAGTTGATAGAAATGATGTGGTTGAACAGCAATCTCTTGCATTTCAGCTTTCAACATTTAAGAAAAGAGGAAGACCTTTAGGAAAGGGAACAATGAGAAGCCTCAGTAACTTGGAGTGGAGGCAGGCTCAGTTGTATATCCTTAAAAATTCTCCAGAAGTTCAACCATTTATTGAGTAAGATCCAGTACTTTCATTATGTCATCTCCAACCTTTAATCTTGAACGATATGTTAACTAATCAATTAGTGTTAAACAGAGAACATGCATGCCTTGGTGAACAACAGATAGAATTTGTTGATTGGTTCAAATCTCATGTAAGTATTTCATCATTGTTGTTGGTATTTTCGACAACATGATCTTTTTAATATATTAAACAGTTAAATCTTATCATACTTTCTTGTTTTCATGCATGTGTTGTTATAGATTTGGAAACTTCATAATGAGGATGATGACAGAGCAAATGCAGAGTTATTATCATTGTCTAGAGGACCTAGTAAAATAGCAACAGTATATAAGGGATACTTTGTCAATGGGTATCGCTTTCATACTAAGAAGCGACAAAGAAGAAGAAAAACACAAAACAGTGGGGTAGTTGTCAAAGGAGATGAAGAGAGTGGCCAACTAGACTATTTTGGAGTGTTGAAAGAAGTTATAGAGGTTGAATATGATGCTCCTAAAGTTGGAGATATGGACCCTATTGTAGTGTTATTTAGATGTATCTGGTATGATGTGTACAATACAAGAACTGGGATAAAAAGGGATAAATATGGAGTCATGATCAATGCTAAGAAGTTTGTAGGGACTGATGAGTCATTTTCTTTGGCATCTCAAGTGAGACAAGTTTATTATACAAAGGTGCATAATGAACCGAGATGGAGAACTTGCATATATACTACTCCTCGTAACTTTAGGCATGTCCTATTTGTGGAGGAAGAGGATATAGGAGATAGTGAGCTAGAGTTTGATGATCTTTTTGTGGATGTTGGAGTGACTAACATGGAGGATGAGGATCTGGTGGATAGTGAGATGCTACCAAGAAATGATGTACCACCAGCAATAGTGAACATCGATACAAGGATTAGATTAGCTGAAAATGTGGGAAGTGATCAAGAGGAAGAGATAGAGGAAGAAGATGAACATGATGAAGAGGAAGAGCTAGAGGAAGAAGAAGAACATGACCACGAGGAAGATGATGATGATCAACTTGCTGGTTTATATGATTTTGACTCAAGCGATGAATGAGTCATGAAGAATACACATACTTTCTCTAAAATGGTAATTCATGTACTTTCTCTAAAATGGTAATTCATGAGATGGTTCTATTTCTTTTTATGTATTATAATTGATTAAACAACTACTAGTGATTATTTAAAAATATATAGAGTGAGTAAGCTAGAGTATAGAGTAAGTAAGCTACACGGTTCTTACTGGATTATACTTGTTGTCACATGAAGTATTCCCTCCCCCTGTATAATGATTTAGAATTAAGAAATGGATCTGAGGTTAAGACCTAATGCTTGTGGCAGTTCCTTAAACTTTCTTTATCCTTAGCAGCTTTTCTTCCTTCTCCCTTGGATACAAAGCTAGCCTTTAAACTATTTTTGGCTTACGTTACCATTTCATTGCTGTTGTTGTCTGTAAGTCTATTGCAAACGGTTTTCTAACTAAGAAATGCTCACTCCAATTCAGAAGTCTTTGCCTCATTTCTACTCTTTAATTATCTGTTTTTAAAGTTTTACTAGCTTATATAGGGCAGAGAGTTAAAGCACAAAACAGTTTTTAGTTGCTTTCATTACATTGCTAGAAAGGAGCAAATCAAAATGTTAAAAGTATTTCATTCTCTATCCAATTACACTACTGCAGTGGTCTACCTCAAAACTGAAACCGTGCTCATTTATTAAGCTACAAATTCTTGCTGATTAAACCTCCTCTATTGCTGCTAAATTTTTGCCCAAAGTTTTTACCCGATTCAGCTGATAATCTTTCTTTCATCTTCTCAAATGCTAAATGTTGTTAGTTAAGTGATACTCATTCGTGATATGTACTTTGTTGCTTGCTCTTGGTAATCATTAAAATAGCTTGTCCTAAACATATCATCTGATAACAAACCACCCAAGAGTTGTGATGCAATTAAGTCAACTATGAGTTCGTCTAGGATTTAAAATAATTTATCAGCATAAGCAGTATGTTTAGTTCAGGTTTGCTACTTCTATTTTATTTTAGCTAAGCATGACCAGATTGCTTCCAAACTAAGACCATACTAGTATTTACACTACTGTTATAATCAAGAAAAGATTACACTATTGCACAAATACACTGTTTATCCCATTTATCTTACTACCACTATTTAGAAAAGTCAGGCTTTTACCTTCAAACTAAGACAATACAGTTGCAGCAGTCCAATCCCTTTCTTCTTTTTTTTTCTATAAAGTTTGAGGCAATGGATCATTACAAAAAGCTACTGATTACAATGATGGGATAAACATTTAAACTAGGATGTTGCCTCTATAAAAGGAGGAGAAGAGACATTTCTGATATATGGTCGGTCAATTTAATCTGTGCAGCGGCAGAAGTATGACGCTATTTATTAATTTCTGAAGTAGGAATCAAATCATTAAAACTATGCATTTCACGAACCTGTACAGACTGCAATAAGTATATTCTACGCTGTTATTTGTATTACTGAATAAGTTGGGCATGCTATGTTGTGTTTGTTTGTCCAGATATGTTTCCCCATTGAAAATTTATTACCAGCTATACTGCCTTTGACCCTGCCTTTGTAATTAGATTCAGAAGAATGTTATTCCTATTTTATAAGGATCTTTTAGGCCAAGTTGCAGCATGCTTAAAATGTTTTTTTATACCATATGTTACCAATTTTCCTTCTTAGTCCATAGATTCTAGAATTTGTTATGACATGGTCTTGTTCAAATTTAGTAATCCTGAGCTTCTGATCTAAATCATTATTTAAAAATATATAATTGATAGTAGTTGTGGTGAAGTATTCCCTCCCCCTGTATTTATGTTGTAGATATTGTAAATAAAGTGTGAATAGCATTTAGTTTGGTGTCTTAAATCATGAAATTGAGCAGCTAATGCAGATTGTTGTCTTTGCTTACCTGGAGAGATATGACTCAATGAAGCATGACACCAGTGGAGCTATTGTTTGTGTCATATGGTGCATGCGGATTTTGCTTAGTTTCTTGAAAGAAGGTGGTTTTTACAAACATAACTTAAAAAATAACATGATATGAATGACCTCTAGACTTCTATAGTTCTACTCTTTATCTCTGAAACTTGACAAAGAAAATAAAATTGGATTCTGGTTACTGTCATATGTATGTGAATCTTCTGCATTTATTTTAAATAAATATATGTCTTTATCTTCTGCTTTTAGTGAAGTGATCAATCTGGTGGGTTGATTGCAGGTGATACCGGTCCATGTGCAGTAGTGGGATGTGTTACTGCATCAGACAACAACTGAGAAGCAATGTAAATACTGATGCGTTTTGTTGTTGAGGGGGAGAGCAATAGAAATGTGGGTTCCTTTTCATTCTGTACTAGCAATCCTACATTGAAAAAAAGTCCAAAATAACACTCCACAACAAAAATATTACTTATATTAACCTCAAATCAAAACTAATTCCTAAAATAACACTTCGGGAGAAATCGTCTCTTCAAAAGACGGTTTCATTAATTGTAGAAGCTGAAATTGTCTCTTCAAAAGACGATTTCACTTGTTTCTGAGAAACTGAGAAATCGTCTTTTCAAAAGACGACTTTAGAAATCGTCTTTTGAAAAGACGATTTCTCTCTGAGTCAAGCTGAACCATCGCAACGTTTCAACACTTGGAATTTTCTTAAGTGTTGGGTAATAGGTGAAATCGTCTTTTCAAAAGAAGATTTCAATTTCAACAATTTGTGAAATCGTCTTTTGAAGAGACGATTTCTCCCGGGAGTGTTATTTTAGGAATTAGTTTTAGTTGGAGGTTAATATGAGTAATATTTTTGTTGTGGAGTGTTATTTCAGAATTTTTTTCATCCTACATTGTCTGCCAAATAGGCTTAGAAGTTATTAATTCTGTAAACATACTGATACTGATGCGTGCAGTAGCTAAATGCTACTCATGCTACTCTGTGTCTGAATGATGCTTTTCTTTTGGTAACTTACTCTGTGTCTGATCAATTGATTTGTTTATGTTAGACTCTGTGATATCCCTTTTTATCTACGTCTTTCTGGGTGAACTTGAAGTTCAAAACCAGCAAAAGTTAAAAGTCAAAAACCAGCAAAAGTTAAAATAAATATGCTCTTCTGTCTGTAGTGGGTATTGAACACCAAGTGTCTACATATCTAAAATGGGCCTTATCCGCTGAGTTGAGTCTTTACATTTGACATAATCAGGAACTAAACTAATAGTATTATCCTTTCCCACGTAGTCAGAGCAAACTCGAACACACTTATTCCAGAACAGACGCTAGCAAACACAATTTTCTTCTCGCGATTTTCATCTCCTCCTCGCGTTTTCCTCCCGTTCATCCACCGTTCTCCTCTTCGTCACCGTTCTTGCAAGCGTTCATCCACTCGCTATAGACATTGAAGACATCTACCGGTGAGTTCCTTTGCCGACATCGACAACGGTACTTCAAAATCAAAGGTATTTGTCTCTCACTCAAACCCTAAATCTCATCTGCCGGTACTTCAAAATCAACCGTTCTCCTCTTCGAAACCTAACCTTCTCACCATCCAGTCTCACGCCGGATTGTCAATTTGGGCATATTAATTTATGCATTTCAAAAATGAAACACGTACTAGTAGCTAAGATTGAATTAGGTGGAAGGAGTCTAGCACAGTACGTGTATACCTGTAGTGGTGAAACCAATTCCGAGCTCGTTGGGCAGCCGCCTCTTCAAAAATATCAGATCTAGCTCTAGCTCTACCTCTAGTTAGAGTCTCGAATGAATTTTATGTTGTTTAATTTCTCTTTGAAGCTTAATTCATCGTTCTCCTTCTTCTATCTCTGGTGTTTGGGTAGCTAGCTAGCTGTGATTTTAACCTGGCAATGTGCTATATACTCGGTGTTTCTGCTACTTACTATGTGCTATATACTCAGTGATTTAACTCATTATCAGATTAGTGTGCATCCTAAAAAAGCTGGTGTTAGCACTCACCAAACTTTAATTCAACAGAAGCTAAATAGTAACATTAAAACAAATTATCTACACTCAAAATCAGTTGAATATGTATATAGATATCAGTTTTCTGTCTTTCTGAAGATTGCTTTCCATATGTATATATCTTTTAAAAATCTTTCACAATTCCCATTCTCTATATTGTGATTGAGCTTGAGGTTTACATAAATCTTGTAATTTTTCTATAATAGCATACTTCTCTTTTATGCATCATTTTTCTTTATATTGGATGTCAGAATTAGTACAATTGATTTTGTACATTCGTTTGCTGGGATCTTTCTATGCTTACTTATTTCTCTCATTTGGTTTTCTGTTAATAAATTGTCAGAATTATGTATGCCGAATTCCACGATTATGTAGATGCTGAGATTCCTATAATCAGTTAAAATTGTTAAATCAAGTCCATCAAAAAACATGTGTGTTGCAGCCATGTTCCAGTATCATCAAATGTAGCTCAGGATTATATGCAGACATATATACAAAAGCAAACATGATAATAAGTTCCAATTAGAATGGGATTTTTCAGTTGTTATTGAGATTGCTAGTAATTCAAACGGGGTTGTAGATTCTGTGCAACTTAATGGAAATTGAGATTGCTTGTAATTTTAAACTGAAATATGGTTTCATACTACTGCATGGACTTTTCTGTTCAAGTTGTTTTTCATCTCTTTTGAAACTGATGGATTTTTCTCTCATTCAACTTCAAGGTTGCAATGAAACTGTATAGAGTATGCTACTGCAGTTTTTATGATTATGTAGAAAATGCTAATATCACTATGAAATAGTAAATTCTATGTGGGATCACTGGCTAATGTTTGTGTGTTGTAGTTTTCGACGATGATCATATTCTTGATTATTTGACTTGTTTAGTCTCCAAGTTTGACATTATGCTTATTTTTGTGATTTCTTGTTATGTGCAGATTTAGTTAGTGTTTAATCATGTCTGAAACACTTCCTACACATGAGGAGTTGGAGGTCTCTGCTGGTTCCTCTCAGCAACCAAGTGGCCAAAAGAAGAAAACGGAAGGTAAGCTGCTGAACATAACAAGAAATCACTAAATAAAAGTTACAATTTTATGCTTTTATATTTGTAAGAATTATAAATTTATATAATAACAATATATTGTTTAGAAGTTACAAGTTTTGCTTAAATAATAAAAATTTAAATTTTATTGGTTATATAAATATTTTGATTTTCTTTGGTTCCTCAAGTTTTTTAGTGTAAATTAAATACTCATAGTAATATATTGTTTGTGAATTTTTCTATTTATTTTTACTAACAAAATAAAGTTAAGTAGTGTAATATTATAAATTGTAATACAAAAACGGTATACGCACTACATATAACTAACTTAACCAAACATGTTGCATATATGCCTCACTGTCAAACAACAGTTTTTAAAACAGCTGCATTTATGCCAACACAAATCTGCCAGTAAAAATGCTACATTTATGCTAGCACAAACCTGCTGCCAATTATGCTGTAAATATGCTGGCAAAAAACATAGCCTTAGTGTTATAACAATATATTTTGAATAAAGTGACCACATAAAAATACGATTCCAAGCAAGAAGGCGTTATTGTTATCCCTGTGGGCAGGTCCAATCTAGTCTGACTCTCACCCTAGCTTCGCTTTGCAACTTATCACGGCAGCACGCCCTGTGGCGGCGACACGTCAAGCTGGAACCGTGGTGTATATCTCTTCTTCTCAGTCTATAGCTCAGACTGCCGATCTCATGCACCGCCGTGGTTTTGCCGGCTCCGCTAGTAAAAGTCTTCTCTTGCATCCTATTGTGTACTTTTCCATCTATCCCCGTAATGGTTGAATTAGTAATCCAGTTCACAATTGTTCTGTTATTGGATAAATTTTAGGGCTGAAGAGCTATTTTTACCAATTAGCTAACGCCTCAGATTCCATCGATCAGGTACGGACATCTTTGATTCCTCTTTAAATTTAGAGACCACCCATTACAACGAAGGCTATGCGGATGGCTACAGAGACGGTCTTGTTACTGGTAAAAAAGATGGGTATGAGGTAGGCCTCAAGCATGGGTTTGAGTTAGGGGAAGAACTTGGGTTTTACAGGGGGCTCGTTGATGTGTGGACATCTGCAATTCGAGTTGACCCGTTGTGCTTCTCGACCCGCGTTCAGAGGAGTATCCAGCGGATGGATGAGCTATTGAGTAAGTATCCGATTATGGAACCGGAGAATGAGGGGGTGGATGAGATAAAGGAGAGCCTGAGGTTGAAGTTCAGAGCAATTTGTGCGAGTTTGAAGGTGCAATTGGAGTACGATGGGTATCCCAAAGCTGCTGGTGACCATGATATTGAGTTTTGAATGAAAAGGTCTAGTCTCTTGGCGGCACTGTGGAAGTTATATTGTTTTGGGTTTGTAAACAGAAATATTTGTGTTGTTTTTTTGTTTCTTGGAGTATTTGTGATACGATTAGTTCTGTATGGTGTAAAGATGAAAAGCCCCACTAATTTGGGTTCCAAATTATTCCTTAATCATCATATTGGTATCATGGGACACAATCTTCAACAGCAGCTAAGAGATGATAATTCGGCTACGGGTGAGATGAAGTAAAAAGCTGGTGGAAAAAATTGTGCGCACCTCTTCAACTGCCACCCAGTCAGACACCCGCCTTCTTTGATCATCGACTAGATCATGAATTATATTCCTACGTTTTTGAGCTTGCACCCGAGTGAAGAAAAAAGTAGAGGTTTAGTCACCTTTTCGCAGCCATTGCTGCCTAGATCTCTGCGCCAATCTGGTTTCTTCCTTAAAGTGTAGCCAGTTCAATTCCTTGTTCAAGGATCTCCATGATTCAACTGAAGTAACTGAGCGGGAATCATCGACTATTCGTGCAATTGCTTCCCTAGTATCCTTAACAACATGAGTTTCTAAGCGAGCTTTCCTTATGCCCCAAGCCTCGACCACATCGAAAAGCTTTTTCTATGTATCCTCCCTTGTCATTCATTCCTCTCCAAGTATTTTGATCAATTTGTCTATAATCAATCAGGGTTGTCATTCTCAAATTTGAACATCTCACTCCCACTCGAACAATGAGGTAGAGGACAATTTTAATAGGGGGTGATTTGATCTTCCCATTAAAGATGGATATTGGGTGTCGGGAAAGAGATTGATCCACATCAAGGTAGCAAGGAAACGTTCAAGGCGGCTTCTAGTATTATGAATTCCAAGTCGCTAGTTGGGAAAAGTATAAGCATCCCCAACAAACCCCAGATCTTACAACGCACAAGCACTCAGGCATTGCCGAAACGCAAGCATACACCCTCGGTGTGGATCTCCTCTGCCACCCTATTCATGACTATAAGGAATTTCAAAAACTAACCAAGGTAAAGTACTGTCTCTAATATCGCCCTACAAGTTCCATGCGCGCCAACGATCGTTAACATGTGACTAACCATAAACCCGACACATCGCCATGCTGGTCCAAACCCACCTTCCACCAGGCAATCAACATCGGCTTTATTGGATGGGATTCAAACTGCCAAATTACTACGCCAATAGAAGCTACTCCACCACTATGTCCAACACTATCTACTGCCAACCCAATGAAGCCACAAATCCCCCTTTTGGGCCTACCCATTTCTACTCGTGAAAACTTTGTTTTTAACAGAAAAATGAAATCCGGGTTCTCTTCGTGAATCACACATACCACCCATCTAATAGCTGCAAGGTCCCCCAACCAGGATAGTTGATTGTGAGAACACTCATAGTTCCAAATTTTCAAAGCCAGTAAAAGGGATACTTATGTAATAAGCAAAAGAAAAGAGCTTGATAGGGTTGCATGTCGATGAAATTGCCGCCAATAGATGAATGAGGCAAAGAAAGGGAGTTTCAAAAACAAAAACAAATAGAACTTCCCTCGGCCGCAGGTAGGGATGTCAATGGATCGGGTTTAGGTCGGGTGACACTCCACCCGACTCGTCACCTGTTTTTACCGCAGCACCCGACCCGACCGGTCACCCGAAAAATCACCTCTCGTCACCTGTTTCACCCGTCACCCGCGGGTGAAACGGGTGAATCTGTCACCCATTTTTTTTCAGTATGTATTTCTCACCCGCATCTCATCCGTTTCACCCGTGCTTTACCCGTATTTCACCCGCATTTCACCTCACCCGCAGGTGAAACGGGTGAACCCATCACCTGTTTTTTTCAGCATATATTTTTATTTTATAACACCTATATAAGCTTAATTTTTTGCTAAAAAAACATCCACATTTGTTAATAAGACATACCATATCAACTAATGTCAACAACATACTCAAAACATAGAGAATTAACCATAAAATAAGTATTTTTTAAAATATATATATATATATATATATATATGTATACGGGTGATGGGTCGGATGATTGGGTAAAAAAATTTCACCCGACCCAACCCGTCACCGGAACCCGTTTCACCCGTTACCCGTTTCTCACCTGTTTTTTGCGGGTTTTTCACCCATTTTTACGAGTTTTTCACCCATTGCCATCCCTAGCCACAGAGGATCCAATTTCACGTAATGTGTCTGTTTAGTTACATTGTCACTCTGACCCCTTTGACCTACAACCATACACAATCCAAATATTTTCATCATTTTTATTGTTGCTAACAAAAGTCATTTTATGAAAATTTCCCCATGAGTTCTATCAATCTGTAATATTGTATTCACAATGATTACATTTAGATTGCATTCATCCATTCCAACATAACTAATAGATCTACCCATTACATCATGATTCACACCACAATGGCTCATTAATGATTTCTAATAACAAGAGGTGAAAAGACCAAACAAAAAAATAATCCACAGTTCAATGCATCCAAAACAATCCACCAGGACCATACCATACAGGAATTCCCCTGAACTTAAAATACTAGATTCCATTGTTGATATCACTCATCTTCTTCTTCAGCAACCTTGGCCTTCGTTTAACAGGTTTCAAATGGCAAGCCTGTAGACTAACCATTTCCCGCAGGACACTGATCAGTTTTTCCTGAAGCTCGAGTCCGGAACCGACAGGCTCAATCACACCTAAGGCTCTAGCAACAGCCTCCATCGTGGTCATACACCCTCTATACGGCTCCTTCCTCAGAAGCAACTCTGAATCATAAATGTTGCCACCACAAACCTCCACATCGTAATCGAAACACACGCAAGTAGCGAACTTCGATATGAATGGCAAGCTGGCACTTACCATTTCCTTTGCATGTTTCCAAGTTCCATCAAACACAATCAACACAGTCTTATCCTGACTATGATTGCTCACTGACGATTTCCATTGATTGATTTCAATCGAAGGTGTTGATTCAGTTCCTATGGGTTTAACGATGACACTAATCAATATGTGCAAATAAAATGTACAAAATACATAAACGGGATGAATCTGATTTATATAAGTGGACATTTAATGTTGTAGTTCAGACTGTTGTTCATACCACAATCAAACCCCACAAGCATCAAAATGCCCTATAATCGCAACAATTTCATAGGATTCACTCATAAAAGACACACCAAACATCATACGAAGATTCAGCTCGAGGAATCAAATTATAATCGGTGAAAAAGGAAATGTCTCACCAGGGAAGAGGAAGATGGCACGATGAGGCCAACTGGGATTCTCCGTGGCTTTAGCATGGAGAGAGTCAAGGATCGGGGCGGAACCGGGACGCAACCTTCGCCCACTTAGGGTGTGGCAATTTTTGAGGCATCTAGCGAGTACAGGCACAGTGGCCAATCTATGCCGCTGCTCGTGTGGGTGTTGGAGGATTAAAACCTCGGTGGTGGTGGCGATGGGTTGAGTAGGAATCTGTTTGCACAGACATACAGCCAGGGGTCGCCCACAGCCGCCGGTACAAATTCGGCGCCCTTCGCCCCCACATGCCGGGAGTTTGTCTCCTTCACCGACAATGTCTAAAGTAACGGCGAACAGATCGTCCTCAGCCTCCATGAGTAAAACGGTGCGTTTCAAAGGACATCAAACAAGTGAAGGACGACACGGATAAAAGATTCAAACCCTACTGCCGAGGCTGATGTCGGCTCGTACCGCTAGAAATTCAGAAGGTATATCCATTTTTGTGCAAATTATTGGTTGTTGGTTCTGGATGTTTGATGTCTGCCCAGTTTTACAAATCTGTTTTTTTACTGTAATTAATAAATTATAGGTTTCATTTCATAAAAATTTATTAGTTTATCCGTGTTATTAATTATACAACAGTTTGATCGTTTTGTAACGTTTTGTCTCGTGAATTTGATTGATTAACACAATTTAACTCAATTTACTAAGCTACATCACCTTAATTAACAAAGTAAATGTTACTAAATTAAGTAGTACATAAATATATACATAACTTATTCCAGGGAAGTCAATCTTGACTCAACTTGAAACTGGACCCAAAATCGACTCATAAAAAGTTAAGTTTGGGTTAAGATTTTTATTTCGGTAAATTTTTGGGGTTGGATTCAGGTTGAGTCATTAAAACCCGCTTCAGATTCGGCTTGAACGGTTGAACCCGATAACCTGTACCAAAAAATATAAAAATATGTTATACTTAATAACTTAACTTACTAGTATTTAGTGACTAAACTAAACATTTAATCAGTAATTATGATTAAATGTAATACATAATAATTAATATTTAATAATTATATTTATTAATTAAATAATTCAAATTTTAAAAAATAAAAATAAAAATTTTAAAAACGGATCAACCTACTCAAAGTTTGTATTAAAGAAAGCTCGGGTTCAACCTAACCCAAAACCCGATTTTGACACCCATGACCTACACAACCAAGAAATAGGGATGGCAATGGGTCGGGTGGACCATCACCCGCACCCGTCCCCGTCACCCAACTTCACCCGCTCCACCCGTACCCGACCCGTCACCCGTTCTGTATCACCCATCACCCGTTTCACCCGTCACCCGCGGGTGAAGCGGGTGAACCTATTTACCCGTTTGTTTTTCTGTTTCCTTGTTCGCCAATTAGGTTTGCAAATTATTGTGAGTGGAGAGAAAACAGAGGCGCAGAGCATGAATGTTCCATGTTCACCAGTTAGGGTTACGAAAATTACTTTGGAGAAAAGAATGAAATAATGTGCAGAGCATGTACGTTCCATGTTCTCCAGTTATGGTTACAAAATTACCATGAGTGAAGAGAGAAAATAGAGGCGTAGAGCATATATGTTCAATGCTCACCGGTTAGGATTACGAAATTACCTTTAGTGAAGAGAATGAAAAACTTCGTAGAGCATGTATGTAACGGAATTATGAAACAAGAAGAGGTGGAACTGAGGCGATGGGACACGATTGATCAAGTAGAACGGAGAAGAACTTGGGTTGTCTTGAGAGGCATACCATTGCATGCATGGAACAAACCAAATATCCGTAAGATTGCACAAATGGTTGGTGATGTTATCAAAATGGAGGAAGAAGATAGCCATTTCGTTGAGAATGCGGAAATCCGATTACAAATCGAAACATCCATCCTCCAACAAATAAATTAGAAAATCATGGTGAAAGTTGACAAGCAGAATTTTCCAGTGAGTATTGTTGAGGTCAGTGATCATTTGGTCAAACACGAGAATACAGACCAATCGGACAATATTTTCCAACTTGCTGAAGTTAACGCAAAAGTTGGTGGAAGTCAACAGAACAAGAAGACCGATAGAAGCAATGAGGAGGGAGTAGACGAAACGCAAGAGGACAAATCTCTAGACAGCACAGCACATGCGGGAGATGAACAAGTGCCAAGTTCCCAAGAAAACCTGATCCCGAAAAGTCAGGAGATAAATAAAGGCAGTGGGGAAAAAGGAATCGTCAGCGACATTCCCTCTGAGAAGAATTACGGTCAGGAGTTAATTCATCTGTTCCTGAAACACAGGAAGGCCTACAGACGCCGCTTGGAAATAACGACAAAGAAAAAAAATCAGAGGCAGCGATTTGCATGCAAAACATGCACCTACATATGGAGGATACGACGGGATATAGTGCGTCGGAGACAATACAAAATGAAACATCATCAGGGGAGCGATCCAAGTTAAACGCAGATAAACAAATGCAAAACATAACGGAGAGATCTCCAGCGGATAAAAGAGGGCTGAACCTGTTCGTTGAATTGTTCCACAACACGCCACCATCGAACTGGGCAGAGCAAGCGCAAGTAGCTAGAGGCGAGACTGGGAAAATTATAAATATTGAGAAAGAGGCAGAGGAATGTGTGGACTTACTAACTCTACTGGGATGTCAGGTACCTAACCCAAGTCACTCAAAGGCCAACATAATCGAACAACTCCAGGATCAGGAAACCAAGTGAGGAGAGCCAAATGGAGACAGTAGGGCTCCATAATATAAGAGGGATGGGCTCTAGAGAGAAACAACGAAAAATAAAGGAGGAGGTTCGAAATGCAAAAATCTCACTGCTTGGTCTTGTGGAGACTCAACAAAGTGGAACAACAACATAAAAAGTAGCATGTTTCTGGGGAAAGAAAAAATCCAGTTTGTCCTGGGATGAGGTGCCAAGCCAAGGTCGATCAGGAGGAATCGTAGCTCTGTGGGATGATGAGGAAATTGAAGTTCAAAGAATCGAGAAGGGTTGAGATGGATGATGGTTGAGATGAAGGTACGGATTGACGGGACAACAAGCTCGATAATTATTGTTTATGCTCCGTGTGACACTAGAGAAAGGAAAACATTGTTCGATGATCTATTAAGGATGTAAGCGAGCTGGCCTCCAGAGATGTTGTTTGCAGGCGACTTCAACGAAGTCTTGAACCCGTCAGAGAGGATGCCTATTAGCTCAACACGTCATAGTAGTGGTATGAAAGAGTTTCAGGAGTGGGTAATTGATATGCAACTAGTAGAGATACAATTGCAGGATGCAAAATTTACGTGGAGAGGAAGTGGAGCACTTAGTAAAATTGATCGCATGTTTGCTACTCATGACTGGTTGGGGCAATATACGGATGTGAGACTCAGATCAAGTGAGTGGTCTATATCTGATCATCGCCTTTTGGTGCTGGATACGGGAAAAGTTAATTGGGGACCAAAACCGTTTAGGTCTATTGACGCATGGTTAGAGCATCCCGGATTCAAGAACTTCGTATCACAAGAATGGGAAATATTAGAATATGGTCAACGACACAGAAACTAAAGAAACTGAAAGGGGCCTTGAAGAGGTGGAATAAGGAAGTCTTTGGTGAAATATCTCAACGGGTCTCCAGACATAAGAAGGAGTTGAGAATGGTGGAACAAAGAATAGAGGGAGGTGAAAGATCCCCACAGATTGAAATTGAGAGAGTACAGTCCATGAAAAATCTTGCAGCGGCAGAAAAATACAAGGAGATTTATTGGAAGCAACTCTCGAGGGACAAATGGATAAAAGAAGAGGATAGCAATACCATGTATTTTCATCGACGAGCTACTCTCAACCACGGAAAGAAAATAATCACCTGCTTGATCATTGAAGGGAGAATTGTGGACTGCCCAAGTGAAATCAAGGAAGCAATCGTGGACTATCACAAGAGGTTGTACAGAATGGTTCCTTCGTCAGGTATTAAGCCCCCGGCAGGTATGCTGTAACACCCCTACTAATTCGGCTCCTAAATATCCTACAACTGTCGCACATAATAAATATATCGCAGCGGTAAATAAAAGACTGTCGCCCTACTGGTGTCACTGTTATCACTCGCCCATACGGGTGATAACGAATTACCTGATAATCAACTTGCGAAACGTATTCCCGCAGTGACCACAAGAGATAGATAGTAGAACTTAAACAACTTAAAACAAATCTAACGTCAACCAATTATTACAGACCGTGAGCATCTAATCCAAATACACCTCGGTTAAACAACCTGAGTCCAAAACAACCTTAATATCACACCGTACCAAGTCTAAACCAACAGTAACTCAATAGTCACGCCCCGCGTCGACCCACCAGCTAGTCTCCTGCAATAAAGATGGTTTGTGGTATGGAATCAGCCCCTGCTGAGTATGTTATCACATGCCCCGTCATGCCCCCTCAAACCCCTCAATTAATTGGTCGAGAGCATGGGGTTCATTACATGCAATACCGTTTTAATATTTAAACTATAAAACAATTAACAGTAATATCCATACAATAACACAACCATCAACACACATAATATAACCACAAGTATAACCAATGAACAACAAAGCGAAACAACGAGAATAATAAACAAGTATTAGTTCTCGTCCATGGTGTAGAAACCAATATCGTTCGCCACTGTACAAGTCTCAACCGTATTAATTGTTCAGTTATACCTAGTGACAATGTCTCATTAGAAACGACATGTCTCATTAGAAACGACATGTCTCTAATTACCCATAAATTATGGCGGGTCACCCACGGCAGTAGCCACTCCAACGGTAGAGTCTCCGACCAACGAGCCATTCTAGCTCACGGGAAATTTTCTTGATACTTACGGACCCGTACGCGGACATCCTGGTATCGTTTTTGTGATCACAGCGCGCACCAAGAGCCACATCCTCTTGGCTTTACTTCCATTCCATTAATTAATTAATTATACCATCGCATCGCATTACCATTTTTTCCTAACACAGCAGACTAAGGTCATTAGTCCAATCCGGAGTCTGTAAACTCGGGATCCAGTGTTAGATACGAGAGCGGCGTATAGAAAGGCCAATGCTCCGTATAAAAGTCTCGGATAATATGTATATCTTATTATCCTAGTGCTACAACGTTTTTCTGACGATCCTTATATTTCATATAAGATAGCACCATAGCCGCTAGTTCGTTTTATATATATTGGTCCATATATACGAACCGATACTGTTAACTCAACAACAGTAATAATAAGCAGCTATAAATATACAGTTCATGCATATTTAATTAAACATTCAGACAAACAATCTTTTCACAGATCACACAAAAGTCTGAACTGAGGAAGCCCTCAGAGACAATCAGAGACACATAACAACATACCGTTCACCCTGACTGTATTACGGTGGAGTATGAATCAGCAAGATCCTATGCTCCGGGTGTCGTCTCTAACAGTCTAAACAATACATAATGCTACTGATTAGCATCCTGCATAAACAACACAATCCTACGGTACCCCGTACCGTCACTAATACTCCCGGTTAACCCCCCGTTATTAACTGTCAATGTTTGTCGGGTTTTCGGCTTAAGTCGAGATTGGAAAAGTGTTACATTACATGCGTAGTCTTATCTCGTATATTAATATACTTATTGTTGGACTTTGTTATCGCATGTAACTTAATGTATATTTGTAGATCGTATAGTTTGTTTCTTTATTGCATGTATGATTCTTTGTCATGCACTATACATCTCACCTTAGTATTTATTTTTCTAAGGTTTGTCTCTTTTTTTTTAAGTTCAATGTGGTATAATTCATATGTAAACAATACTTTGAATATATAAATTCTTATTATCCCATGTATACTCTTAACATTAGAATTCCGCATCTAATGTTTGTAATTCTTTTCCCCTTTATCATATGTCATTTTAATTATGAAAACACATGGTCATTAAACCATATTATATTTTTCCACCATAACATATATTTATTTATGTGTATGTATTTGTGGAACTATTTTCTATATGGTAAATCTTATAATATATATTCATTCTTTTTAATGAATACCTCTTATATTATGAATGTTATAACTCTTATAACATTAAAAACCATATTATAAATTCCATTTAAAAATGTTAATATTTCCAAACAGCACCTATGTTCATAAATATTTACAAAATCCACCACATAATTAATATAATGTCACATTATAGTTATATAACATATATTATGACCTTTTAAGTCATTTAAAACAATTATAACCTATAGTTATATTTTGTTTATAAAATACCAAGCAGCCCTTTATATTCTCGGCTTTCACTATAACCACTAAACTTCTATAAAATCACAATTCAATCCCAATTTATAATACATAGTTTTCTAATTCCATTAAAACTATATATTATACACATATCTTTATAAAACCTTATATGAAATTCCAAAAATTACCAAACTATACCAAAAGGTTATAAATATTATTCCTAACTTTATATTTTCTCTAAATCTCGGTTTCTACACATATGTTACCCATTTGTAACAATGTGATAAAATACCATATATTATTCTTATATAATTCATATAAACTCCAAATTTAACCAAATAAACTTTTAAAAATTCCTAATAACTTAAGGACTTTACTAAACTCCATTTAGTACCCCAAGTCTCGGAAATTACACTATAGCCCCATCTTTTATAAATCTTTACAATTTAATAAGTATCTTATTATAAGATAGTATTTTAATTTCCTTAAATTTTCCAAACTTGGTCAAAGTCTCCTATATAGTCAACTTTGACTTCTAATACCAAATGGGAACCAATTTTTCGGTAATCACTAATAATAACCTATACTTTTCTATTTTTACAATTTTGACCCAAAACTTTATAAAAAGTTATAATTTTTATTAAATTCATTTAAAAACCCTAAACTCTTCTAAATTAAGCCCACGGCTTTTTCTAATTTTCCAGTAATTATGATTTGGCCCCAAACTTAATTATAAGCATAAATTTAACTAAATAAGCTTATAAACTTAAATTAAAATGGCCTAATGACATGGCCTTATTACAACCTTGAACTTGCAAAATAAATTACACATTAAATGTCTCAAAATATAGTATAAACTCATGGCCTCACCATGGTTTAAATATTTTTCCACATAATGTCATAATTTGACCATTATGTTAATTAAATCACTTAAATGACTAGCTTAATTTATCTTAGTCATTTTTTTCCATTTCTAGGTTAATTATAACCCATATTAATTACTCCACTCTCGGCAATATATATATATATGCTAAGAATTTATAAAAATCATAGGTTTAAGGTGTTTATACCTTGGTTTAAGCTTGTAACAGCTCGGTCACTTGAAGGTAAATTCACCACACTATTTAGACATGTTTAATACACCAAAATAAGATATGGTTATACTCCAAGCTTGAGCTTAACCATAAGGAATAATTAATGTAAGATTTAAGGCAAAAATCACCTTAAAAATGAAAGGGAAGTTCAAGCTGGTTTCGGCCTGTACCAAGCACACCTAATGGTGTTAAATTCACTATATCAACATAGGAAATAGCTAGACAACAACAAGCTGCTATGGTAATTGATTTTACCTTGGAAAAATGCCTTAAAAGAGGGTATTTCTCTTGGATCTCGGCCACCCTTGCTCCAAATGGCTAACCAACTGAATGAACATGTAAATATGAAGATTATGAGTGTATAAACTCATAAAAATTCAAGGAAGAAAACCGGATGTAGAGTGGAGAGGCTTAAGGTATGTTTTTACCTTAAAATGCAAATTTGAGCAACCTTGGCCCTTAGACTTGCCTCAACCGAGTTTGGAAGTTGTTCTAACCTTAGAACACTGAGAATGAGCCATAGGAACAGATGAGCCACGAAATCTAAGTGTAGGTAGTGAAGAGATGAAGAAAAAGTGCTAAAAATGACCTTAAGAGCTTAGGAATTAGACCTGCCTTCCATGCTCAAGAACAAGGCTTGAGAGGATCTAGGAAGGGTGAGGGCTTGGCTGGGCAGGCTGGAATCGGACAAGGAGGGAGTGAATGAGTGGAAGAAGTTGAAATAATTGAAAAAGGTAAGATTTTTTCCAAAAGCAAATGGTATTAGGTAGAACTTGTCTAACAATTATTGTGAGCTGTCTCCTCTCCTCTTGCCTGCCAACTTCCATGGTCAAATGGGTCAATTAATTGACCATTGACCAAACTTGGTCAATATTGACTCATGCGGGCCCCACTTTAGGGTTTTATTATTATTTTAATATTAAATTTATAAAAATTCATAAATTTCTGGAATTAAATTCCTAATATGATATAATATAATAAAATATCATATTTAAAGGTAATTATAACCTTTAAGCCCATTAAAAACCAATTTAGAAGGCAATTTCACAAAAACGTGCTTTAAGGTGTTTTAGTGTACATTTTTGTGTTGCAAGGTGCTTCTGAGCTTAGCTTTCTTTGAGAACTGTTTTTTTATGTTCCTTACTTCATTATAATACTTAGGAATCCACTTTGGATCCTATCTGAGGTCATACAATCTTCATGGTGTCTTAAAGCACCTTTTTGGCTTTACCGATCTTAAGGCGTGTTTTGCCTTGTTGAGATCTTGTAGATTGTTCCCCAATAATATTTAGATGTTTATTAATCATCTTAGATCATTAATAGATCATTTAATTAAGTTTTAAAGGTTAGGGGTATTTCATATGCACCCTGTCCTGACCCCTGAGCAAGCAAAGTTGTTGGAGGTAATCCCCACACTGAATGAAATTCGGCAAACAGTTCTACAATGTGATGGGTCGAAGGCCCCAGGATTTGATGGATACAACATGAAGTTTGTCAAAAATATGTGGTATGTTATTGGTGCAGAGTTTGCTAATGATGTAAGGTGATTTTTCTCTACATCAAAACTTGAACGAGGAACAAATATCACCTGGATAGCTTTGATCCCTAAGAAACCAGAGGCATCCCAGCTTGAAGACTACCGACCCATAAGTATGGTGGGATGTATGTACAAAGTGATTGCTAAATTGCTTAGTAATCACCTTAGTCCACACCTCCCCATGCTTATTTGGGAAACACAATCTGGTTTTGTGAAGGGGAGGAACATTCTTGAAGGCCCTCTTATTGCAAATGAAGTAATAACCTGGTTAAAGAAGAAAAAGAAAAAGAGGCTACTGCTCAAGATTGACTTGAGAAAAGCGTATGACTCAATTTCATGGGATTTCTTGGAGCACGTGTTAAAAATTATGGGATTTGGAACAACATGGAGGTCTTGGATGAAAGAATGTGTCATTACTTCTAGGATTTCACTCCTAGTTAATGGCTCACCTACTAAACCTTTCTCCCCCAGCCGCAGTCTGAGACAGGGTGACCCATTGTCACCATCTTTATTTGTGATATTAGTGGAAGTATTGAATTGGCTAATCCAGAATGCTGTGAATCAGCAGGTGTTTAAGGGATTACTGATTGGAGAAAGACAGGTAAGGATAACTCATTTACAGTTTGCTGATGATGTGATGCTCTTTTGTGAACTAAATAAGGATGAGCTTGTGCAAGTGCATAGGATCCTAACAAGCTTTGTGGAATTGACTGGGCTGCGACTAAACATGGAGAAATCAAAAGCGTTTTGTATTAACGCAAACATGGATGAGATCCGATTGATCCGGGATACTTTCAAGTGTCAAATGGGTAAGTTACCGACCCCCTACTTGGGTTGCCCCTTGGGCGCCAATCCTAGAAGAGTTGCTACGTAGGAGCCGGTTATACATAACGTAAAGTGTAAGCTTGCAACGTGGAAGGCTACCTGAAATACCCCAAATCTAATTAATACCTTAAACCTGATAAATAATGAAGAATTGATCTTGGAATAAATCAGTTTAGTTACACATGCTAATTTATGCATGTAAACGTTACGTAAATTAATATTACGCGTGCGTATGCAGACTCATGCATGCAAACGCTTACGTAAAAATAGTCGCTTTACCGTAAACGCTAACGGGCGTAATTTTACTAAACGTCATAACATACTCGTACAAAACGCTCATGTACATTTATTAACGGGCATTAAACCCCTTACGAAACAAGCTCAACTAGGAGAGCGTCATCTAGGAAAAATATATACGAGCGTTTATACAACTCGGTAAATAATAACGTTCACTGTAAAAACACGAAAATACCAACGAGCATCGTAAATACTTTACGATTGCCTAAGCATTTATCGATGCTAAAATAAATTGATATACACATTTAAACAAAGTGACAACTTATGTTACATAATCTTAATAATTAATATATATCATAAATACTTAGGAAATGTTATAACATTAATTATAACACAAGGTTTACAAGTCCAAAAATCTGTATATAGATGCCGATTTTATATGACATATTTGGACATGTTTTACACACTCTTACTTAGTAAAACAATTAACTACCTAATGTACCTACCTTATATAAGAGTATATATTATTAAGACAAATTAAACCTACCAATATATACTTATTATTTCCGGTAATATACTAATACTTAAGCAAACAAAAAACTGAAGTAATCATCCCTTGATTACGGTAATACTCTAGTAATTATACCAAACAAAAAAAAAAATCTGTAGCCATCACTTGTAATAAATGTGGTGTACAAGTGTTTATAAGTGACAAAATCTGTAGCAAATTCATATCCTTAACGGTAGTTAGGTATCCATGATTGGCAACTAAAAAAAAACAACTGTAACTAATTACCATCCAATTGACGGTAATGTTGTAGACTCTAATGAAGGAAAAATCGGTAGTAAACCACCACACAAAAACGTTAAGTTCACACTCATAATTATCAATCAAAAAAATCTGTAGCAACCTGCTATATTATCAACGTTGGTCTTGCACCGGTACTTAACAAAAAAAAAAAAAAAACTGGAGCAATTACCATAAGTTTGCAGTAGGATACTAGTCTATAATTAGCACTAAAAGTCTACATAAAAGTACTATGTAATTAACGGGAACATTGCTTTCAATCAAACAAAAGTCTATAGTTTTTTTTATAAACATTGTGACCATATATTAAAAATGTATAGCAAGCACAAGGGAACCCTCATGTCATGCTAGATCCGAATCAAGCTTACAAGCCATACTAATATCAGGGGGAACATGCTCCCCCAACCACACCTGATTAGCTTCAAAAAGAGGATTCCCCAAATTACATATAATCTTGGTCAGATAATTATCATACATAGGAGAATCTCTTCTAATAATACTAGTGAAGCAGGAAAGTGATCCTCTCACCCTCACGATGTCATCCCAACTGGCATTGGGTCTTCTTATATCTACCACATTGAGGATGTCCTCGAAATGTTTATCAACTGATTCAATACAAATGTTATGGCTACCCACCGAAATAGCAAGTTCCATGGCAATTCTTTTTGCTTTGATATCAGCAAACTGCACACTACTGGTGCTGGCAATTCTTCGATTGAAAACAACACTAGGCAGACCGCGATCGTCTCGAATGAGACCAGCTATGATCCGGTCCCCATAACGACTAGCAAGCATCCCCGTACAAATACTATGATAACCCGACGGGGGTGGATGCCACATCCTGGGAGAAAAGAGATGGGAGGAGACTTTCATCACCGAAATATAAGCTTCAGTAAAGGAATTGTTTACCTCGACTTCTTTCCACCAAGAAAGCTCTGAATTATGCTTGACTTTGTTCCTCGACGCATAAATGACCCAAAGCTTGTTAGCTATAAGAGATAGCTTCTTCACACTCCACACCTCCGCCATCCGAAAGAACCAGTCCAACATTCCATCCACATTATTAGGAATTTCATTCACTTCCACCAAACCCCTCCATATGTCTCTAACAGCACAACAATAAAAGAAACAATGGGCCAAGTCATCCTTAGCCCCACAGAAGAAGCACTTGGACTCACCCCCGATCCGTCTAGCTAGATTATCCTGACAATGGATAATATTTCCCAAAAACTTCCATAGATTAAGTTTTACTCTAGGGCAGCAAATGGAACTGGTAATCTTCTTCCCAATCCTACCAATGGAGAAAGGAGGAATGGAGGAGCTTTCCACTCCTGAATCCTTGACCAGGAAGAGATAGGCTGATTTGACGGAGAACTTGTTATCTTTGGAGAATCCCCATGCCCACTGATTAGAACTATCCAAGTCATGGGGAGAAGAAGATAGAGGCCCACCCCCTCCAGGAGATAGATGCCGAGCTCCTTCTCTGAGCAAATCCAAGACCGAAGAGATAGACTTCCAGATGGGGCTACCTTTATTGGAAGGGTAGCACTCGCTAATATCACTGTCAGGGTAATAGAGTTGTTTCATAACTTGAGCTACTAAAGACCCCGGGCAAGAGAGTAATCTCCACATCTGTTTAACCAAAAGAGCTTTATTGAAGTTTTCCACTTCTCTGAAACCAAGGCCTCCTTGGTCCAGAGGATGACAAACCTTAGACCACTTAGTCCAGTGGAGGGCTCTTTTATCGACTTTCCCACTCCACCAGAAGGAGGAGAAAGCTGAATTGAGTTTCGCATAATTCCCTTAGGAAGAGCAAATAGGACATGGTGTAGTTGGGTATAGACTGGAGAACACTAGACACCATGATGGATCTAGCTGCTTGTGCATAGGTTTAGTCCAACTGGAAACCCTTTTGTGAACAGATTCGATAAGATAGGTAAAGAGATCATGTTTCTTCCTACCTATCTTGAGGGGAAGGCCCAGGTATTTGGAGAAACAAGGTACCCTTGGACATTCAGAAGGCTAGACAGATTGTCCTTAATGGGAGGGATAATCTTTGCTGAACACCAATTCAGATTTGAGATGATTGATTTTGGGCCAGAGGCTAGAAAATTTTGAGAATATGGTCAGGCGGGAATATTAGTGGGATTGGCTTTACCAAACAGAGGAGAAGGTCATCAGCGAGGCTATGTGAGATATGGACTGGCAGAGGGGGAGAGCTTGATACCATGGAAATCTCCATTAATATCAGACTATTAAGGAAACTAGACAAAGCTCCTGAGCCAAATGAAGGAAAGGAGAGAGAGGGTCACCTTGTCGAATGCCCCTAGACTGGACGAAAGAGTTACCAGGCTTGCCATTGATGAGGATAGCACATCTGACTGAGCGGACACAATTCATAACTGGAGAAGTCCAATGAGAAGGGAAACCCATGGAAAGGAGGACATCTTGGAGGAAGCTCCACTCTAATCTGTCGTAGGCCTTGCTAAAGTCCAACTTGAGAGCAAAGAAGCCATTTTTAACAGCTTGGTTCTTCTCTAAAAAATGTTGGAGCTAGCCTGCTAGAATGATATTGTTGGTAATAAGCCTTCCTTTCACAAACCCTGACTGATTATGGGAGATGAGATGCGGAAGAATATGTTGAACCCTATTAGCCAGGGTCTTGGAAGCAATCTTGTACGCAAAGTTACAGAGTGCAATCGGTCTAAATTTATCAATCTCCGTCGCCCCCGCCATCTTTGGGATAAGAGTGATAAAGTACTCATTCAATGAATCAGGGAGAGGCTGGCCTCTAAGAATAGGCAAGACTGCATCAATAACTTGGTTCCCAATGATATGCCAAAAGGTGGTAAAGAATTTACCATTAAAGCCATCAGGCCCAGGAGCTTTGTTGGCTCCTAATTGTTTCACAGCGGAAATGATTTCCTCTCTAGTATAGGGTCTGCTCAGCTCAGAAATAAAGTTTCCATTTAGTCGACCCTCCACCGCTCCCAAAATGTCCCTATCCACCCGGGGTTGGGAAGAAGAAAAGAGGTTTTGGAAATACTCTCTAGCAATGCCTTCTATACTCTGCCAAGTATACTGTATAGTGTTCCCAGAGTTCAGGAGACCAAAGATCTCTTTGGATCTTCTATTAGAGGAAGCCCTAGAATGGAAGTAACCCGTATTTTTATCTCCTTCCTTAATCCACTTATCTCTGGATCGTTGCTTCCACCATATTTCCTCCCGGAAAGAAAGTAACTCGATTTCCAAAAGGAGCCTCTTCCTATTATTGATAGCTCCCAAAGAGCTATCACTAATAGAGATCTTACCTAACTCTTTCTTCTTATTAATGATCTTCCATTTAATCTTGGAGATCGACCACCCCTTCCATTCACTTAGCTTAGCTTCCGAGCACATAAATCCAGAGAAGTAGTAATGATAGGATAATTGTTACTCCAGACATCAGTAACTATCTCTGCACACTTGGGATCCAAACACCAACCATTTTCAAATCTGAAAATTTTTGCTGGTTCTTTATGAGTACCAAAGAACCTGATAAAAAGAGGACAGTGATCAGAACTTCCCGAGGTAGATGTTCAACAGAAATATTAGGGAAGGTCTGTACCCAGCCGAGGAGCAGAACACTCTATCCAATACTACTGGGAATGGGAGTCCCCATCCTGGCAATTGGTATAAGTAGAACTCTCTCCAAAGAAACCGATATCATGGAGATCACATTCAAGAATGGCCTCTCTGAACGGGGCCATGTGGACATCTTGCCTGATTCTACCCCGATCTTCTCAGAGGCCTGCAGTATCTGATTGAAATCCCCGGCTATCACCCAGGGCAAGCTAACTTGCTTACCAAGAATTCGGAGAAGTTTCCAGGACAGATGCTTGAGCGACCAATTGGACCACCCATAAAACCCGGTGAAACAAAATGGAGATCACCCGGCATAGACATACTTGCAGACATATGGTGCCTGGATTGAGAAATCATAGAACAACCTAGGGAATTTTTTCCACATAAGGCAGAGGCCTCCACTCCTTCCTCTGCTGGAAACCGCAAGCCCCTTGTACAAAGGAAACATCCCAAAGAAAAACTCCATATCAATATCAGACTTATGAGTCTCACTGAGGAAAATGATATCCGGGTTAAGTTTAAGAATTAATCTCTTAACCCAATAGACAGCCTTGGATTTACCCAAACCCCTACAATTGAGCGTTAAACAACTCATCTGACAGAGGACTGCCGGGAGGCCTCTAAAAACCCAGGCAAGCCAAACAAACCACCGAAACCTATCAGCACAGAGAGCACCCATCTGCCCGACAAACAATCTCAAGAAATTCTCAAAAGATTCCGAGGGACCAAACACAGGGAAACTGAAGCCAATCAGCGCTATTCGGTTCTAAACAAATCAAACCAATACTCCCTAAACCAACCCCTCACGAACCTTGGTCTGGGCTACCACCCGCCCTCTGGCAACATCACGGAAACTACCTATCCGATGAAACCCCGAAACGAAAATCACCGGCACCACCTCTGACGAATCTCAGAGCAACAGCAGGAGCACAAAAAAAAATGACTGAGACTGGAGGGGAAGCACACAAACCCGGCGACTGAAGAAGAAGACCGGCAAATCACCACGAAGACCCCTGAGCACACCCCCTACTAATAGAACAGCAAGAGGACAACGAGCAAATCGCATTTGCTCGAACAGACACCCAGAAGTCAACCCTAACCAAACGCAGAAACAACCGGCTAGACAATGATTGACTTGTCCCTGAAGATTCACCTTGGCGAAGACCTGAAGCAAGAACACGGATCTTGGAGACGACGACTTCCGAAAACCCCAAATCCCTCCCTTAACCTAAGAGGGGAACCCCGACAAAACTAATCAAACGCTTCAATCAGCTTGCGAGAAAGGAAGAGAATCTGGGAGGGGAAACGCTCCTGGAAACTGGGATAGAGAGGCAACAAAGCCTAAACTCACTGAATCAACATGTGAGAAGAAGGAGAACGAGCGAAATCGCCTCTGAAAACCACCTCGCCAGGGAGAGAATGGTACTGTAGCTCCGTGATTTGACTGGTGGCTCGCAAACAAAAGTCTATAGTGGTACCCCTTGTTAACGTGGTATACATGTGCCAAGTTTGACAAATATCGGTAGCTTTTCTACATTAGTACCGGTTATATATATACACTAAGAACAAGATTTAAATGTCTTATTTAACATGTAAAATTTATGAGTCATCCTTCTACATGTTATAGAATATATTGACAAAATAATACTAGTCTAAACTAGCCCCATGTTACCGAAAAACTGCACCAAAGGGGAGATAAGGTTAGCATATATAAATCATGAAATAAATGCTACAAACTAGACCTAGACCTAGGGTATTAATATACTATGTTTAGACAACAAAATAGTCAAAGGAAGCAGCTCAAAATCTGAAGCATGTACCGACAGGAGCCACCGTTTATACATTTACTTTTCCAAAAAAAAAAAACAAATTCTTTACCACTTGTAATTAACGTGGAGGGTAGGTCATTAGATTAACTTTAGTTACAACTTGTAACTAACGTGGAGGGTATGCAACAAAACAAAATTAGAGTAACTTTAGTAGGTAGGAATTAATTAGTGAAAAGTATACCTATACCATAAGAACATGCATGTTGTATATAAACAATGAAAAGGATATATAATCAACCTATACTAGTACTAACCAAATATATTAATCATGCTAGACTAAATTAACAAAAACAAAAACGTAGCAACTTACCTATGCTTGTGATAAGCACTAGTCTTTGTTAAACAACAAAAAAAAACGGTGAGTGCTAATCATTACCTGGCAGATGAATCTGTACAAACTGCAACATGTAGGTGGTGGTGCGCATGCATTTAATGGAGGAAGGTAAGGCAATTAATTCTAAATGGTAGTGTGCTAGGCTTTAATAAGCACTACAAATTTGTAGCAAGTATTATATCATCTACTACCAATTAATCAAATCAACCTATATAAGTCTACTTATATTAATCAACATATATAACACATCCAAATTAACGTGGGCTGTTGCTAGTTGCTAGCAAAGAAGAATTTATTACTCCTTTTGAAATTGTAATCGGTTAGCATGTATTTATTAGGTAGGCTTAATGTGTCACCATGCTTGATTGATTAGTCAATTATTCTAAAAGAAATATAAACAATTCCCATGAGACATAACAATAATGCCTTCCTAATTTTGGTAAAACATTTCGGTGGAAACAAGCTCCACTCAGCTCAAAGTGACGATTCCACCAAGCCATACTAGGGTATTAGTGCTAATATTACTAAATTAAATTAACTAAGCAAATCATTAAGGAATTAGCAATCAACTTCCATTCCTTATTTCTTAACTCACGGCAAGCCATTCTCTTCTTTGCTTGCAAGGTCGATGGTAAGCTCTTTCTTTCCTTCTTTCATTCATTCTTTCTTTATTTCTTTTCCTTTCAAGCTCCATTAATAGAGTTTTAAGTTCAATCTTCATTTTTGGTGTTAATTTCCTAGCTTTCTTCATCAAGACTTGAAGCAAAAATATTCCTAGCAACACTACATCAAATCGGTACCAATATATGCTCTAAGAAGTGTCTTGAATCAACAATTAAACCAAGGAGCATTCAAGGTTAACTTAAGGTATTCTTCATACATGAAAATCCTTAAGAAACTTTATTATATATGTCCGAAAATTCCTACACATTTAATTGTGTTTTCTTCATCAATTTTCATGAGGAGAAGTTGGATTTTCATCCATTCCATCAAGGTCGAAAATTCAAGGTAAAAATACCTAAGGTAAATCTCTTGAAAACATCTTATAAATATACTTAAGATCTTTGTTAAGATCTAACTCCTAAACCCCTTCCTTCTCATGTGTTAATACCGAAATTTGGAGCTACAATCTCCATTGAAGGAAGCTTGGGAAATTCAAGAGGAGTTCAAGTACTTAATCATCTTTGATTAAGAGTAAGTTTATTAAGCTAATTATTAATGTTCTAAGCTTTGTTTAAGCTCATAAATTTTGTACAAAATTATGTACATCTCTTCAAATAATTAAGGCCGAAATTATTGAGGTTATTTACCAAGAAAAATAATTATAACTCTTAAGCTAAGGTTATTACCTTGAGGTATAATTTTATGTTAAAAAAATTAATTATAAAGAGTTCATATGATGGCCGAAAATAAAAGGGTTTAATTGGTATATTACAAGCCTAATATGAGTATTAAGAGTGTTAGAAACATTTAGGTAGTTTAATAAAATATTTAAGTACATAAAATGATGAGTTTATAAGGTTTAAGGGTTAAAAACATAATTTATAAAACTATATGGTAAATAATAGTCATTACCAAAAATTGTAGGTGATATTGGAAGATTTTTGGTATATTATAAGTGTATAAATAATTTTAGAATTTGTCTAAGTGATTTAGATAATTCTATGAGTATTTTGGTATATTAGAAACCTTTACAAGATAAGGTTATAATATTAAAAGCTTAGGAATTAAAATCTGGTGTCAAAAGGGTAATTTGGTAATTTTAGAGTCCTCAAAATATTGGAGTAAAAATACTTACGAATTTAAATAAAGAGTTTTGGTGAGTAAAAATAATTACTAGTGTTTAAATGACTAGTCTAATAAGTTATGTGGTAAGAATGTAATTTTTGGAAAGTTATGGGGATGTATAGTAATTACCGAGAATAATATGGTCCTTGGCATAATTATAATATAAAATGGTGTAGGAATTAATACTATGAATTTTGGGAGAATTAAATAAGTGTTTAGAAGTTAAAATAATAAGTTTATAAAAGTTTTGGGGTGAAATTGTAATTTATAAAAGTTTATATGTAAATCAAGAATTTAATTTGGGGTGGAAGCGTAATTAATGGAATTATTATGTTCCATTCGAAATTTAAGGATATTAAATATTAAAACTATAGTTTATAAGTGGATATGTAACTTATATAAAGTTTTGGGGGTTAAAATATAATTTTAAGGAATTATATGACAAAGCCGAAAATTGTTGTGGCTAATAGGCTATTTATAAAAGTTAAGGTGTTCAAATAATAATTACCGAATTTATGGTGGTGGTTTAGTGAATTGATTAATTAAGGAAATGAAACTATGTAATATAATGTATTTTGGAGTATAAGGTAAAGTTTATGAAATAAAGGAGGTTATAATATAATAACCGAAAAGTTTGATGTATTTATGGGATTAAAAATATTTGTAGGTCCTATATGGATATTTGGAAGATTTAGAAAAGGAAATTATGATTTAAGGATTTATGAAATTAAAACTGTATGTTATAAAGGAATAAGTGATTTATTTGTAAAGAAATAATATTATTTGGAGTTAGTTCGTAATTAATAAAAGATATGGGAAAAATATGCCCATGCGTGGCATGCTAATACGATTTAAGAATTTATTAAGTGGTTATGTCATTTAGACAATTATATATAAGTTTCATAAATAATACATGTGTATAAAATAAATACATTTAAGATTTTCAGGTAAATCAAAAGGAAATGAATATAAGGAATTTAGTGTGGAAACACCAAATAATATTTGGAGTTATAGTATATTTAAAAATAAAGTATAGAGGAGAATTAATTAACATGTGACTAATAAATGTCATTGATGAAATTATAAACGGTTATGTCGTTTGGACAAATATAATATGTCTTGTGAATAATACTTGTTTATACAAAAATACATTCAAGGAAAATATTTAAGTTAAGAGAAAATAATTGATGTGGTACATAAGATCATGGTGGTAATTAAAAGAGAATCACCATACAATATAAGTCTTATAAGCGAAGACTACGATGGTTTAAATTATGTATGTAAACCTTAAACATAAATAAGGTTAAGAGGTTAAAAGAAATTATTTAAGCGTTGGAAATAAACCTCACATGAAATAACGAATGCGAGGACATTTCATGATACGATAAAATTATTACGAGAGTAACGTAAATTAACACTCTCAGTTAATCCTATTCTAGAACTTTGATTGACTAGACGTTGACCGGGAATTAATCGAGTACAATCTTCGGTGAACGGTATGGACTTCTTGCAACCTGTTTGCTAACGGATTACACCGGCTTGTGTGCTATCTGTTGTGTGATATAACGACCAAGATAATTGCATGAAATATGTTGCACTTGCGTTTGTGTATTGTTGCGATTATTCTATGCACTGCTGTGTTATTTTATGTGCGTGAACGTTTCTGACTATAACGTGTATGTGCCACGCATACAACACTACGTTACCAATGGATTAAATACCTACGTATTGTTATACGGAGAGCTTGTACTCAAGTTTCTCACTAACTTCCTTTATAAATAACGTCGTTGTCTTTAAGCGTGACAACTGACAATATACAACAGTGTGCTTGTTTAACGTCCTTGTATGACGTCTAACATATTCAATGCTACGAGAAGTGAGGAGCCCAGTTGTATCTGGCCATGCATGCAAATATGGAGGTTGTACCTGTCGCAGGTCGTCCTCAAATACAGTATACGTCATGACGGTGGTTTTGGGTGTAGACTTTGTCCACTCACCGGGCTAGCACTGGATCATTTTGGAGTTGAGAGAAGGATTTCATTCTCTCGAGGGTACGATACCCACACCTATATTTAAGTACAGGAGTTGACTACAGGACTTATTACCCGACCATTAACGCGAGGGTCTTATCTCATCTGAAGGGTTTAACATATCCAATCCAAAAATAAATTTCTAACTTGGCCTTTGCTGTCATGTTTCTCATTGTGAAGTTGTTGACCTTGTATGGTTACTTGTGTGATTTATATATGATGCATGTTTTCAATGTTTGATAAAAATGAATTGCATGCTTACGACAAAGTAGTTGTGCGTGACCCGCTAGCTTATGGGCTGCGGGGTTCATACCAGCAATTTATTTTGCTGAGCCATTTCATGGCTAACCATTCACAGGTACCTGAAGAAAGAAGAGTTCACCCGACCGAGTGTAGGAGGGGTAGAATTAAGACAGGGGATTATTACTACTTGTATTGCTTTACAGTGTTGTATTTTTTTCTATTAGCTTTTGTTATTTTAAGCGGTTTGTATTTAGTGCTCAGACTGTATCATTGTAAGTTATTTTGGAGTTAGCCTTGTTAGTCACATGGGTGACTAACGGCGTTGTAGCACCACCCGTTTTATGCATTTGTTCCGCTGCATTTTCAGTTGTCTTTGGGAGCTATCATCGTACAGGTTGTGGAGTTTCGGGTTGGGGTGTTACACTACCAGTTTATCGAAAGCAGGGCGTGCCGTTCTCATCAGGTCTGTCCTCGACTCAATCCCATTATATTATTCGAGTTTGTTTGTTATTCCGGCACAAGTTAGAAAAGAGCTCGTGTCCCTCCAACAAAAGTTCTTATGGGGGAAAAATTCAAATAAATTCATGATGACCGTCGCTTGGAAAAAAATGGCCCGACCCAAAGATGCCGGTGGGCTTGGCTTTTCAGAATTGCAAATGAAGAACTTAGCCTTCCTTGCTAAGTGGCGATTCAATTTCGCAAGATGCAGCGCGCCACTGTGGAAAATAAATATCCAGTCAATATACCGCATGAGAGAGGGCGTTCACACAGGGGACATTGGCGAAAACAGGTCTGGGATTAAAGGTATTTTGTACTTGATTTTTACGGCCACCGTGGTGCACCCTGCAATTCGTAATATCATTGATGACAGGGTAAGGATACATCTACATAGTGGAAACGAGGTATTATTCTGGCATGATAAATGGTGCAATGTTGGTATTTTGAGAGAAAACTTTTCGCGGTTGTTCGAAGTGAGCATTCAACAGGATTTTACAGTATCTGAAATGGGGATGTGGGAAAATGAGTCATGGCAGTGGTGTCTCATATGGCGTAGGAGTCTGTTTCAGTATGAGGAAGAGATGCTTGCCCAATTGTATGACGCATTGAATCAATGCCCGTCTGTGCAGGAATCTCCAGACGAAGTCTATTGGTCGAATACAGGTTCACAATCAATTACCCATGACATTACTTCATCTCTTGCCGCAATGCAACTGGAGACTCATGACGCTACAAGAGAAATCGGTTTTAAATCTATCTGGAAAGGAATTTGTGAACCGAGAGTTGCTATGACTATCTGGTTTGCTCTCCTTCGAAGACTAATGACACGAGCAATTTTGTTTGAGAAAGATGTTGTTCCTTTGGGTCAAAGCTTGTGTCCCTGGTGTAGAAGGGTAAAGGAAGAGGTGGAACATGTGTTGTTTCTCTGCCCGGTAATTGGGAGACTTTGGGATCTTGTGCTGCGCTGGTGGAATGTGACATTTTCATTCAGAGAAAGGATTGTTGACATATACAGTGATTGGCTGGTAGTACCATTATCACCTTAGGCAAAGCGGGTGATGAAATCGACATTGTGCTATGGAATTTATCATGTATGGGTGCATCGTAATAATGTCATCTTTCGAGGAGATGTGTGTGATGTGAGTCCTATTCTAACCCAAATACAACTTGGAGTCTAGAGATGGACCAAGGTTTGGTGGAAAGATTTCCCCCTATCGTGCAATACATTCATAGGAAGTTCATTTTTGAAGGATTACTTGTAACCAAATGAGGTAGTATGTCTGGCTAGTCCAAACTGTATTTTGTTATATTGTCTTTAAATTTGGTAGTGAGAATTTAAGGTTGTAATAGACGTAAGGATTGGTAGTGAGATCTTATGAATGTAATGGACGTGGAGGGTACTCTTTTTCCTCCCTTGGCTTTTTCCCATAGGGTTTTGCCTTGGGAGGTTTTAATGAGGCCCAAATCATTCCCGTCCGCCTGGTCTTCCAAGTTACTTATCATTAATAAATCAGCTATATGCCCAAATTATCAAAAAAAAATGTATGTAACACCCCAACTCCTAAAACCTGGATTATCGCACAAACCTCCAAGTACTTATATTAACAACGCAGCAGAAATTTCTACAAAGTCGGTGTTACCGCCGTTGGTCACCCACGTGACTAACTAGGCCTACTACAATCTCCAGTTTCAAGCTACGGTCTGATGGACCCGAATATACCGAACTTAAATATTTACAATACTTACACCAAAAGATAACGAGTCTCGAGAATCTCGTACCGCTAATCCAAGTTTACTACAACTTCTACTATCTACAAACGAGTGTACATGCACAACTCGTATAACAAAAGTAAAACCCGAAGTACGTCTACCCGCTCCTACTCTCAGGACGGGTCATCTTCTGTCGTTTACCTGAAAAATAATATGGATGCCCCGAGGGGCTCAGCACCTTCGCTGGTATGATTAACGTGCAGCTCACAAGCTAACGGGGCTACACACGACTAATAAGAAGTACGATAACACACAACGCATTCATATGAAATAATCATAGCTCAAACAGATCGAACGACGTAATGGACGTTCATTAAGTAAATGAGTTAGCTTTTTAACTCCTTGAGTTTGAGAATCATTTAATTCTCGTATTCAGCCTTATCTCAAATATGTCAACCGTTCTTTAATTAGATCTGGTTGTACCTTAGTCCATTGTTTTTATTTTTGTCGGGTCAAAAGTAACCCTAGCCAATGAGCTATCAACTCCATTGGTTTAAATAAACAATAATTCTTAAATTGGGATTTAGGTGATCCCACTGCACCATCTTAATCTGCCTCCCACCTCAAACAGAAATTCGAGGTGGTCGAGTCTGTTTGTCGACTCTAGGTGACAAGTCTGAAGAAAAGTCTCAATGGAAGTCGGATCTGATACAGATACTGACCTCCTACTTCAAACACATGTGACCGGACCGTCCCGGATTCCTCACCCCCAAGTTCCAGTTAGTAGAAGTCTTGAAGATAATTGTTTGTTAGTTAAACCTCTTTCGGATATTAACCAACCACTAACAGGGAGTTTCTCATGTTCTTTCACATTCGTTTATTAACCGAAGTTAGTAAGTAAACTCAAAGGTAAGTCGTGTTAGTACAATACGAACACACAGCAAAATACGGTAAACCGGTTCCATGTTTTATCTTGTTTAGTCATAACATATAAACAAATAGCACACAAACCGAGGGACACCTCGTTAGCAAGCAAGCTACAAGAAAACCATACCGTTCACCGTCGTTGTTGGTTGTCTACTCTCCTCCGGAGTCCAATTATTCAAACCTTATAACATCCATTGAATCGGGTGGTTAATTCCCTTTAATTAATCTAGTTCATTTCATCACTAACAGTTTCTGATTAGTAACTACTAACTCATTATAGTCCAACTCAATCACATAAGTTATTTACTTCTCATTAAAACTCATACTTGTTCACACCTCTAATGACCATTACATGTCACCAAACAAGTCCTAACAATCATATAATAACAATACCATTCAATCTCATTCATTTAACTTCAATTTCTAACTCACGGACACATTTCTTATGGTGGTCCGAGACATGGTCCGAACCCTAGGTCCCGGACCAACTCATTGCAGCATCTCACGGGGGTTTTTAATATGTGGTCTGGGACTATGTACTAGACCGATCTCGGACCAAGTCTCCAGTTTTCTCTTGGGGGATTTGATAAGTGTGAAACATATAGGCTTTTAAAGGTTTAATTACCTTATAATCTGCTATAATTTAAGCAATGTTTCCCACTTATTCTGTGTTTTTCCTAAGATTGATGTTTTGATATGAACTGATGCACTTTATATGTTAAATATAGGAAAAACCCAGGGAAATGAAGATTTTACATCATAAGGATTACAACGCAACAAACGGGGAACAAATCAGGGAAAGAGACACAAAAATTGGTCGTGTCCGGGTCAACCTGGCCGGACGCAGAACCAGACGTCTCACGTCCGGATCTGTGTCCGGGTCAACTCAGCCGGACGTGACCCAAACGAGAATTATGTGCCCTGTCCGGATCCGGACAGCGATCCGGACATATTCCGAGATTCAGATCCAAAACCGCTGTCTCACGTCCGGATCCGGACACGATCCGGACATGTTTCGAGTTTCAGATCTAGAGGTTCTGTGTCACGACCAGGACACAACCCGGACACAATCCGGACGTCACACAGCGATGAAAAATAAAAACGCACTCGTACTGATAATTGGGCTTTCGGCGCAATTATCAGGGCGGCGCAATTATCATACCTCAGCTTATATTAAGCAGAAGCCATACTCAATTAATGCAGTGGACACCAAACTTCCACCAACGTCTGTCTATTTCCTCAGCCTATTTAAAGAGTCCTTGAGCCTTCATTTGAAATCGTCCCAGACTCTCAGAGTCTAATCCTCTCTTCATCCTCTCTACATACCACCCTCTCTTCCACGATAAAACCATCCATCTCCATTCACAAATCTTTCTCCGTAAACATTCACCCTCACTCACAGACAGAACCCTGCTCACTGTGCTTCATTTACCCTTGTCCGACCCACGTCCGGATCCGGACAGAACGTGTCCGGATTGCGTCCGACCCAAGACAGCCGGACAAGAGTGGAATTTGCAGAATCGTCTCGACGGCTTCTAAAACCAGTTTTTCTGCTAAATCCCTCTATCCTTATGCTGTTTATACTGAGCATTGTTATTTTGTCTATGGCTGAGTAGTCGCTTTTAATTTCGGTTTACTATGTATCTCTAGAATAATATTTCTGAACCTTTGTGATTTTCTGCAGTACAATAAAGTTCTTTACCCTTATGAATTCTTAGACTTGTTAATCTGATCAATTAATTGAGTCTATCAGTTTGTTAGCTTATAAGTGAGAACTGCGGCTATCAATTGACTACAGGGAAAGAACCGGTTAGTATAGAGATGGTAATTCCTCTAAAAACACTAGCTGACCATTGATCTAGACTATGCTTAAAGCGATTAGTAAACAGTGGATTCATAACGAGAGTTAGGATTCGGTCTTTGCTAATTAGAATTCGTGGAGCGGGAGACCGAATACGAGTTATCCTTATTCTAGGGTTTTATTCAGAATATTGCAGAAATCACTTAGGGGAAGAAATTGCAATCTAGAGAGAAGTAGTAAACCGGAATTTCCTTTATCAAACAAAACCAAAACAAATTGTTTACCTGTTATTTATTGTTTAGTGAACTCTTTTACAACATTCACCATCAAACAAAAACCCCCAATTTCCTGTTATTTATAGTTTTCCTTGTTTTGTGTGAAAGTAGAAATTAAACTAGCTGCTGCCTCCTTGGATTCGATACTCAGGGAATACTCCGAGATTTAAACTTGCTATAATCGACCGGTACACTTGCCGTTAGGTTAAACCCCCAGCACAATTTACCGTTAGGTTTTACCCCAACAAGTTTATGGCGCCGTTGCCGGGGAGGCACGGTTGCTTAGTTTAATTTTTATTTTTATTTGGTATTTAATTTTGTTTTGTTTTGTTTTAGTATTTTGTTTTGTTTTATTTTTTTTCTTTTCTTTTGTTATTTCTTAGCTTTGTGCAATTTGTTTCTTATTTTTGGTTCTAGTATATTTTGGTTTTACCCGATTGAGTTTACTTTTACAACTACTTTACTGTCAGTTATCTGATTTTGGTTTATGGTTAAAACTCGTTCTGAAGGAACTCCTGAATTTGATCTGGAACCTGAGATAGAACGACTCACAAGAAGAAGTCGGCAGGGACTGGTACTGGAGTCTGCAGTTGAACCAGAGGTGTTTCTCAAAACTCACCAGGGGATACCTTTGTTCAAGAAGAAAATCTTATGGACGGTATCAGCGGAGAAAGAAGGATGAACGACTACACTCGTCCGAATGTGGAGGGACTACATCACCAATAGTAATCCCTGCACTGCCGGAAGGAGTAGAATGGCAATTCAAGACCCATTATGTCACAATGGTCCTCAATGCGCCGCAGTTCAGTGGAACAGTCACTGAAGATCCAAATGTTCACCTCACCTCCTTCCTGCGATTGGTTGGAGCATGTTCAACACCAGCTTCTCAGGAGGTAGCCAGACTAACTTTGTTTCCTTTTTCACTCAGGGACAGGGCTGCAGAGTGGTTGAACTCCCTATCTCCAAACAGTATCACTTCCTGGACCGAGCTAGCAAACACATTCCTGGTGAAGTACTTCCCACCATCTCGCATGCTGACCATGAGAGGTGAGATCACCAACTTCAAGCAATACAGTGGAGAGACTCTTTCAGAGGCTTGGGAGAGATTCAAGGGAATTGTTCGAGAGTACCGCACCACGGTCTGGGAGAGGAAGTCGTGCTACATCCTTCTACAAAGATCTTGATCCCCAGAGCCGTCTTTTGGTGGATACTTGTGCAGGAGGAAGTCTCATGGAGCTTCCAATCACTAGGATAAAGGATCTGTTGGAAACTCTTTCCAACTCGGCAAATCAGTGGGGAGGTACTAGGGCATCTACTGAGGTTCCCCCAAGAAGACCGCTGGAATCTATGAGGTAGATTCGAACACTCTTTTAGCTGCTAGGATGGATAGCATGTCTAACAATTTGAGAAGATGTGTGCAATGATGAACCCTCAGTCAAGTGCAGCTGTTGTACCGACTCTTTCCCACAGTGTGAGTATTGTGGTAGAAGTTCCAACATGTGTCAGTGTATCTCAGCAAAATGAAGAGGTAAACTATCTGGGAAATAGGCAAGGGAACTTCTACAACAACCAAAAAATCAGGGTATCAGCAGCAAGAGGTTCCAGGGAAATAACTACAGTCAGAGGCCCCACAGCAGAACACTCAGCATTTTCAGAGACCTCATCAAAATCAGCAAATGCAGAACCAGCAGGCACAGAAACAGCCAGCTAGTGTGAGTTCAAGTTTGGAGGATATGATGCGGGAGTTTATCCTGTCAACCAATAGGAAACTCGAACAGCAAGAGACACAAATCATGAGAACAAGACATTCATCTTGGAGCAGAAAGCCTTCAACAACATCTTGAGACTCAGATTGCCCACTGAATGAAAATTTTCTGATAGACCTGCAGGGGCTCTACCTAGCCAGCCAGAGAAGAATCCTCGCGAATATGCTAAAGCAGTGACTTTGAGGAGTGGCAAGCAGCTTGACCCTTCGACCCTGAGCTGAGAACACTCCAGCTGAAAAAGACAAAGTTGCTAGTCAAGAGGTAGAGAAATTGAAGGACCAGTGTCAGAAAATACTCCAGTTGATAACAGTGCACAAAAATAGTGAGCTGACCGGTGAAGTTGTCCAGTCTTCTAGATCATCACGGGCGGTCCCTGAGCTCCCAGTGCCATTCCCAAATCGATTGAAAAAGAGAGACCTCGACGAGCAGTTTGGTAAGTTCTTAGCATTTTAAGAAACTAACAATTAATATTCCCTTTTCAGATGCTTTGACGCAGATGCCATCTATGCGAAGTTCTTGAAGGACATCCTTTCAAATAGAAGGTCATTAGTTGAGAAGGAGACGGTGCAATTGACAGAAAAAGTTTCTGCAGTGCTTAGCAAGAACCTTCCACCGAAGCTCGACGATCCGGCTTACCAATCATTCCATGCTCAATAGGTAATGTCGATTGTGGTAAGGGTCTCTGTGATTTGGGAGCTAGCATTAATTTGATGCCTTTATCCATGTATCTTAAGCTTGGATTAGGAGAGTGTAATCCTACTCGCATTACTTTACAATTAGCAGATAGATCCATTATCTTTCCAAAGGGTGTGGTTAGAGATTTGGTTGTTTCTGTTGGTACTTTTGTTTTTCCCGCTGATTTTGTGATTCTAGATATGGAGGAAGACAAGGAAGTACCCTTAATTCTTGGACGCCCTTTCATGCGAACAGCTAGGACCCTCATTGATGTTGAGGGTGGTAAGATTATTTTGAGAATGCATGATGAGCAGCTAGTTTTTGACATGTCCAAAGTTACTAAACATCCTTCTGACGTACATGCCTGTTTTAGTCTAGATGCTATTGATTCTTTGATGCAGGAATATATTTTGGTGCAGCTGAATTAGATGAGTTAGAAAAGTGTTTAATTAATTCTTTTGATGGAGCTCATGAGGATCCAGAGATTGCTGAGGTTGCATTCCATTATCAGCTGGTAGGCCGTTTCGCAGGGGTGTTCATATGGAGAAGGAGAGATTAGAGCGAGAACCTAAGGAGTTGATTCCTTCCATCAAAGCACCACCCACCTTAGAGCTGAAACCTCTTCCTAGTCATTTAAAATATGTCTTTTTAGTTGAGCCCTCTGGTTTACCTGTTATTATCTCTGCAGATCTAACACATTCGCAGGAGGAGCAACTTTTGCAGGTACTCAGGAAGAATAAGGAAGCAATTGGATGGTCTGTTGCTGATATCAAGGGGATATCAGGAAATTTCTGTACCCACCGCATTCACTTGGAGGAAAACTGCAAGCCAATGGTTCAACCTCAACGACGTTTGAATCCTAACATGAAAGAAGTGGTGAAGAACGAGGTAATCAAACTTTTGGATGCAGGTATCATCTATGCTATTTCAGATAGTGAATGGGTGAGTCCTACACAGGTTGTACCAAAGAAAGGGGGATTTACTGTCATCCCCAATGAAAAAGGTGAACTAGTCCCTCAAAGGACTATTACAGGGCATAGGGTATGTATTGATTACAGGAAATTAAATGCTGCAACTAGGAAAGACCACTTTCCTCTTCCTTTCATTGACCAAATGTTGGAAAGGCTTTCAGGGCATAAGTATTATTGTTTCTTGGATGGTTATTCTGGTTATTTTCAAATTCCTATTGCCATAGAGGACCAGGAGAAGACCACGTTTACATGCCCCTATGGAACATATGCCTACCGACGCATGCCTTTTGGATTGTGCAATGCGCCAGCTACCTTCCAGCGATGCATGACTGCCATATTCTCTGATTATCTTGAGAAATGTATCGAGGTATTTATGGATGATTTCTCTGTGTTTGGACTAACGTTTGATTCATGTTTAGAAAATTTAGATCAAATTCTAGCCAGGTGCAGAGAGACTCATCTAGTACTGAACTGGGAGAAGTGCCACTTCATGGTGCAAGAGGGCATTGTGTTGGGTCACAAGATATCAAGCAAAGGTATTGAGGTCGATAAAGCCAAAATTGAGGTCATTGAGAAGTTACCACCACCAGCCTCAGTAAAAGATGTTAGAAGCTTCCTAGGTCATGCAGGGTTCTATAGAAGATTCATAAAGGACTTTTCGAAAATCTCAAAACCTCTGTGTGATTTACTAATGAAAGATGCAAAGTTTGAGTTTACGCAGGTCTGTCTTGACGCATTCAACACAATAAAGGAAAAGTTGGTGACTGCCCCTGTAGTTATTGCTCCTGATTGGTCCTTACCCTTCGAGATCATGTGTGATGCGAGTGACTTTGCTGTGGGAGCGGTCCTCGGTCAAAGGCACGAGAAGGTACTGCGAGTTGTTTATTATGCCAGCAAGACACTCAATGACCCAGAAAAACTATGCCACCACAGAAAAGGAGTTGTTGGCCATTGTCTTTGCTTGTGACAAGTTCAGACCATATATCATCGGGAGCAAAGTCATCATACATACTGATCATTCTGCTTTAAGATATTTGTTCCAGAAAGCTGATGCTAAGCCCCGGTTGATCAGATGGATCCTACTCTTACAGGAGTTGACATTGAGGTGAGAGACAAGCCCGGAGTGCAGAACGGAGTTGCTGATCATTTATCACGGATGCAAGTTCCAGATAACGGTATACCAATTAATGAATATTTTCCTCATGAACTAGTGTATGCAATTGGTTTTAAGGAGGACCCTTGGTATGCCGATATTGCGAATTACCTTGCTAAGCAGATTTTACCACAAGAAATGTCGTATGCAGCGGAAGAAATTCTTTTCTCGTTAAGCAGTACCGGTGGGATGATCCATTCTTATTCAGGTGTGTGGTGATGGAATTATTCGTCGGTGTGTTCCAGAGACTGAGATTCGTGACATCCTCATCCACTGTCATTCAAGAGAAGCTGGAGGACACTTCGGGCCAGCCAAGACAGCAAGAGCTATTGGAGGCAGGTTTCTTTTGGAAGACCTACATAAAGACTGCCATGCATTTGTGTCCACATGTGATAGCTCTCAGCGCCAAGGTAACCTTTCACTAAGCTTGAGATGCCTTTGAATTACATCTTGGAGGTTGAACCATTCGATCTATGGGGGATTGACTTCATGGGGCCATTTCCTTCTTCACATTCGAACCTCTATATTTTGGTAGTTGTAGATTATGTGACTAAATGGGCTGAAGCAGTGGCTGCACCTACTAATGATGCAAAGGTTGTGCTGAGATTTTTGAAGAAAACATTTTCACTAGGTTTGGTGTACCACGGGCAATCATAAGTGATGGAGGATCTCACTTTTGTAACAAGCAGTTTGAAGCCTTGCTGCAAAAGTATGGAGTGAGACATAAGGTATCCTTACCCTATCATCCACAGACCAATGGGCAAGCTGAGGTAACTACAGGGAGATTAATGGATTCTATAGAAATCTGTTAGTTCATCCCGTAGATTGGTCTATGAATTGGATGATGCCTTGTGGGCCTACCGGACAGCTTATAAGACACCTTTGGGAATGTCTCCTTCAAGTTGGTATTTGGAAAAGCATGTCATCTTCTGGTGGAACTGGAACATAAATCTTTTTGGGCACTTAAAGTTTTGAATTGTGATCTTCAGAAGGCCGGTGAGGAAAGGAAACTACAGTTGTGTGAACTGGATGAATTCAGAAAAGGCCTATGAAAATGTCAAGATTTACAAGGAACGGACTAAGAATGGCAGATAATTGCTTGTGAAACGAGAATTTCAAATTGGTGACCGAGTGCTAATGTTCAATTCAAGACTGAAACTATTTCCGGGGAAGTTGAAATCTCGCTGGTCCGTCCATTCACAGTTACAGATGTTTCCCCTTATGGAGTCATTGGTGTGGTCAACGAGAAAGGGGAAGCATTCAAGGTTAATGGATCACAGCTGAAGTTGTACCAAGGGCGATGTTTGGTTCATTCAACACTTTGGCTCCGGGATCCTGACTCTTCAAACTGATGCACCAAGGTCTAGCCAAAGACCGAAAAGACGGGCAGCTTGGTGGGAGGCAGCCCACCAGTATAAAACTTCTCTCTATTTTCTTTTTACACTTTCCTTTTACCTGCTATACTTTACTTTTAATCTATTGAGAGTTTTTATAATTTTTAGCATGAGCCCCGACTCCCCGATTTTAATAAAAACTCTGCCTGGTTCCACTTGAGTTCTTCTGGTTTGGCAGATTTAATCTTTCAAGTACTTCATTCTAATGCTACACTGAACTCAAGTGTGAGGAAATATCATGGCAATGTTCATCACGGATCAGGGAGTCCCTTAACACTCTTGATATTTCATTTCTGCATTTCTTGTGTTTGTTTTATTTAATTATTTTGGAAATGTTTTTATTTTTAAAATAATGAGGTTTTTTGATTAATGGTTTTAATTTAATATATTAATATATATATATATATAATAAAAATTAAAAAAAAAGTTTTCAACGTGTCCGGATAAATCCAGCCGGACGCAAATCCACATGTGACGTCCGGTTCTGCGTCCGCCAAGTTGATCCGGACATGTAAAAAAAAACAAATCTAATTAAAAAAAAATTAAAAAAAAAAGTTTTCAACGTGTCCGGCTAAATCTAGCCGGACGCAAATCCGGACATGAGACGTCCGGTTCTGCGTCCGGCCAAGTTGATCCGGACACACACACACAAAAAAAAAAATTGCGATTGTTTTCTAGGTTAATGTACTACTGTTTATTGTTATTATTTGCCATGTTTGGATGTTTTAATGCCTTGGTTCTCATAGAACAACTATGTGCCAAATATGTTCAAATAGAACATGCTGCTCGATCGGTTTCGGGTATTGGTGCATTATTTGCTTCTCTTTTCTTGCTGTTTAGGTTTTCTCACTGCATTTGTTTATCGATTAGAAACTCGCAACTTTGCTCTGGACGACACGCATACTGTCTGTGACTCATGAGGAATATCTCGACCCCTACAAACTTCAAGTGTGAGGAAGAACATCTTCCTCAATCTATAACACCAGGGGAGTCTCAGTTCCTAATTTACTTATTGATGTTCCACCTTTCTTGCGTTGAGGGTTTTTATTGCTTATGCGTCTATTATGAGTATAGCATGTTTTGAAAGATCTTTTCACTGCTTTTTCTATGAACAATGAGGACATTGCTCCTCTTAAGTGTGAGGAAGGAAAGACCTTTCCCTGAAACATGCTAGTTGTTCTTTAATGCCACACTTGCTTTTTGCTGCTCTAATGACTGTGCACACCAATAAAAAAAAATTAATTACAGGAGCATTTGAAATTAAACCAAGTGACAACCGTAAGAATCGTTTTGCTTGATGAGGTTTGATAAATAATTTTATTTAAAAAATACTCTATTTTCACTGAAACCAGGTGGATTAGCTAGTTGTGGAAACCAGATTATTTTAGCTTGGGATTTTGGAAATGAAGTGAATGTTTGGAATGAAAAGGATAAGGCAAGGTACTCCACTGATCAAAAATTCTTTCCTAGCAATAGCAGGCCTCGTCTATCCGGTTATTAAGTCTTAAGGGTGCCTTAACACCTATCTACCTAAGGTCTCGGGATCTGGGATAGTTGGCCCAACACCATCTCAAGGATAGAGAGAAAATCTGGGTTACGGAATAACTCTGCAAGATCTCAAATATTAGTTTGTTTATACATAACTCTTGAAGATAAATGCTTTCGCTTACAAAGGAGATAATTGCAGTTAAAATTTTTGATCATGAGTGTGTGGTGTTGAAAGGTATTGCGGAATAAGGCATTACTTCACACCCCTTGTCATCCAAAGGTTAGAGGAATGAAAATTAGTGGAAAGTCCCAAGCTAAACTAACTTGTTTTCTACAATCTAGTTTCTCTATGCTTTTACAAAATTGTTCTTCTTTCACTGTTTGTGAAAACCTACCTCTAAAGAGCAAGATTATTCTTTCATTTGTCACTTTGCTTGATTTTCCTCTGCATCTGTTTAATCTTGAGATTATGTGACGGTTTTAGAGATATTCTTATTCTTTAATTGCTTGAGGACAAGCAAAAGCTTAAGTGTGAGGAAGTTGATAAGTGTGAAACATATAGGCTTTTAAAGGTTTAATTACCTTATAATCTGCTATAATTTAAGCAATGTTTCCCACTTATTCTGTGTTTTTCCTAAGATTGATGTTTTGATATGAACTGATGCACTTTATATGTTAAATAGGAAAAACCCAGGGAAATGAAGATTTTACATCATAAGGATTACAACGCAACAAACGGGGAACAAATCAGGGAAAGAGACACAAAAATTGGTCGTGTCCGGGTCAACCTGGCCGGACGCAGAACCGGACGTCTCACGTCCGGATCTGTGTCCGGGTCAACTCAGTCGGACGTGACCCAAACGAGAATTATGTGCCCTGTCCGGATCCGGACAGCGATCCGGACATATTCCGAGATTCAGATCCAAAACCGCTCTCACGGCCGGATCCGGACACGATCCGGACATGTTTCGAGTTTCAGATCTAGAGGTTCTGTGTCACGTCCGGACCAGGACACAACCCGGACACAATCCGGACATCACACAGTGATGAAAAATAAAAACGCACTCGTACTGATAATTGGGCTTTCGGCGCAATTATCAGACGGGCGGCGTAATTATCATACCTCAGCTTATATTAAGCAGAAGCCATACTCAATTAATGCAGTGGACACCAAACTTCCACCAACGTCTGTCTATTTCCTCAGCCTATTTAAAGAGTCCTTGAGCCTTCATTTGAAATCGTCCCAGACTCTCAGAGTCTAATCCTCTCTTCATCCTCTCTACATACCACCCTCTCTTCCACGATAAAACCATCCATCTCCATTCACAAATCTTTCTCCGTAAACATTCACCCTCACTCACAGACAGAACCCTGCTCACTGTGCTTCATTTACCCTTGTCCGACCCACGTCCGGATCCGGACAGAACGTGTCCGGATTGCGTCCGACCCAAGACAGCCGGACAAGAGTGGAATTTGCAGAATCGTCTCGACGGCTTCTAAAACCAGTTTTTCTGCTAAATCCCTCTATCCTTATACTGTTTATACTGAGCATTGTTATTTTGTCTATGGCTGAGTAGTCGCTTTTAATTTCGGTTTACTATGTATCTCTTGAAATAATTATTTCTGAACCTTTGTGATTTTTTACAGTACAATAAAGTTCTTTACCCTTATGAATTCTTAGACTTGTTAATCTGATCAATTAATTGAGTCTATCAGTTTGTTAGCTTATAAGTGAGAACTGCGGCTATCAATTGACTACAGGGAAAGAACCGGTAGTATAGAGATGGTAATTCCTCTAAAAACACTAGCTGACCATTGATCTAGACTATGCTTAAAGCGATTAGTAAACAGTGGATTCATAACGAGAGTTAGGATTCGGTCTTTGCTAATTAGAATTCGTGGAGCGGGAGACCGAATACGAGTTATCCTTATTCTAGGGTTTTATTCAGAATATTGCAGAAATCACATAGGGGAAGAAATTGCAATCTAGAGAGAAGTAGTAAACCGGAATTTCCTTTATCAAACAAAACCAAAAACAAATTGTTTACATGTTATTTATTGTTTAGTGAACTCTTTTACAAACATTCACCATCACAAACAAAAACCCCCAATTTCCTGTTATTTATAGTTTTCCTTGTTTTGTGTGAAAGTAGAAATTAAACTAGCTGCTGCCTCCTTGGATTCGATACTCAGGGAATACTCCGAGATTTAAACTTGCTATAATCGACCGGTACACTTGCCGTTAGGTTAAACCCCCAGCACAATTTACCGTTAGGTTTTACCCCAACAGGATTTTCTTGTGTGGTCCGAGACTTATACAAGGACTAGGTCCCGGACCATGCATTATTCTGCAACATTTGACAGTTTTAATTGTCATTCTACACTTGTTTCTTTGTCCATTTCTTTTCTAATCTTTCCACATGTATCCTAGCATGTTCTAACACCATTATAACACATTAAACCTTCCTAATTCGTTGACCAAACTCATCACTTAATCTTTGATCATATTACATAAAATCCCACTCTTATTTCCTAACACTTGCAACTTAGTTTCCTAGGTTTCTAAGATGCACAATTGCTCACAACCCTTACTAACCCAATTGTTTCACTTACAATAATTTATACTCCATTATCCTTACTCATCTTGGTCATACTAATCCTTTATAACTTATTTCCCTTCCTTTACACATTATACACACTAATGCATTATTTCCTTGTAACTCATCTCTAACCCCATCTCAAGTGGTACTACTTATCAATTCTTTTCACAACTCTTCCTAGAGTGTGCTAACTTTATTTCTTCAAATCTAACTTCATAATCCATTGTTTACCAATTTAGATATACTAGACTTAGTCACATTGCATCTCCATGCACAATTTCCTTTCCTTTACATTTTCTACTCATCATTCTCAAGCTTGCACATAATTATGCATTTCTAATCATCTTCTTGACAACTTACATCCTTATTACTCCAAGTTTTACACAACTACATAACTTTCTTCCAATATAGCTCCAAGGTGATTAGTTAACCAAATTGAGCTCTAAAAACACCTAGTTAACCCTAGGTCATTCCTACTCACAATTACACTTAAAACACTTGGTTTCTACACTAATTTTGCCATAGCTTCTCTACTGTATTGTTATGCCCAAATGCATAGTTTTTCTTACCTAATCAACTCAAGCTAACCAAATCCTTAGTGGATATTCCCAACACACAAATTCCACTCAAATTACATTAATTCACATTACAATGCATAAATCTTAAATTGCTTGGCACTTAGGCCCTTAAATGACATGACACTTAGGCCCTCAAATGACATGGCACTTAGGCCCTTAAATGACATAATTTAACATATTAATCAACATAATAACCTGCACACAACAATAGTCTCATGGAAATTTATAAAGGTTCTTATAATTTATTTTATGATTGTTTCTCTAACTCATATGTCATTAGCTCTTTAGTCACAAGTTATAAACTGATTCATATAATTTCCTAGGTTAAATTAACCCATGTTTATAACCTAAGCTCTCGGCATTTATAATATCTATACATTAAATGCCTTAAAACCTTATATTATGTCATAAGTAAGATTATTAACCTTAGAAGATCAATATTTTGATTCCAACAGTTCAATTCTCGGCCTAGATTTACCAAGATGAGAATAATTCAGTTCATGTGTATAAACAAGAGCTTAACCCATGATTTAAGGATTTATGGCTTAATAAAGCTTACCCTTTGAAACCTCTTATAAGATGATTCTTTTGAGGGTTTTGGCTGATAAAAAGAAGCTAGAATATCCTTCATTCAATGTATGAAAAGATTGAGAAAAATTAGTTTAGGAAGAATACCCAAACCGGCCAAAGTGAAGGAAATGGAAAAATTGACTTTAAAGCCTCTTTTATACCTTAAGTCTTGCTAAGGACTTTCTCAGCTCCTTATATGCTTATGGCCAAATTGATGACTTCAAGAATGCCTGAGGGAAGCCTTGGTTGAAGGAAATTGATAGATAGAAATACTCCTTAGAAGATTTGGAAGTGAAAGGTAGTATTTTTGTGGTGTTTGGGTGGTATTAATCTACCATGGATGGGCTTTGAGTTCTTGGTGTTCTTGCTCAATAACAAGGGAAGGAGATGGTGTCTAGGAAGGTGTATGGGGACGGCAGCAAGGAGAGAGGAGGGAGGAAAGTAAAAGTAAGATATTTGTTAACTTAAGTGTAAAATAAGTTAAATAGTTACTTTTTCCTTACTTCTTCTTTTTCAAGGAAAATTGGCAGCATTAGGTAGTGAGTTAATAAGATTTAGGGATGCACTTTGGGTCCTAATCAAGGTTACACAAAGTCTTGAGCAAGTATTTGCATAAATTGTCATTATGGTATATTTTTGCGTTTTCTATGGTTTAACTTGTTTACCAATGTTTCTAAGGCATGTTTTAGCCTTATTACATCATAACTTGATGTTTAATTAGCATGTTTAGGTTTGGGGTATTTCAATGTAAGTTCTTTGTTTTTCAGTTAGGGTTTTAAAATTGCCGAGAGTGAAAAGAGAAAATAGAGGCACAGAGCATGTATGTTAGTGTTGTAAAATTACCGAGCGTGGTGAGAATAAAGTGGCGTAGTCACGCAGAGCATGAATGTTCCTTGTTCATTGGATAGGGTTGCAAATGTCGTGAGTGAAGGAGAATGAATAATAGGTAACATATAATAATAATAATAATAATAATAATAATAATAATAATAATAATAATAATATACAATCTATGCGGGTGAGCAGGTCGGGTGACCAGGTGAAACGGGTACCCGCGGACCCATTGACATCCCTACCAAGAAAGTTTAGACCACCGTTTCAGGTCAAATAAATCTAAATGGCTAAACTTACCTAAAGCGGAAGAGGAGGTTGGTTCAAGATGTCTAAAAAACTGGAAAAAAAAAAACCTAAATCAATACAAAAAGGGAAATTTTAATAAATACCACTCATTTTTACTTAATCCATGCCATTGTGTTTTTAAAATTACATAGGATAACATTAAGTTTTAATTAATTTCACCAGATAACATTATTGATATTCTACTAATTGTTCTGTTAAAATATTCGGAAAAATTTAAAATATCCCTGTTATTAGTTAACCACTTGACAGAGACTTATGAAATTTATTGATATAATAGACCTCTGTGGTTAACTAATAATAGGGTTATTTTAAAAAAATCACGGAAATTCACGAAGTAATAAAAAGAATATGAATGTGTTATCTAATGAAATTAGTTAAAACCCATTGTTATTCGATATAATTTTAAAGATACAGTGGTATTTCATGAATTAAACAAAAACTCAATCATATTTGGTAAAATTTCAACCATAATCTCTTATTGTAATACAAATAAATAACCGCCACAACAATATAGGTTTGTTAAAAACTATTATTGTAGTGCAAATAACACATTGCTACAGAAGTATCCGTTTGTTCTCTTTTGTCTAATTTTGATGTTATTTAGGAAGCTTTCTCTAATGCTATAGTGAGTCGTTTTCGAGTTTTAGGGTTTCATTGAAAAAAAGGGGAATTTCACATGTCCTTGAAATTTGAGTGAATTTTACAAAATATCTTTGAGGTTTTATTTTACTTTAAGGTTTCATTTTATTACAAAATACCCCTGAGGTTTTATCTTCTTTACGAGATACCCCTGATATTTCAATTTCATTACAAGATACCTTTGAGGTTTCAATTTTATCGTGTGATACCCTTTCATTTAAATTCGGATATATTATATTTTTATATCCCAATTTTACTCTCGCACCATATACCCCTATAATAACCTCAAAGACATATGGTCTAATTTTTTAAAAAATTAAAATTTTAATATAAAATACACAAAAAAATAAAGATCATATAAAATTTTAAATATTAATATAATTAAATAAAAAAATAATAATAAATGGAAATGACTAAATAAAAAAATAAATTATTTTGCAAAATAGACATAAATTGTTTAAGTTTATGAAGTGATGACTTAAAATCGTAAAAACGTTATAACAATAATATGAAGAATATTAAAAATAACAATTTCATATAGTACATAGAAAAACTCATTATTTAAAATTAGAAAAATAAAGTATAAAAATCATTAAATATGATTATTTGTTTGTATTTTGGAAGGGGATTTAGATAATCGACAATTTATTCCACATAAGATTTTTCCTAAATTGTTTATTTTGCTGAACTATTGATATCAAATAATATATTTGTAAATATATTTTTACAATTTATAAAAAAAATTAATAACTTCTTATATCTAATATAACTATTATAACTGTTTTATGATTTTAAGTCTACCACTAAATTAGTTTGAAAATTATGTAGCAATATATGCTTTTTTGAATACATTAATTTTTAAGTTTAGTCGTTTCTGTTTATTTTTAAAATTTTATGATTTGAATTTCTTTTGCTTTTATAATTTTTATTCATTTTTAAATTTGAATTTATATTTTATATGATCTTTAATTATTTTTTTGTACTTTATATATATTTTAAATTTTAAAAAATTGACCATATACCCCTGTGGTCTTTGCGGGGTGTATGGTGCGATGGTAAATTAAGGATATAAAAAAATACTATAATATATCAGAATTTGAACGAAGAGACATCTCGTAATAAAATTGAAACCCCTGAGTATCTCGTAATGAAACTGAAACCTCAGAGTATCCCATAATGAACCTGAAACCTCAGAAGTATCTAGTAAAGAAAATAAAACCCCAAGGATATCTCATAATGAAAATAAAACCTTAGAGATATCCTATAAAATTTGCTCAAATCTCATGGTTATCTTGTAAATTTCACAATAAAGGTTCAGAGGTTGCAATCAAAGACGAGGTTTTGTTTGGCACAATTTAGAGGAAGTGGCGTGCACAGTGAACTATGGAGCAGCCACATGATATGGTAGAAGTTATGTGGTTACTGACCGAATGTGTTGTAGAATATTTTTGTTATTTAACTTTTAAAAAATTATAATTTATAAAATATAAATTCAAAATGAAAAATTATATTACTGTTCATCTAAATTCAAGTTCTTAAAACAGAACACCACTCATAGATAATTTAGATAAGTTTGATTTTTTTTAAAAAAAAATATGTTTATGTGGAAATTTAGGAGACCATGGAAACAAAAACATGAGAGAGGAAGGAACTCTAGCCTAAAAGAAAAACAAAAGTGAGATTAATTTTGATCAACATGTTTAGGTTACTACGAATGTCAATATATTGTAAAAGTGAAAAAAAAAATCCAAAATAACCTCCTATAACAAAAATATTACCCATATTAACCTTCTTTCAAATCTACTTCCTACAATAGCACTCCCGGATTCATCAATTATGAAATTAGAAATCGTCTCTTGAAGAGACGATTTCACTTATCCCCGCGCCACATCAGCCACTAACTTAGCGGGACGGAGGGGAACGAGAAATATTTCATGAAATCGTCTTTACAAGAGACGATTTCACAAAATTGTCTTTACAAGTGACGATTTCACGAAACCGTCTTTTAAATAGACAATTTCTTGTCTAATTAAGACAACGGCTTATTATTTCTACAACAGGTTCAATTGTCATCGCCTCTTGAAGAGACGATTTCACCTGTTTACAGCACTTGGAAAATTTTCTAAGTGTTAGAACACCACAATTGAACAACACATACTTAGGAAAATTTTCCAAGGGTTGTAACACCACAAATTCATAACAAACAACATGTACATATTATGAACTCCCACACAATGACGATACTCAGTATCACTTCAACACAGATGTAACAATACATAAACACAAGAAATTAAAATGTGAACCAAATATAATAGTTTATATGATAAACAATAGTTATAAAATTTAAAATTGTTTACAAAATGTAACAAATCATGAACCTACATCATCTACGTCTACATCACACACACGTCCTAGGCCCACTAGGTGTAGGATCCTCAACCGCTAATGCGAAAGTAGGAGATAGGGCATGACCAATAAGATCCGTACATCATAATGATGTCAGGAATCACTATCTCTAGTGGTGCTCCAAGAGTGGAAGTAGAAGCTAATGCAAGGTCTGTAGCTGGCGTCGTGATGTCAAAGTCCCTGCTCGTCCCAGCACCGGAAGATGATGCCCCGTGAAAGCCTGAGCTGCTCCCAAGATACACAAACCCAATGGTGTCGACCCTGCTACGTAGGTTCAACGACCTAAGACATGGGCATGCTACTGGTGATGTCGAACACCTCATGATGATCTACTAGCTCGGTAGCTTGATCATGTGCATGTCCTCTTCCTTTGCCTCGACCACACACACGACGACCACGCCCTTCTCTTCCACCCTGATCCGCAGCGGCATTTGCATCTTCATCGTTAGGGGCAGCTACTGGGACATGTTATAGCCGTGGGAGGATGTAGTATGTGTTTTTGTACTCGTCTCTCATCATCCGTAGACTAGCAAGAGCATCATCGACGCACATTGCCTCTAGCATGCCGATGACCTCATTTGTGGTCTCCCCCTACACCACAATTCAACAAATGAATTTAATAAAGTAATAAGTCATAATACTAAAATAAAACAAGTTAAGTCAGGTTTACTTACCATGTATCCCAACAGAGCTCCCGTACGGCCAACATATCTCGTGTTACGACCGTACCACTCTTGGTAAGCAGGACCAGCATCATCCAACTGTAGATCGATGACTCTCTCAGCGCGCAAGTTCCACAGGGCAATGTACTCCGAATAGTGAGTTGCCCAGTTCCAATCAGTGCTGCCTCTCAAGTTGATGTTGTGTAGATCTACTTGTGCATCGTTCTCGTCTGTCCTAGGATCAGCCGGTGGAAATTGAATCCCTCCAAACTACCGCATCACACGATCCGGGAGATGCCACTCCACTATATGAAAGCATATATGTGGCACCCGAGTTCGTGCAATGTGAATACTAACCAAGCAGTACAAAGGAGGGACTATAACACCACCTTCGTATAGGGCTGCCAGACAATCTAAAACAACGAAAACAATTAGGGGCACTATGTTTGTGAAATGAAACAACAAAAACATACACAAAATAAAAAAACAACACTAACCTGATGCGATGTCTGACTGTTAAAGGCCTCTCTATAGTGAGTGAGGACATGCTTAGAGTGGCCGGTCACATCAAAATCAACATGCGAACGATGGGCAAGCGGAAGAGAAGGAAATGGACCAGCATGACGGGCAGGGCGAGGGATGGGAGCTATATAAGAAAATCTCTCCCACGCCCAGACCTGTAGGATGACCAGCGCCCCAGCAATACCACTATCTATCCCCAGTATCAGACGCCAGACACAGCTGTCGGTACAACCATGCCAGCCAGGCGGAACCCCAACTGTACTACCCGGCCTGACGGAAGTCCTCCAGGAGCGGCAAAAACATCAGGTAGACCTGGTTCCCCGACCGATCAACAAAAATGGTGCCACCCAATAGCATCAGTATATAAGCTCTGGTGTGCCTCATGACTGTCATCTGATATGCATCCTCAGGTAATTGACCAAAAGTAGAACCCAACCAACTGAGCTTGATCCTACTATGATGTCTAAGATCTGCCGGTCTAGCTCCAAGGAGATCGTCGCACAATGCTCCCCGATCTCTATGTGTGCTACCCATGACTGGTAGTCCGTCTATAGGTAGCCTAGTAAGCAGAGCAATGTCCTCTAGTGTGATGGTGGTCTCTTCTAATGACATGTGGAAAGTGTGTGTCTCTCGGTGCCATCTCTCGACCAGTGCGGTGATCAAATGATAGTCCAAGGAGATGAACTCTAGACTGGCTATCCCAATGAATCCAAAAGCCTCTAAATATAGGCGCATCCTATCATCGTAACGAACACACCCGCTACATCGTAAACTAGCCTTAAAGCGGCAACAATGTAGTACCTGATACTCATTCTCATCCCACACGGACCTAGACCTATGACTACGCTGATGTCTAAGTATAGAACCATGAAGTGGACGGGATCCATGTGTAACTGAATATTAAATAACAAACATTCAACCATATTAAAAGCTTGTATTTAAAAAAATATTGCTATTTGACTCGATGAGTGCAGACATGTCCACCTAAACACACCATTGCATCATCATAGATTTAATCCAAGGCAATCTCCATTTGACTGATTGCAGACACAAGGCAAGAACATAACACTGAAAGTAATCAACTTTGCACTATTGTTCAACCAATTCAAGAATTAATACTCTTGTTCAACCATAACAAGTAGGTTGTAGTTGTAGTATCATCAAACACTACTGCACCTAATAATAGTATACCTTAATCATATCAACTACCGATATTCCACCGAATCATCAAAACAAAACACCAAAAAAATAAACTAACACTAATATTGCAAATCATCAATTAATAGAATTATTTAATCATATCAACTACCAATAGTTTCACAAAGCTATTCAAATAATAAATTAACACTACAATTTCAAAAGGGATAACAATAAGTCAACAAATTTATAAAATACCAACTCCCCCAAAAATCCCTAATTTTCTAGGGCAAGAAATTACCTTAAAATTTGATGTAAGTGTTGAAACTAACTGTGGATGTTGTTGCAGTTTGGCGGTGGCGGTTGTGTTTTCCGGCACCGGAGGCGTAGGTGGGGCGGTGGAGTTTCTGGCTGCACGCAGTGAGGAAGGGAGAAGGGGATAGTTCGACTGAGGAGAATGAGGGAAATGAGGAAGGGGAAGGAAAAAATCGGTGAAGTAGTTGGAACCCATGAAATCGTTTTTACAAAAGACGATTTCTGTCTTTCTAAAGAAATCGTTTTTTGAAAAAAAAACGATTTCACAAGTAATAGAGGAAATTTTCTCGCGCCCGCCTATGACTGAAGAAATCGTCTGTTGGAAAAACGATTGCACAAATCGTCTTTTCTAAAGACGATTGCACAAATCGTCTTTTCTAAAGACGATTTCACTGATCTTCCGTCCAGTTGAGTCAAATGCCTACATGGCACGGAGATAAGTGAAATCATGATTTCTAGTTTTGTAATTAATGAAATTGTCTCTTGAAGAGACAATTTTTCCTGGAGTGTTATTTTAGGAGTTAGTTTTTGGTGGAGGTTAATATGAGGAATATTTTTGCTAGGGAGTGTTATTTTGAATTTTTTTTCCTTGTAAAAGCAAATCACATATTCAGGTGCACCTTATAATATGCACCAGAGTGTAATTTTACTTTGCCCATGGTTAATATTGCATCCACAATATGCATCCTGCACAAGAAACCATAACAAAATTAAGGCAAGTCTGAGTAGATCACCAATAGAAGTCTGATTAGTCATTTTTTTGTAGTTGTTTTCGCAGTCAAGAGACAGGGAAACCAAACCCAACTATCAAGTCACAAGTGGGTTGCTTCCCTCTTTTCAAGTGATAAACACTGAACAAGAGCCAGGTTCAAGAAAATTGTTGTAGATTTTGAGAGAATAATGACCGAAAACGAAGAAGAAAAACGAAGGAGAAGAGAGAGGTTTGAGGAAACTTGGTTTAGGGTTTCGAATTCGCAAGTCTGAGAGCGTCTACTTACAACCCTAAAAAACCCATCTAATATAGACAGACTCATCTCAAAAATAAAAACCCGATATGGGCCCGAAGCCCAAACCGTACTATACCGCGGGGGCTTCGCCCCCCGCACCCCCTAACGGTCCAAGCGGGGGCTTTGCCCCCCAAACCCCCCCGAATGATGGGCCCCCTGTAATTGTAAGCCCAGCCCACAATAGATTTTAAGTTAATTACAATAATCTCCACCTTGACGAAAAATCTCCGCTAGCTTTACAAAAACAAGAACAAACTACTAGCTGGGGAAGGGGATTTTAATTTCTTAGCACTTGAGAACTTGAGCTAAGTTCAAACAATGTCTGAACTTCTCTGTGGTGACTGGCTTTGTCAACATATCAGCTGCATTCTCTGAAGTATGAACCTTATCTAACAAGATCTCGCCTGAAGCAACCAGCTCCCTAATCTTGTGAAACCTGACATCAATGTGCTTCGTCCTGGCATGGTAAACTTGGTTCTTAGCCAGGTGTATAGCACTTTGACTGTCACAAAGCAACTGAACTCCACCTTGCTCAACACCTAACTCAGTCACAAGTCCTCGAACCCATAGTGCTTCCTTAGCTGCTTCTCCTAATGCCATGTATTCAGCTTCAGTGGTAGACAACGCAACAACAGACTGTAGCACAAATCTCCAACATATGGGGCCTCCTGAAAGAGTAAATACAAACCCTGTAGTAGACCTCCTGTTATCCAGATCACCAGCATAGTCTGAATCCACATACCCCACAACTGCTGAACCTACTTCCTGGACTCCAAACACAAGTCCATAGTCATCTGTACCCTTCAAATACCTGAGAATCCATTTCACTGCAGCCCAGTGATCTCTCCCGGGATTGGACATGTACTTGCTCACTTGACTAACGGCTTGGGCCAAGTCAGGTCGCGTGCAAACCATAGCATACATCAAGCATCCAACTGCACTCGCATAGGGAACTCGAGCCATATCTGCAACCTCCTCCTCAGTGTTTGGGCACTGAGATAATGAAAGTCTAAAGTGATTCGCCAGAGGTGTACTTACAAATTTGGCATTTGTCATGTCAAACCTGTCAATCACCTTCTCTATGTAACTCCTTTGAGACAACCACAATCTCTTGGAGTTCCTGTCCCTGCGAATCTCCATCCCAAGGATCTTTTTAGTAGCACCTAGATCCTTCATATCAAACTCTCTTCCCAGAAGGATCTTCAACTCGTCAACATATTTCTTATTCCTCCCAGCAATAAGCATATCATCAACATACAATAGTAGAAACATGGGAGTGCCATCTTCAGTATGCTTAACATAAACACAGCAGTCATACTCACATCGCTTGTAGCCAATCTGCAGCATGTAAGAGTCAAAACGCTTATACCACTGCCTTGGAGCTTGCTTCAAGCCATATAAGGATTTCTTCAGCCTACACACAAGATGCTCCTCTCCAGGCTTAATGAACCCTTCAGGCTGCTGCATATAGATTTCTTCCTCCAAATATCCATGGAGAAATGCTGTTTTCACATCCATCTGCTCGAGATGCATATCCCAGCTAGCCACCAAAGCTAACACAACTCTGATAGAGGTGTGCCTAACAACAGGAGAGAAGATCTCTTCATAATCAACTCCTTTATGCTGAGAGTAGCCCTTTGCTACTAGTCTGGCCTTATATCTCACCCTTCTTTTTTTGATGCCCCGGGTTTCTTCTTAAAAACCCACTTGCATCCAATTGGCTTCTTGCCTTTTGGGAGAGGAACAAGATCCCATGTCTGATTCTTTCTTAGACTCTCAGACTCCTCCACCATGGCACCCAACCATTCTTCTTTCTCTTGGCTAGATATAGCCTCTCGAAAACTGGATGGATCATCTGAACCAACTACAAGAGCATAGTTGACCACTTCTTCATAGCCGAATCTCTGAGGTGGCTTAATGACACGTTTCTGTCTGCCAGAAACTAGGGACTCCACCTGCTGATGATTCTGATCTGTCTGCTTATCTGCTGTAGCTTCTGAACTAGTGGTAGTCTCACTAAAACTGTTCCCCAGATCTGTTATGGGACCAACATTAGTCTCAAGTGTAGTAGTCGGTTCCTAATCTAACTTTGTCTGTTGCAGCATATACTGCTCATCAAAAAACAACATCTCGACTGAGGACCTTCTTCTTAGCCACAGGATCCCATAACTTGAAACCTTTCACACCTTTCTCAAACCCCAGAAAGATGCACCTCTTGGACTTGGAGTCCAACTTGGATCGTTCGTCACTAGGAATCAGAACATAAGCAGGACAACCAAATATCTTCAAATTAGATAAATCAATATCTACTTCATTCCATACCTCTTCAGCGACCTTCTTCTCAAGGGAGCTCCTTGGTGATCTATTAATGAGATAGACTGCCATGTTTACTGCTTCTGCCCAGAACTGCTTTGGGAGCCCTGCATTCAGCCTTAGACACCTGGCCTTCTCAGCAATTGTGCGATTCATTCTCTCACTGATGCCATTCTGCTGAGGTGTTTTTCTCACCGTGAAATGCCTCTGAATACCATGCTCCTCACAAAATTTCTGAAACCTCGAATCAGTATACTCTGTTCCATTATCAGATCTCAGATACTTTACCTTCCTTCCTGTTTGATTTTCTACTTCAGCTTTCCAAATCTTAAACTTGTCAAAGACCTCAGATTTGTGCTTCATGAAATAGACCCAGACTTTCTTGGAATAGTCATCAATAAATATAACAAAGTACCTGGAACCTCCTAGAGACAGCTCCCGAGTTGGCCCCCATACATCAGAATGCACATAGTCGAGAAGACCCTTTGTCGTGTGTTGGCCAGTTTTGAAGGATACTTTTTGACTGTTTTCCCATCACACAGAACTTACAGAATCCCATCTTACAGTTCTTCAAACCATCCAGAAGGCCACGCTTGTGCAACTCAGTCAAACCTTGCTCACCAATATGCCCCATACGCATATGCCACAGAGCAGTGTTGTCACTTTCAGATATGACAGCAGCAACTTCACCTGCTATAGTGCTCCCCACCAGTTGGTAGATGTTACCTCTGGTAAGTTTTCCCTTCATCACTGTCATAGAACCTCTGGTTATCCTCAAGTATTCATCATCAGACTTGTAATTGAACCCGTTTCTATGCAGAGTACCAATAGAAATCAAATTTTTCTTCAGATCCGGAACATGTCTTACATCAGTCAGCGTCCTGATGATGCCATCATGCATACGAATCTTGATCTGCCCAATACCAACAACACCACACGGGCTGTCGTCTCCTAACCGAACAGATCCTTGATTTCTCGCCTCATAGATATTAAACCACTCCTTGTTAGGAGTCATATGAAACGTACACCCTGTGTCCAGAATCCAGGAATCTGGAGTGCTGCTTGAGGTTACTGAAAGCATGTCTGAATCTCCACTATTTGAAGCAGCCTCCTGAACAACATTTGCAGTTTTCGAAGAATTTTCTGAACTCCCATTGTTCTGTTTCTTATTTGGACAATCTCTCTTATAGTGACCTTTCTGACCACATCCGTAGCAGGTAACATGTTTCCTGCTTCTGGACTTAGATTTGCCCCTTGCCTTGCCTTCAGATTTTATGTCCTTCTGTCTACCCCTTTCCTGGTTGTTAAAAACGTACAACCCATCACCTTGAGACTTATCTCCACTGGTATGTTGCATGCGATCGTTCTGCGCAACGAGCGCTGCAGTTACCGTCTCCAGTTTTATCGAATCCTTCCCTGCGGTGAGGGCTGTAATCAGAGTCTCGTATGCAGGGGGTAGCGAACACAACAAGATCATGGCTTGGTCTTCATCATCCACTTTTACATCGACACACCCTAAATCCCCAATAATCTGATTAAAAGTATTAACGTGTTACCACATCTGAACCTTCAGACATCTTCAACCCGTATAACCTTTGTTTCAGATATAACTTGCTGGACAACGACTTCGACAAATATGTTTTCTCCAGTTTATCCCAGATCTCCTTAGAAGTTTTAAGATCAATTACCTGGTAAACCACTTCGTCTGCAAGACACAAACGAATTATCGATGCCGCCTTCTCCTGCATCTCGTCCCAATCTTCCTGTTTCGTGGCTTCTGGTCTAGAATCCAGAAGCGCCTTCTGCATTCCCTGCTGCGTAAGCAGATCCTTCACTCGCCGCTGCCAAAGGGCAAATTCCCAGTTCCATCGAAACGTGAGATTTCGAACTTCATAGAATTCGCCATCGCAACCAGAGAGCTCTGATACCAATTGTTGTAGATTTTGAGAGAATAATGACCGAAAACGAAGAAGAAAAACGAGGAGAAGAGAGAGGTTTGAGGAAACTCGGTTTAGGGTTTCGAATTCGCAAGTCTGAGAGCGTCTACTTACAACCCTAAAAAACCCATCTAATATAGACAGACTCATCTCAAAAATAAAAACCCGATATGGGCCCGAAGCCCAAACCGTAAAAACCCTACCCTACGCCCCCCCCCCCCCCCCCAAACCCCCCCCCCCCCCGAATGATGGGCCCCCTGTAATTGTAAGCCCAGCCCACAATAAATTTTAAATCAATTACAATAAAAATTTTATCAGTGGTTTCCTAAAACATAGAAGCATAAGCTCAAAAGTCGAATCCTTCCCTGGTATGTTGCCTGCGATCGTTCTGCGCAACGAGCGCTGCAGTTACCGTCTCCAGTTTTATCGAATCCTTCCCTGCGGTGAGGGCTGTAATCAGAGTCTCGTATGCGGGGGGTAGCGAACACAACAAGATCATGGCTTGGTCTTCATCATCCACTTTTACATCGACACACCCTAAATCCCCAATAATCTGATTAAAAGTATTAACGTGTTGTACCACATCTGAACCTTCAGACATCTTCAACCCGTATAACCTTTGTTTCAGATATAACTTGCTGGACAACGACTTCGACAAATATGTTTTCTCTAGTTTATCCCAGATCTCCTTAGAAGTTTTAAGATCAATTACCTGGTAAACCACTTCGTCTGCAAGACACAAACGAATTATCGATGTCGCCTTCTCCTGCATCTCGTCCCAATCTTCCTGTTTCGTGGCTTCTGGTCTAGAATCCAGAAGCGCCTTCTGCATTCCCTGCTGCGTAAGCAGATCCTTCACTCGCCGCTGCCAAAGGGCAAAATTCCCAGTTCCATCGAAACGTGAGATTTCGAACTTCATAGAATTCGTCATCGCAACCAGAGAGCTCTGATACCAATTGTTGTAGATTTTGAGAGAATAATGACCGAAAACGAAGAAGAAAAACGAAGGAGAAGAGAGAGGTTTGAGGAAACTCGGTTTAGGGTTTCGAATTCGCAAGTCTGAGAGCGTCTACTTACAACCCTAAAAAACTCATCTAATATAGACAGACTCATCTCAAAAATAAAAACCCGATATGGGCCCGAAGCCCAAACCCTAAAAAACCCTATGCCCCCCAACCCCCCCCCCCCCCCCCGAATGATGGACCCCCTGTAATTGTAAGCCCAGCCCACAATAAATTTTAAATCAATTACAATAAAAATTTTATCAGTGGTTTCCTAAAACATAGAAGCATAAGCTCAAAAGTTATACACCACTTCCGCCATTCAGTAGTATCTTGTGCTTTTAGACTTTTGAGAGAAGATGATTGCAGTATCCCTAATTCATAAAGCTACCTTTGTTCAGTAACAAAAGACATCTGCCTGGTAATCTTTAATTGAGCCCTGCAACTCGTCGAAGTCAAAGGGATGAGTTGGCGGCTGCAAAATTTTCCAGGATATGCGTCAAGCTGTTGACTTCCTTCTCTTCCCTACGAACCCCCAGAAAGACTGCAGCTCATCCACATTGATGGTTGCCGCGACATCGTTTCCCTTTCTACGACCGTACTACTCCACACTTGAGAATGGGAGCTTGATTTCCCCGGTATTTTAAGGATATACTCAGTAGTTGAAACATTATGTTGTAAGAAGCAGTCTCTAATATTGATGGATATTTCTATGCCGTTAAAGTTTTATACATTTCAAGAACTCAAGAATCCTGCCTTATTAAACACCTGCAGCATGGATGATGGGACTCTACTTGAGATAATGGAGACGTCAGCAGTAAATTGACATGTTAACCCGGATAATACCTCAATGCAAACAGAATGTTGAATCCCAATGAGTGCCTCAACTTTTCAAAAATGTGCAACAAATACAACAGTCCCAAAACTCTATATAAATCAATTGAAACTAATGCATCCCTCCCTCTACCAACGAACAACAAGCCTAGTGTGTCAAAGTGAGACCATCTCAAGAAAAACAAATCTTCAACCTGTTCGAATAGGCATGAAAGAAGTCATCGCAAATAACTACAGCACTTGCGCAAGCTGGTGAATACAGTGAAAGGTGAAAGCAAAGCTCTTAGTTGTGCCAACACCTGCAGCACATTAACCTATCAACTTTCATGTGTCAGATCAGATGACATTCAATCTTCATCACCAGGAAGTAGGAAATCTTGCATCTTCTCCCTGTAGATGAGCCATTCAGGAATGTTATGTTAGCCCACACTTAGCTGCAGGTAATTTCCAGCAGCATCAACCAAGGAACAGTAAGCTAAACTTGTGGATCATTGAAACCACTGGTAAAAGAATCTAAAGGCACAAATGGGGTCGGGACGGACACAAAAATGTATCAAAAGCTCGCTCAGATTGCATAACGAAAAAAAAAAAAGTAGAGACTTACATCACCCCGTTAAGTTTAGACGAGGTGCAGACTTTCTCCCTATGTGTAACTGGTTCAGGAAGGAGGGAGTAATAATTTTGAATAGCAGAAGGATCTTCTGGAAGAATCTGTGTCCTGCAACTCAAGCAGCAGGAGGCCCTAAATCTATCACAAGATGATGTCTCACTGATGGAGGTCTTCAAAATTGGCAATTCCGATCTGTTGAATGGACTGTTGCAGAGCCAGCAGAATGATTCTGGGGGAAGAGACTCATCCCAATTGAGATTGAACTTCTTCTGACGCCTTTGGGATGCCAATTGTGATTTGGAATCCACATATGTATCTTCGAGTTTGTTGAAGCTAAAAGGAATGAGTTTCCCAGCTGTTCTAACAATAGTGCATTCACGAGATGGGTTTTCAACCTGCATATTGGTAGAAAATATTAAACAAATTTTCAACAAGCATTTTATCTCTTTCTTAAGTTTGAGTGAAAAGCTCTCTGTCACAGTCCCTATATATTGTTTGCTTGAAACTAAAACAGAGAATCTACTTCTTACCTGTAGGAGGGCAACAAATGATGACACCAGATCATTAATGCTTGAATTAGGGTATTTCGGTGCATCCATTATCTTCAATCTGCCCTGCCATATTATGTTATTGATGAGACTGAATTCAAGATATCTGCCCCAAACATATACATGTGCTTTGACGAATAGATTCTCTCTACTATTCTCACCGAACTTTTACCTAGCTAGTTAAATACAGAGAGAATACTCTTCCAGCTTGCGAATATTGAAGTTGCATGGAATTTCAGAAAATAGGTTGATAACGTTACACAAGATGTACACACTCCACTACAAAATATAAAGAACATCAAAAACCACAGATGAGACAAGTAGCTAACCCATCTCGCTGGCAGAGGGTGCTAAGTTCCTGTGCAAGACAATCACGTAATGGAAGCAATACAGGGACTTCCCATCTAGCATCCACATATTGTATGTCCGCTGATAAAGAATAGCCCTGACCCTGGAAAGAAATTTTAGCATAACCATCAAGAAGCAACATTAGTAATAGGGAATCTGTACTAACTTTAGACACATTTATCTAAGCTGACAAAACTCTACAGTTGATATATGGAGACAAAAAAACCTTGACAGTTGCAGTCAAAACATGGCGTGCAATCCTAGAGGTGCAAGAACCTAGCACCAACTTGTTGTATCCATTATCAGTTGCAATCTGCGCACAGAAAAGGCCGTATCATTTGTGAGAATTCCATGATCCAAAAAAGAGAATATATATATAATATATAACAAACAGCAGCACAAGAGAAACTGGAAGAAGAAGAAGAACAAGCAAGGATAAAAGAATGCCTTTTGCAAGCATAGCATTCGCAAGTGAAGAAGTAAATCTTCTTTTCCTGTTGCATCGTTGGTAGCATCAAGCATAACTTTTAACCTATCTCTTCTGTTATCATTATCACTAAGAGAATATATCTCTTCAATTGAAGCAACATGAAAATTCTTTTCTGGTGGAGATAACTCCAATACGGTTAACTTCATTTGTTCAATAGTATAATCCACTGCATCTCTGGAGATCCCTTCCAGAGCTAAACTTTCATCAACATAAGCAACTCCCACACTGAACACTGATCTCGATTTGTCCCTGCTAGCTTCAAAGTTCTTCAATGCCTTCTGTTGCATCTCATGCACAAACTCCAGAGCTACCCTAAAAATTGAGTGTTCGCATTATATTAACACATTTAAAAAAAGAAAAAACAGAGCAAACTCTCAACATACATATATATAGCTTATAATAAACGTATGCGATTACTTCCCAATTTCATATAGTAATCATTTTGACGAGCTAAAAGTGCACACGAGAGAGACAGGGACTAAGAGAAAGAAACCATAAAAATTCCTAAGCTACAAAATAAACTCTTGACACATTAGTCAAACAGGTAATATAATACTGTACATTCAAAAGAGAAACCTATTCTTCACTCAAAAGAGAGATGCTTCACCATCGTAAGTTCAACTTTCTACAATCAACTAAAAAGCATCCAAACTATCACTCTTTGATTCACGAATCCCATCGAAGCAATGACCATTACCTGGAAGAAGCACCCCCGGAGAAAGCAACGAGAACCTTGTCAGATGGATTAATCATGCCATTGGAAGTGACAGCAAATCTGAACTTCCCAAACAATGACCCACGGAAGCACTCAGCACAAAACCTCCCGTCCTCACCGCCTCCGGCGCCCCCGGCTACGGCGTCGTTTACTTTGCACTTCACGCAGATGCTCTGGTGGCTAACAGATTCTGTTGGAGCTGGTGAGGTTCCGTTACTCGCTTCCTTCTTCCGTGATACCGACTTGTCCATACTATCTTCCTCCTCGTTGTAACAGCCAGAATTGCATCCCGAGTTACTACACGCCATCTTCTCTCTCTGGATTTTTCACACATCAAGCAATAAAAAAGCATATCAATTGAGGGATAGAAATTTTCCGGAGAAAACTGAAACATAAGAAAGTATGATAAGGAAAGCTGAATATAAAGTCTGACGTACCGCTGTTTTCAGCAAGTAGTGAACCAGGATGGGCGTACAAATGGCATCTAGTTATGGATTTGCTGTGCCCATATGCTAAACAAACGGTCTTCACATTAGATTGACTCAGGAGGAGGGACAAATTAGAAAATATTCATTCAATTCCGAAAGACCCAAACGCTGACGATTCAAATCCTAATTTGGCATATTCGAAAGCCTTAGAAGACACAACTGTAATAAGATTGCTCACCTAAAACATTAAATTTCTATTCCATATTCACGTCTTACCTCTTCTGATTTGCAAAATCGTCCCCAATTGAAGAGCCTTTCCCAGTCTTGCCTCCTCCAAAGCCGAGACTCCACTTAGTTGCAGGCTGAAGGCTTGCTTAGAAGACGTGAAAGGTTTTTACGGCTTACAAGTGAAGAGAGAAAGAGAGAGGGAGATGGTACTCAGTATTGCAGCGCAGCAGCGAGAGGGAGAGGCAAATCAACCATGGAGAATAAAATAAAGGGAAATTTCATCACATGTCATTATATTTCTTATAAAATATCACTATATTTTTTATAAATATCCATAATATATCATTATCAAAAGGAAAAAAATACTCCTATTTATTAACAAAATAGGTTTAAAGATCATAATATATCTCTAATTGTTAAAAAATATTTAAAAATTCACAAAAAAATCAAAATGCTATAAATATATAAAAATAAAAATATTACAAAAATTGAATAAAATATAAAAGTCATGTAATATTGAAAAAACTAAATATTTCTTAAATTTTTTTTAAATCATTCATTACCTTAAAAATGAATATAAAGTTTTAAACATATAATTTATACCAATTTTTCAATCAATTTATACCAATTAAATACCATAATTTATACTATACATTTTTAAATTATCCTTTTTCTATAAAATTAATTTATTCAAATTAAATCAAACTGTATTTTAAAGAAAATATTCAAAAAAATATTTTAAAAAATTATATTCTATTTTGTAGATAACTTTATAATATAATACTTTATACATAAGAAAAATATTATGTCATTATCTAAAGATAGAATATAAATTTTTAAAATATTTTTTTGATGAAATTTTCCTTTAAATAAAGTAGTTTTAATTAATAACTAAGTTTCATCAGCAATGTCTTATAAAAAGTTAAAATAAAATCAGATATGTTTTCTCTTAACAGCAGGTAGACGCTGCGGGACGGCCGCATCCAACAACGTACAACCTTGTGTATTTGGCAGTCCAGTCAGCAGTTGACTGGACTGTTTTGCTGACTGGGCTACTTTTTTATTATATTAACTTTAATTGGTTGTAACTTTTAAAATATAAGTCCAAAATGGAAAAAAATTATATCATTGTTCATCTAAATTCAAGCTCTTCAAAACAAGACCAGACATGGATATGTTTTGATAACTTTTAAATTTTATATTATTTACATGTATATATCCATATATCAATGAGACTTGTGATTCATAACATCATTTTAGTGTATCATAATATCACTTTTAATGAATCATAATATCAAAATTAATGGATCATATCTTCATTTTAGTGTATCATCGCAAACATATAATAATAAAAATTTTACACAATAATACAACACAAAATAATATTTGGTATGTATGAAAAATACGTGATTCACCATATAAGGTTTAAAATGCATCATACAACAATAATAATACACTATAAAACAATAATAATTTTTATTGGTTCTGAAATTTGTTATCTAATTCATCACTTATTAGTTAATGAATTAATGAGTCATAATATTAAAATTAATGAATCATATCTTCATTTTAGTGTATCATCATAAACATATAAAAAATAAAAATTTCAAACAAATTTCAATACAAAACAATATTTGGTATGTATGAAAAATACATGATTCATCATATAAGGTTTAAAATACACCATACAACAATAATAATACACTACAATATAATAATGATTTTTTATCGGTTCCGACGTTTGTAATCTAATTCACCAGTTATTACTTAATGAATCATAATATCAATTTTAATGAATCATAATATCAAAATCAGTGAATCATATAATCATTTTAGTGTATCATCGTAAATATATGAAAATAATTTTTTCTAAAGTTGTCAAAACATATCCATGTTTGGTCTTATTTTGAAGAGCTTAAATTTAGGAAAACGGTGATATAATTTTTTTTCATTTTCGACCTATATTTCAAAAGTTACAACCATTTAAAATTTATTATATTAAAAATGTTATACAGTCAGCATAATGCATGACACCTCAGTGCCACATGGCACGGCCCATACATTGCTTCACGTGGTCGTTCCGCACAATCTAATTTTCTTAAAGTTACATATACGTATGTATGTTCGCTGGTAATACATTAAAGTTAAAATACTCTTTTTTATTCATTGTACCAATATTTTATCACTTAATAAAATCTTATTACCAAATAAAATAAACTTAAATTTTTCTTTTAAAATTTTTTCTTTTTATTTAAATGATTACATTTTTATCAAATAAATCTATGTTTTAATTTTAAAAGTTTTATATTCCTACTTAAATATCTATATTTATATTTAACAAATCTATACTTTCATTTAATAAATATACACTTTTATTTTACAACTATATTATACTACTACATAACATATACCATAAACTGATGTTTTCAAAATATATTATAACGAATAAAATATAAAAATTTTGGGAAACGATTAACGTTCATTTAAAAAGATATCAGACTTATAACTAATATGTGACATAAATAAAATGAAATAATATCTTGAACCTAAAAATATACTAATTAAGATAAAAAGTAGTTTTTAAAATAGTTTCAAAAATAACTATGATTCACTTAATAGATATTGAACTGTTGATAAAATAAATAAAACATATAAACACAGTAATATGTATCATTTAATTGCAAAACTAATTTAGTTTACACTTATCAAATAACAAATAAGGAATTATTGTATTCGGACGGCTCTTTAAAAATGAATAATAGTAAGTGAAAATTAAATTATACGTGAACTTATTCGTTTGAATTTCTTTAACTTGAATATCTCACCTAGTTTTTGTCTATACAAGCCCTTAACTGAACTCGTCTTCTTTTTGAAATATATTATTCAATCCACAGTGAAGGACGAATAATTTCCACGTGCTTACATATATAAATATAAATTAAAATCTAACTTTATCAATTTTTAATAACATTTTATAAATTAGCAAAAAAATATAATGACATTTTATAAGAATTTTCTCCTTTTAAAGCACCAACAAGTTTGAGCGCGGCTTCTATTTAGCACCCAAATTCACTGTTAAAGTTAGAAGAAGAGAAACAATGCAACAAGAAAAAATAGAGATTGAAGCCTTGACCTACTGGTTAGATTGAGAGTCAAAAATCAGCAAATAGGAAAAACAAAAACTACATCATGCAGACATATAAAAGTGAATGGATGATTAATTGTTACTTCATATCAAACTGAAACCGGGATATGGCTGCGTTTGAACACCCAGGAAGGAAGAAGGAATAGTGACTCCCTCCGAGACAGCTCATAATGAAAATAGTACATCCAAAATTAAAATGAGGAGAAAAGTAACAAAATATCTGGAAGAAAGGATACATATCGTAAATTCTCATAATTCTACTTTCGAGTGCTGAAAGTAACATCCCCAAAAGAATTCTCTGGAAAGAGACATTTCGTTTCAATTGATTCTCCGTTCTTACAATCTCCTCTACAAATTATGAGTGGCATATTACAAATCCTCCTCCCCAATTGAAGCTTACAATCAGTTTATCCTACAGTTTCATATGAGCAAACCCACCTTTGAACGAGCCATAAAGGGGCTGCGATCTTCGGAATGCAAATATATCGTCGATCTGAACGAATTTGGTCTGTTCAAGACAGCTCTTATCAGCTTCTTGCTCCGGTGCATGCGAAGACCCATAAACCCAAATGCTCAATCTCTTTTTCTGAGGAGCGTTGACTTTGATAAACCTATTAAATACATCTAGCAAATCTTGCTTGGTCATCTGCTTCAAAGCTGCAACCTACATTTGTCATGAACAAAAGAAAAGAATCAAATTGAAGGCATGGGCACCACTGTCTTTTTTTTTCTTTTCTTTTCCCTCCAAGAGTCTCTCTGTATGATCACTCATACCTCTGCTTCTTTCCTATCAAATTTCAAGGTGCCATCTACAATTTCCTTCCAGAAGAATCTACATTCTTCTCTCAGATTCTTGTGCTTTTCAAGCTTCATGTCAATCAGCGAGCCAACATTGCTCTACAAGATCCAATTAAAAATTTGTATAAATTTCATGCAAACAAAAAGATATTCAACATCATTGCAGGTTACGAAAATATATCGAATAGAAGAAAACGTAAAATACTTTTGCACTTACCTTGAACTCATCATCACTCATTTCAACAAGTCTAGATTCAAACATGTTCAGAAATGACTCAACCCTTTGATCAATTTGCCCTGGACCCTATTTCAAAAAGAAAAAAAAAAAGAAAGTTACATCCGTCAACACAATCATCCTCTAGAAAGATTCCCTCCAACCATGCAAATAAAAATTTAGAACACAAATCCAGAGCTACCTTTACGGTTGACTGAATGACAAATTGTATTCCATGAATACCATAATAGTTCCTGCAACAGGTTGAAGACGACAAGAGAAATATATGGATTAATTAAACCAGTTGAAAACAATATTTTTATAAATGCGGATGAATTTCAGGGAAAAAGAGAGCCAGCTACAACTTGGAGCTGGACATAAACTGATGCATTTGGAGTAAAAAAGATGAAAACATATCTAAGGTGCAAATTCAAACAATTTTATTTACCAGATACAACGTTAACTGAAACGGAATGGATTACTGTTGTACCTCTGCATAAGCACAGTTATATATCCAAGTTGCTCCACTGATCGAAGCTGGTGGAACGTTGCCTGCTTCGCTACCATAGCAAATAGTTCAAGCTTCACATTTTCCCAGAAATTGTCAGGATTAACCTATAATTTATGAAAAACAAGAATGTATGTCAAAAGCAGTCATAACATAATACTCCCTCCGTCCTGAATTGACCGTCTTGTTTACTATTTGGACATGTCATTTGACTTCAATTTTTAACATATAAGATAAATTAATTTTGAAAATTTAAGTTTTATATGATTCCTTACATGATAAACTATTGTTACAAAATTTAGTTTTATAAAATTATTTTATCTTATATGCTTAATATTGAAGTGGAAAAGCGTGTCATAAAGCAAACAGGACGGTCAATTCAGGACGGAGGGAGTATCAAACATACAGGATGGAACAAAACACCTACAACCACCAAACTTATGATGTGAACTCAAAATTTACTTGTATATAGTGAATTAGGGCAGAGTTCTCGTCACTGGGATTCAGCCCATTTGCAGAGTAGTAATAGTTCTGTCCTTCATCAAGTTTGACAACTCTCTGAGTAAGATGCTGCGAGGGAAAGAGAGGTTGGCATATTGGCTCATTTTTCTTGTAGAGAACATCTTCAACAAGGGAAATCATTGTTTCTGCCTCATTGGGTTCAATATTCCCTGAAAAATTAGATAAGGAATGAGGACGAGTTTACAAGTCTGCAATCGATGATACACAAACAGGCATAACTGGAAAGGTATCAGAACAAGAACCAGCAATATAGCACTCGATAAAGGCCCTGGAAAGCATTCTGGGTACAAATTTTGAAAGATCTTCAGCACCCAGATTGGATAGAAATTCAAGCTGTTCAGTCCAAGGCCATGTATTATCCTGAAGAATAAGTGAGCAAAAATACATAGCCTGTTGGTACGGCTGCTGAAACTTGCAGTTCTGGAAGTCTCTTAATACCAACTCCTGGAGGAAGTCAGTGAAACAAAAGGAGTTTAAAGCAAACAGTCAAATTAACTGTCAAGGTTATTTCACATCGTCAATCACTAGAAAAGTTAGATGGAAGAGAAAAGGAATAGAATAGGTGGTTGGCCTGGCAGCGATAACTTGAGTGAATAGCATGAATACCTTTATGACAGAAAATCTGTCCGGTTTAACAGTGAAGTTGGCTATTCTGTCGATCACAGTTTCCAACAGGACTTTTAGTTTGTGGTTGTAACCTAGTAATATCACCTGCACACATTTGTTGGGAAAGGGGACAAAAATGACATTAAGTTCAGCACAGATATGCATATATATAACACACAGAGACATTGAGAGAGGGATTAGTAGTTTGCAAAATGAAAGCTTGAAGTGAGTACCTCAAAGCCAGATCGCGTAAGGTTGATAGCGTAAACAAGACTAGCGACTTGAGCATAATAAGCTGCAAACAAAATAAGACTACAAATTCAAGTTTAGGCCTTCAAGACCAAAATGACTCCTGACTAGTATTTGAGAAATACAGAACTGACTGCTAAACTTATTTAATTACTTTTCAAAATAGAAGAAGAGTGAACACGAAGGAAAAAAATCTAGAACACAATATAAAAAGAATGAAAGCAAGAATGTACTACCATATTCGTTCAGGTAATCCATCAACAGCCGGGTAAAGATCTCAGTCGAAACTTCTGATTCAGGAGAGTTGGTTGCATAGGGACAATGGAAGTCAATTTTCACATAGGCCTTGGGGGTGAAGAAAGCTGTGTCAGGCTTGTACCATAGCCTTGAATAGGCTGATTTCCTCAACAGAGTGGGATATACAACCTGTTTTTATAAGTGACACCAAAAATTATTAACACCAAATATAATAAGAGCAACCAATGCATAAATAAAATATAATAGATGACAAGAAACGAAATCAGTGATTGCTATACATTCTTGTCCAACGGCTTGATGGATAGATCTGTAGGGATAAATACATTCTTTGCAGGCAGATGAAGTTTTTCATTGGGAGCTGCATCCACCCATTGCTGCAAAAAGAAATTAATTAGGGAGGGAAAATATTATGTTACCAGTGACAAATGTTTTTTAAGCTAGATGAACTCAGTACAGCATACGCAGAGAACACCAGGAGAAACCTGAATCATTGAGGTGGAAATTCGCTCAATGGAATATGCAGTTCCATACCAAGGCTCTTCCAAGTCTGTTCGACCACTGAATTTCTTTGATTCCCAAAATATCCTGTATAATTCAGGGGTCTTGGTTAGGAACTTCACTGGTGTACTCATATCGTTAGTAGAATAGAGCATCTTTAGTAATGACTATTGTCAGCTTTACAATTTGCAGGCCAGGATTGATATATAACCATTATAAGTACAATCACGAGAAGCACTTTTATTTGCAGCCATGGAACTCAACCGTCGTATTTATCTATTCACCACATGTTGCTAACATACAAACTTATCCTCATAATATTCCTTGACTTCTCACAGAAAAGGACATTATAAACCCGCTTGACCAAACAAACAAAATTGCAACGATAAGGCTTCACAGATTATCTTAAGATTTACCTAACACTGCCCGGATTGAGCTCATCAAGTATCTTTCTGATCATGGTAGGACTATAATTACAAGGCAAAGACGATCTGACCAGCCAATCTTTTGGTGGATAGAACTGAAAAAATGTAATGAAATATTCAAATATCAAAATCCAATGGTAAGGATGAGTCAAACAAATGAGAATTTGTACATCTTACCCGCATATTTGATGAAATACGGTCAACATAATCGATAGGAGGAGTTTTGTCCTGATAATGGAACACAGTTTCACAAACCGCTGCAATCTTCATCATGACAAAGATAAATGTCAAGCCTTTTGCTTTTGACATCCTAGATTATTGAGCTGTTGTCACTAGATTGTTAAAAATGAAAGCCTAGCTTACCTCATTGAAAATCCACTCACAAACACCTGATTCCTGCAGAAGCTTAATATATCTGAAAACTAATCCGACAATATCTTGCACATGTTCTACATCTCAGACAAGGAAAACTGAATAAGCTTTGGCAATTATCTGGTCAGTTGAACATCACTGCAAAATGCTAGCAACTCTCCAGTTCTTCAATGAGATTGAAAGTTGCTTTCCTCTATTTTCTTAGATATTCACTAGATTACCGAACTAGATGAGGTAAAGTCCTATACTGAGTGTCTGTGGGTTTCAGAGTATGCAGAAAGCAATTACCGTGTCCTGTTTCAGTAAGCTCAATCCCTATCATAAAGAAAGAAAACTCGTTGCTCCACTCTGCTTCACCGGCTGATAAACTTGTTGCCCATCCTGCAATTCATACAAGTTTGAAATCTTGTTATTATTCACATAGATCATATATTTGAATAACATCAGCAACAGAACCAGAAACTGAACATTAGTTTCAACAAAGCGAATTGCACAAGCATACTCCTACTTGAAAACCAGAAAAGAATGTTAGCAGAATCTGACATCACACGTAGCAGGAACATAAACCTTAATAGATACAAAGAAAACACAAAAGCAAACACAGGGGCCTTGCTTGTTTTGAGACTAAGGACTTTGATTGTTGACTTCAACTGATGACTGCTTATCTGTTTTGTGATTCTTTACCAACTGATACACTGTTCATCACTTATAGCCTATAGGAACATTGTTCTAACTGACTGTAGTTTCTGAGAGGATAAGGTAATAGATGCACTGTTCACATAGGTTTCAAACGAAGGAGGACATCAACAGCAACTGATGGACTTCAAGAAGCCAACAACCTGCGGCAAAATATAATACTTCTAGGAGGAAACCTATGCTAATGCAAATAGAACACTAGGCAAAACGAGGAAAACCCACCCAACATTTTCAAGACGTAAAACAAAGATCCTTCCGCTTCATGGCCAATTAGATGACCAAGATACCTGCATGGCCCTTCCTTGTAGCAATGAATACTAGGAGATATTGGCCACCCAATGTCTAATTTATGCCCTTCTTTAATGGGAACAATTTTGACTAAAGTCTGCAATAGAAAACCCCAACAAACAATTAGCAAGACAGCCTCTAATAATATTCAACCGTAAACAACACAAAGCATGTACCTGAAGGTGTTCTGAAGCACAAGGTTGGCCAGGGAAGGTCAAAGAGTCTCGATTTGTGTTTCTTATATCTCGAAATTTGTCTTCCACTAGCCTTTGAATTTTATCAAGGCTATCTAATAAGACAAGAACAAAAAAGCGACCGAATTATATGGTTGTAGATCAGTTTTGGCTTAGCTCCAAGAATTTTTCAGTCTGAACTACAACTGACCTTTTGAATAAACTACAAGATGCATTTGGTTGGCTGAGTAATACTGGTTGTAGAATTTAATTAGCTCCTCTCTTGTATCAATCCCCTTTGCTTTAGGTCGAACTTCTAGAGTATCCCAACTACCTGGATATAAGAGATACGTAAAAAGAGGGGAAGCTAGATCAATCATATAAAATGCAGTGCCGGATTCTCTGTGACACAGCAAACATATCACACTTCCCCCATTCTTGGGCAATATTTTCCGAAGCAGCTAAGACGATAAGAAGAGGCATTCTGGAAAGGTGAGTTTCAACAATGAAATCGGATCAATGATCCTACTGTTTAACTGAGCTCCAAGAAGCTCAGGCATGACATACATTATTGGATATACTGGCTCTGGGAGATTTAAAAAAAATTGAGGCAAATAGACAGGAAAGTATTTAAACATATGCAATGTACCTGTGCTGAATTTATGGAACGGATGGCTAGGAGAACTAAGATGTCTGTGGAGCTGCATAAAGTTAAAAGTTCATGGTAGAAGAAGGTAAGCTTTAGAATCAGCTTTAGCATTTTATAAATGGCGATACGCAAAATCCTAGCTAAAACAATCTCTTGAATATGCCATTTGTGAAGTAAATTGTTACCTGCAGTACTCTCCACGCATCAGAGAGCAAATTCTTTTGGTGCTCTGTAGATTGACAAAGGGAGTAAATAGTAATTCTGAGAATATTTAACTATATCACCGTCAATGTAGAGTCAGCTTACCAGAGTCCACAGCTTTGATCTCTCTTGTAGTAGCATCTGCTGACATCAATGGTTTGATGAAGAATTGAGCAAATCTGAAGTGGAAGTTATCGTAGGGGAGGGGGTGGAGGAGGGCATGAGCAAAAGAACTTAGAGAGAACCGAAGGAGTACACAAAGAGCTCAGAAAGAATAGAATAAAAAAAATATGCAAAAGAGCCCAGACAGGAAGAAAAAGAATAGCTATCTGAAGAAGGGGGAGACTCGCATACCTATCTAAGGCTTCCTCAAAAGCATCAGCATTTATATCGAAGAAATAGTCAGTCTTCTCTGATGCTGTATAAGCATTAGTACTCCCTCCATGCTAAAATTTAGGGGAAAAAAGCAATATAGAAAATTACTGTTCTAACAAAAAAAAGGAGCTGTTTCCAGCATACGCAATAGAAAGAAGCAAAAAGTTCAAGCTTATTCAGCACAGTTTAGTACCTCGTTTATGTACTTGGAGTAGCTATCTTCCAAAGGATACTTTTCACTAGCATAAAATAACATATGCTCTGCATAACATAGGACATATAGAAGGCGAAAAATTCTCTCCGTTAGTTCACTATGTAAATCAACACATAACGATAATGAAGCACAATAAAAAGGTTTGACAACGTTCCCCATCTTTATAGTATAGAGAACGTAAAAAGCTGAAGCTTGTCCCAACTTCAAGGATATGGAAATCATCTTTCTCGTTTCCACTATGATATGAAAGGAAATTTTATATTAATTTACTATGAGAGCTAAATTTATTAATAGCTTCGTAGAATTGAAACGCCTCGCTGACTAACTTCAAAGATAGCATGTTTCCAGCCACTAAGCACTCATCATAACTAGGATTCATTTCAAGTATGCATATCACACATGTCACCCGAGTTCAATCGGCAGTCTACTGTTACCCCAAGGAATGCTTCAGACAAGAATGCCCCATAGATTCAAGTAGGAAACCAAGACGCGACAGGAAAATAAATACATAGCGAATACAAGATGCTGAAACCGATGAAAAATATTACAGAGAGAAGGTAGTTGTACCAAGAAAATGAGCCAAGCCTTCCAATCCCTCAGGGTCACTGAATGAGCCAACATCGACGCTCATCGAAGCAGCACACTGTAATGAAATTAATCCATTCACAAAAAAATATAATTTAAAAAATCGAATCCTAGTTAAACAAAGACTTGGAAAATTCCAGCAGCAGGAAACCTTATCAGTCTCAGGATCGCTGATGAGAAGAACTTCTAGAGAGTTGGGAAGAAGAATCCTTTTGTACTCTCTCTTGTCGATCCTTGGCTTCACAATCTCTTCCTCGGCAGCCCCCGAGCAGTCTATCTCTACCGCCATGTCTCTCTGTCCTATCTCTCTCAGTCTTCCTAGTTCCTCCCTATCCAAATCCCTCAATCGCTCCGAGCTGGAGAGTTCGCACCTTTCCTCCTACTCTTCTGCAATTCAAAGGGACGACCGCAGTGGAGATAGGCGTTGTGATTGGCTTCGGATAAATGAACGAGATCAAAGTCTTCGTAAGCCTTTGACTGGAGATGGAGGTAGTGAGCCGGTCGACTCTTGTCCACTTATAACAAAGTTTCTTGTTTAACATAGAACGGTTCACGCCTTCACGGGAATTATCGTACTCCCTCCGTCCTGAATCGACTGTCCTGTTTGCTTTATGGCACGTTTTTTCACTTCAATATTAAGCATATAAGATAAAATAATTTTATAAAACTAAATTTTGTAACATATAGTTTATCATGTAAGGAATCATATGCAAAACTTAAAATTTCAAAATTAATTTATCTTATATATTAAAAATTGAAGTCAAACGACATGTCCAAACAAGACGGTCAATTCAGTACGGAGGAGTATGCAATTACTTGACTACATCCTAAAAGGGTACGATGATGATATCTTTTTTTTTAAACCTACGGCGATGATCATTAGTTTGCGAGGAGGATCGAGGAAGATATTTGGAAAGAGAAACGTTTTGCGGTGACCAAAGGTCACAGATAGTGGATACTGGATAGTACTCCCTCTGTCCTGAATTGACCGTCATGTTTACTTTATGGTATGTTTTTCCACTTCAATATTAAACATATAAGATAAAATAATTTTATAAAACTAAATTTTGTACATATAGTTTATCATGTAAGGAATCATATGCAAAACTTAAATTTTCAAAATTAATTTATCTTATATGTTAAAAATTGAAGTCAAACGACATGTCCAAATAGTAAACAAGACGGTCAATTCAGGACAGAGGGAGTAGGTTATAAGCCCTCCAGCCCTCTAGAGACCCTTTAGCTGCGTCATGTCATGGCTCTCACGGGCCAGCCATGGGTGCTCTTTCTTTTTTTTTTTGGAAATTTCACGATATATCCTTGAGGGTTGAGCGAATTTTACGAGATACCTCTGAGGTTTCATTTTCACTATGAGATACCTCTAAGGTTTCATTTTCTATACCATATACTATTGAGGTTTCATTTTCATTATAAGATACCCTTGATGTTTCAATTTTTTTACAGGATGCCCCTCCGTTCAAATTCTGATATATTATATTTTTCATATCCCTATTTTACCCTCGCATCGAGTTTATGTTCAATTTTTTTATAAAATTTAAAAATAAACAAAATACACAAAAAATAATTAAAGATCATATAAAGTTTGAAATCAATTTTAAAAAATGAATAAAATTAAATAAACGAAAAAACAAAAAGAAATAAATAAATGAAAATGACAAAATAATCAAAATTAAATTATTTTGAAAAATAAACATAAATTGTTAAAGTGTTACGTAGTGATGACTTAAAATCGTAAAAAGTTTATAACAATACAATACTATGAAGAATATTAAAAGTAACAATTATATAGTACATAGAAAAACTCATTATTTAAAATTGAAAAATAAAGTATAAAAACCATAAAATATGATCTTTTTCTTGTGATTGTTGATATCAAATAATATATTTGTTGATAAATTTTTATAATTTATAAAATTATTTAAAAATTTAATATATTTAATATAATTGTTATAACTTTTTCGATTTTAAGTCACCGTTATAATAGCTTTTAAATTATGTAACAGTATATGTTTTCCAAATAAATTAATATTTTATTGTTTAGTCATATTTATTTATTTTTGAAATTTATGACTTTAAAACTTGTTTGTTTTTATAATTTTTTAAATCTGAATTCAAAATTTATGTGTTCTTTAATTATTTTTTGTATATTTTGTTTATTTTTTAAATTTATAAAAAAATTGGCCATAAACCCATGAGGTTACAGTGCGAGGGTAAAATAGGGATATGAAAATTTTAATATATCAGAAGTTGAATGGAGTGGCATCCCGTAAAAAATTGAAACCTCAGGGGCATCTCGTAATGAAAATGAAACCTAAGGGGTATCTCGTAAAGAAAATGAAATCTTAAGGGTATTTTATAGTGAAAATGAAACCTGAGGGGTATCTTGTAAAATTCGCTCAAACCTCGGGGGTATATCGTGAAATTTCCCTTTTTTTTCCAAGTTAACCAGTCGAAGTAGTATAATAAGTGTCGTATTCATAGAGACCTCGTTACTTCTAACTAATTACAAGTTTATTAAGAGTACATAAATATATACAATATAAATTAAAAGACTTGTGGAGGTTTGGTTTGACAAATTAAGAAACAAAGACAATAAAACTAAACTAATTAATATGGAATATGTGTACCCCGGGATAGATCTTTGCATCCATCACCCCGTTGTTACTGATTGTCAACTCTTGAATTTATAGCTAAACAACGGGAGCACTTAAATAATTAGCCACCTAACCTAGGTCTACTAATCCTAACCAATTTAATCGAGACTTCTCAATCAGCTAAGCCTTGGGTCAATTAATAGCACTAAGCTCAAGTTCCCCTAAGTTACATTGTAGTCTAATCTCAAAATCATTATAATTTGAGTACATTTGTAACACCCCCGTCTATTAATCCTAACTCTCGCATTAATCGCTTCGTAACAGTAATTAAAAATACATTAATCGCAACATTCGTAGCGGAACACTCTCACTAACTATGCGGGTGTCACAACCATCCATCCATCTGCTTAACCATCCATCCGCAGTGATGACGAGGTTAACACAACTCATGATAAATCCACATAACTCTAAGAACTAGTGAACAACTATCAAGATTCAATTACACATCGATCATCACTTGATGTATCTATTACAATGACATAATCCATGATTCCTCCTACACATATCGACTAGTCAAATTTAAAGCCATACCCAATCCCGCACTCCGGCATCAATCAAGGTACACCTGCAAAAATGTGGTTGCCAAAAGGCTCAGCACGAGGCTGAGTATGTTGAACTATATGATCCTAATTGCCTTTAGGCCGCATGAGTTAATTAGCCATCTTGATTAGCATGCTATTCAATTTTCATGTTGTTCCAGTTTACAAGTATATATACAAGACTGTAAAAGCGGAATGTAAACACGCAACATTTCACCAAGTAATTCACCACAAACAACATATTAATAACCATGCACAATAGTCGCCAGATCGAAATCGTAATCACAAGTTCGTTATTCAATCGTCTGGAGCCCCGCTCCCAGCAACTCTCTCATCATCCTTTGGGTGTCACGTTAGATGGACAATCCCCATTAACACCTCACCAAGTTTTAGTTATTCTGGACAGTAGTCCCATTGCCAATGATTCGAGATCATTTGGCTCCCCCAACGTCTTGTGAGAAACGTCCGTGTGGCCCGAAGCCGTGTACCTACGTTAGTACCAACCGCCAACAATCTAAGATGATCATCAGATTCCTCAACGAGGGGCTCCATGTCTGGACTCCCCTCTGGTGATCACACTGTGCAACCTGCTAGAACGGATGCAGATCAGGATTTCTCCGTACATATATCACACCACCTCATCAACCACCGTTTCTCCATAGTTAAGTGTTTTAACCGACTCATCATTATTAGTTGTAAGTTCATTGGAGAATACCTTTTTATTTATTCGATGCCCCGTAGGGTCTTACATATACCTAGGAAAGATCTAGGTTATATTCATGTTCTGTGTCAATGCTCTAAGGTTGGTATTACCGAACCTTTCTTCCTAAGTCTTAGGTAAATTGAATATTATAGACAGTGTCAGACTTTATTGTGTTACCATCCTTGCTCGTATCGTAGTCGATTAATAATTTGAAATACCCCAAACCTTAATATATTAATGAACTACAGCGAAACATCCTTTAAACTGTCAAAGGAGCACAAAGGGATACAACAGTCTGACGAGTTAGTCCAGAGCACACCATCGACGGAAAATATAAAGAAGGGACAACCAGCCAGAGATGAAAATGGTGGTATTATTAATGTAGAAGCTGAGGCTGAAGAGTGCATTAATCTGTTAACGCAACTGGGATGCCATGTACCCAATCCAAGTCAAACAAAAGCCAACATTATTGATCATCTAAAGGAACAGAACATCATATGAGGAGAAGACCCGATGGTGACAATAGGGCTTCAAAACATAAGAGGTTTGGGGTCTAAGGAGAAACAAAGAAAGATGAGGGAGGAGGTCAGACGGTTGAAAATTGATATGCTAGGTCTGGTTGAAACACAACACAGCGGGACAGCAGCCCAAAGAATACCACACTTCTGGGGTAAGAAATGCAGTTTAGCTTGGGAAGAAATACCGAGTGAAGGCAGATCTGGAGGATTAATAGTTATGTGGGGAGAAGAGGAGATAGAGGTGAAGAGAATGGAGAAAGGGAGACGGTGGCTAATGATTGACGTCAAAGTAAGGGCAGACGGTTCGGAGAATGCAGTATTCTTTGTGTATGCACCATGTGATCAAAGAGAAAGAAAGGTTATGTTCGAAGAAATCTTGCAAGAGAAACATTCATGGCCGAAAGAAATGGTGGTCCTAGGAGACTTTAATGAGGTTCTTGATCCCTTGGAGCGATTACCTAGAAACAATATGCATCATACGAAAGGAATGAAGGAATTTCAGGAGTGGGTATGTGAATTGCAACTACTGGAAATTCACTTGCAAGATGCACAATATACATGGAGAAGAAGTGGAGCTTTAAGTAAAATTGATCGGGTATTCGCCACACATGAGTGGCTGACACTATACTCGGATGTGAGTTTGAGGTCAAGTGAATGGTCAATCTCGGATCATCGTATGTTGGTGTTGAATTCAGGAAGTATCAACTGGGGGCCAAAACCGTTTCGAAGTATAGATGCATGGCTAGAACACCCGAAGTTTGAAGAGTTTGTAGAAAAGGAGTGGAAGGGCATGGCAAGGGGATCAACGATGAAAAAACTGAAATAATTAAATGGTGCGTTGAAGCAATGGAACAAAGAGGTATTTGGAGGGATTGACCAGCGGATCAACACATGCAAAGAAGAGTTGAGAAAGGTAGAAAAGCGAATAGAGGATGGTGACTTCTCTTCCCAGGTAGAAATAGAAAGACTGCATACCATGAATAACTTGGCTATAGCTGAAAAAGGCAAAGAGATGTACTGGAGGCAGCACTCGAGAGAGAAAGTGATCAAGGAGAATGATAACAATTCCAAATATTTTCATAGGCGAGCTACCATTAATCACAGAAGAAAGAGGATTACATGTCTGATGACAAATAAAGGAGTGGTAGACGACCCTACTGAAATCAAGAACGTCATTGTGGACTACTATAAGCAGTTATATCAGGCGCGCCCGTCATCAGGTACACGACCCATTCATGGATGGCATGGCTTGCATGGGTTGCATGGTAGACTATCGATTGAGCAGGCAAAGGAGTTGGAAAAGATACCCACGCTGCATGAGATCCGTCAAGCAGTCCTACAATGTGATGGTTCAAAATCTCCCGGTTATGACGGGTACAATATGAAGTTTGTGAAAAGCATGTGGCATATAATTGGTACGGAATTTGGGAACGATGTAAGGAGATTTTTCTTGACATCAACGCTTGAACGGGGTACGAATATCACTTGGATAACACTAATCCCAAAGAAGACAGAGGTAGCACGCATTGAAGACTACCGGCCGATAAGTATGGTAGGCTGCATATACAAAGTGATTGCCAAAGTGCTAAGTACCCGCCTAAGTCATTACTTGCCTATGCTCATAGGAGAAACACAAACGGGATTCGTGAAAGGTAGAAACATCCTCGAGGGTCCACTAATAGCAAACGAAGTAATTGCGTGGCTAAAGAAGAAGAAGAAAAAAGGTTTGCTACTAAAACTTGATCTGAAAAAAGTTTATGATTCGATTTCATGGGAGTTCCTTGATGGTATGATGGATATCTTGGGTTTTGGTGCTACATGGAGAGGATGGATAAAGGAGTGTGTTACGACTACTAGAATTTCAATCCTTGTTAATGGGTCACCTACCAAACCATTCTCTCCTACTCGCGGGCTACGTCAAGGAGACCCATTGTCCCCATCATTATTTGTCATTTCGGTGGAGGCATTGAGTTGGTTAATCCAAAGGGTTGTGGACCAACAACTATTTACCGGTTTGAATGTGGGAGTTAGGGAAGTAAGGCTAACCCACCTACAGTTTGCTGATGATACATTGTTTTTTGGTGAGATTCATAAAGAGGAGCTGAGGTACTTACATAGAATACTACTTGTGTTCGCGGAAATGACGGGGTTGAGGCTGAACATGGAAAAGTCTAAAGTCTTTTGTATCAATGCAAGTGATGAGGAGGTAAACATGGTACAACGCATATTTAAATGTCATGTAGGTGATCTACCAACTGTGTATTTGGGATGCCCCCTGGGCGCAAACATGAGAAAAGCAATTACATGGGAACCGGTAGTACAAAAAATGAGAAAGAAACTTGCAACATGGAAGGCTACTAGCCTATCGAAAGCGGGCCGTGGAGTTCTAATCAGGTCAGTGCTCGATTCAATCCCTCTATATTACTTGAGTTTGTTTGTTATGCCTGTTACGGTGAGGAAGGAGCTGGTGTCCATCCAGCGAAAATTTTTCTGGGGAAAGAACTCAAACAGGTTCCTAACCACGGTAGCGTGGAAAAATCTGACCCGACCCAAGGAAGCAGGTGGCCTCGGTTTTTCTGATTTGCAAATAAAAAATTTGGCTTTCCTTGGTAAGTGGAGGTATAATTATGCGAGGCATAGAAATGTACTTTGGAAAAATGTTGTCCAGTCAATCTACAGCCTAAGAAGTGGTGTACACACTGGCGCGGTGAGTGGGGATGCTGTACATCCGAAAGGATTATGGCACGCAATTTGCAAAGCTACAGAAACACACAGACCGTTGCAAACCCTCTTAGAAGACAGAGTTGTAGTATCGTTATGTGATGGACATGATACAAAGTTCTGGTTGGATAATTGGTCTGGAGCTGGCATCTTAAAAAAGAATTTCCCTAGACTGTATTCATTAAGTACACAGTCTGATTGCTCGGTGGCAAGCATGGGAAGGTGGGAGAATGATACATGGCAATGGTGTCTGCAATGGCGGAGAGAACTATTTATATATGAGCAGGAAATGGTGCAGCAACTGAATGAAATGCTATGCCACTCCCCAACAGCTCAACAGCAGCATGATGTGGTTCGATGGGAAGCGCGGGGAAATAGGTCTGTAACAAAGGATATATCTCTAGCGTTGAGCTCTGATGGGCTGGGAGCATTTGATAATGTGGATAATATTGACCCAAAGCAGATTTGGAGGAAATTATGTGAGCCGCGAGTAGCTTATACTATTTGGTTTGCTATATTACAAAAATTGCTGACTCGAGATTTCCTGTTTGAGAAGAACATCATACCCCTTGGACAGAGCTCCTGGTGCAGAAGGTCGATGGAGACAGTCGATCATACCTTAATCCATTGTGAGGTATCCGAGAGAATATGGAAGAAAGTCTTGAGGTGGTGGAATATTACAATGATACTTGGTCCGAGCATTACTGATGTATATCGTGACTGGTTTGCTGTTTCACTATCAAATAAAGCTAAGAGAGTGTGGAGATCGACGCTTTGTTACGGGGTCTATTATATATGGCTGCATCGAAACAATGTAGTATTCCGGAATGAGATGTATGATGCAGATCGTGTTGTTACACAAATAAAACTTGGAGTTTGGAGGTGGACAAAAGTGTGGTGGAAGGATTTTCCCATCTCTTGTAATGCCTTTATAGGACTTTCCTCAGTCAGAGATTACCTGTAGTAATGCTTTATTTAAACATGCTGTTTTGCTGCCCTTGTAGGACAGAACTTAGAAGTTCCTTATAGACTGGGGCTCTTGCTGTGGTTTGAGGCGTTAGAGCAGATCATAGCTCTTTTGCCATGGTTATTTTAGTGTTGTTACTAGATTTGTAATTCGGATGTGGGGTACTCTTTTTCCTCTCTTTGCTTTTTCCCACTGGGTTTTGCTTAGAGAGGTTTTAATGAGGCCCATTTACACACATCCACATCATTTAATATAAGGCTACTAGCCTAAATTATCAAAAAAAATCTAATTAGGATATACTAAGGCTAGAACATGCCTTAGAAACATTAGAATAAGTGTTAAACAACAATTTACACCAAAACATGCTTTAGGAACAATTAGAGCAAAAGGTGTTTTAAAGAGTATAAATAAATTAGGGAACTACCAATAAGTTCCCAAGACATTTCAAATGTGAAATACCTCTAAGATTAGTAATACATATTAAGCGGAATTAGCGTTTAAACCGAAAGCGCACCTTGGAGCACAATAATGTGCTTTAAAGAAAAATGTGCTTTAAAGGAAAATGTGCCTTAAGCATTTATACATGGAATTAAAAGGCTAATGAGCCTAAATACCAATAAGGAATAAGGGAACATCAATAAAATGGTCATAGGAGCCATAGCGTATACACACAAATTAAGTATACAAGTCCACACAAAAACCGGTACTAAACTGACGAAAGTCAAGGAGAAACCACTAAACGACTTGGTTTAAATTGGAATTAGCAACATGCTATTTCATGAACAAAGTTTCTAAAGGTTGTAAATATATTAAGGAAACATTTAAACTAGCCAAAACAAGTTGCATAATCAATGTGAACCCGGAAGCACATAAAATGTGTTTTAAGGCATTTTTGGCTATGTAACATACCAAACACATGGTATAAGTCATTAGGAACGAGATTAATACATAAAATGTTACATAATATAAGAAGAAAACAAAAAAAATCAGATAAAAAGAGCAATGGTGCTGCCGACCTCATATGGTGACTCACCATGTCCAAAATACTTTACTTTCTACTATTTCAACAACCAAAACTTATTAGAAGTGCCAAATCATCTTGTCCCCTTGGTGAATCATTAATCAGACTCTCACCTGTCAAATGAGAGCTTCCAAGGTCGTAGCTCATGCTCTCTTTGAAGAAACAACACCAAAAAACTCCATGTTCTTAGATTTGAGCCTTAAAGAACACCTTGCCTTGTAGAAATCATAACTTTCTCGTCCTAGCTCCAAATCACAAGCTTGATAGCTCGTTAGAATCCTCTTTTCAAGAGATTTACAACCATATCTCATGAGCCCCCAGATTCTCAGGAAAAACCACAAAGAAGTGCCTTTGATTCTCGAGGTAAAACATTGCCTTCTTGAAAACTTCTTGTTCTTTGGTTTTTGTTACAGCCGATTGGCATGGGATACTAACCCATCTTATTCTTCATCTTGTTGTATAATTTTGGAGCCAATTTCTCTAGCAAATTGCTGTCAAAATTTTTAAGGAAATCAAGCTTAAATATTAAGCTAATGGTTAATATACAAGGTAAATCCTACAACTACCTATTTCAAGGTTCTAAATGTTGATCTATATATGATCTAACCTATTGTATACCTTGTTTATAATTGCCGATTTTGTTAGGTTTTAGATTTAATTTTTGGCACCTAAAATGTTAATATTTTGTAAATCTAAAATTAGATTTATACTCCTTATGATATAAGCTTCAATAAGCTATCATAATATATAAGAAAAGTTCATATACTATAATTTAAGGGGTGGCCGAAAATTAAGAGAGCTTATGTGAGTTAGGAAAATTATATAACTAAGTTAAATTAAAGGAATTAGTATATTTAAGAGTAATATGTAAAATTTGAGAAGTTTTGGCTATATATTATAATTGCCGAAAATATATGTAAGTTATTATGAAATTTAAGAAGTTTAGATGATGAGAAAATAATTGTAGAATTAAGTTTACAATTTATAAAGAGTTTATAAGTGTTATAAGGAATTTATAAGGTTTTTGGTATATTTAAGGATAATAAAACATGGTATTTATATACTATAACATTAGATAATTAAATCTGGTGGTTTAGAGATGTTTAAAATGATTTTTGATGTTCAAAAATCTATAGGAAAATTAGTTACGAAAATTAGAAATTAATTGGAGTTAAATTGGTTAATAAATGAGTTAGGATAAAAGAAAAGACCACAAGGGTAAAATGGCAATTTCCCTGGTCAAACGTGGTCAAACTTGGTCAATGACATTTTATAAAATGTTTAGAGGAGCTAGAATAAAATTTGTAGCAAAAGATTATATATTAAAAGGATAAAGGAATAAAAAGTTAAGTTAAATTAACTTTAGAGGTAATATTGTAAATTATGGAAAGTTAGGGGGTTTGACCATAAAAGACTGGTCAAACTTGGGTATATTTTGGTAATTGACCAAAAGTATAAAAGAAATTAATTAAGTAAGACTTTGGAGGAAATTAGAAATAAAAATAACAAGTTTAGAACTTATTAAGAGTAAAATGGAGATTAAGAGAACACTATGGGTAAGTAATATAAATAACACATTTTTATGTGTTTAAGAAGGTTAAGGAAGTTAAATAAAGAATTTAGAAACAAGTTGTAAAAGAAACAGAGTTAAGACGGGTTTAAACGAGACCCGTATATAAATTAAGGTATACGAGGGGTATACCCGTAATTTAATAAGTATAGGAGAAATCAATACTTAAAGTATTTTAATGAAAATACAAGTTATATTGGAAAAAGAAATAAATACGTATGATACGGAGTATCACACGGGCGTATACGAAAAATTTTAGTGTACATGAATAGTACTCGTATACGTGAATAGTATATGTATATATGAATAGTAAAGACGTATACGTGAATAGTAAAATACGTATACATGAATAGTGAAATACGATGAATAGTAAAATACGAGGCCGTATAAATGAATAGTAGAATACGAGACCGTATAAATGAATAGTGAAATACGGATGAATAGTGAAAAATACGAAAATCTAATACAAGGTCCGTATGAGTCTAAAGTTGCTAACTGTGCAACTAAATAACTGCTAACGACGTTAGTGTGTTAATGAATTGGAATTGAGCTCGAAAACGCTCCTAAATGAACGAACCCGTTTAACGGTATACTATTATACCCGGGTTAACCTAAGAAGAGGTTTAAGTTGAAAAGAGAACCAAATTAGTTCTAAGACACAGGGTACTAATACTAGTTCTGGTTACAGATCTAGATAAGTCAGAGGTTCGGTGGATTAGGCGAACGTGGGAGTAAGAGCTAGCCAGTCTCCGGTGTACGGTATGGGATTCTTGTAGCTTGTTTGCTAACGAGGTCTACCTCGGTTTGTGTGCTATGTGTTATTTGATACGACCAAACAGGATTAAGCATAAAACTGAATTATGGTATTGTTATTGTGCGTACATTGTACACTAACACGATTTGATTCAGAGCTTATTCATTAACTATGTTTAATAACAATTGTATAAGGTTACAAATATTCCCTATTGATAGTTGGTTAATATCGAGAGAGGTTTAACTAACCAATCGTCAAAGAGACTTCAGCTAACTGGAACTTGGGAGAAGAGAAATCCGGGACTGACTCCGATCATGCATGTTCAGGTTAGGAGATCGGCATCTGTATCAGATCTGTCTTCCGCCTAGGGTCGACAAACTGACCCGACCAACTCGAGTGAATAGTTCGAGGTGGGAGGCAAATTCAGGAGGCGCAGGAGGGTCAAGCCTACACCCCTCATCACTTAAGAATTAATGTTTATTAAACCAATGAAGCTAATAACTCATTAGCTAGAGTTACCATGACCCGACAAAAATAAACATTTCAGTTAGAGAACAACCAGTTCTATTAAGAGAACGGTTGACACGTATAAGGTATGGTCAAACACGAGAACTAAGCAATTCTCAGGCCCCAGGAGTTAGCAATCTAACTTACATCATTAATGGGCGTCCATTACGACGTTCAATTTATTTGAGCTGTGAATGTTTCACTTAAATGTGTTGTTTGTTATCGTACTTCTTATTATTATTTGTATGAATAAACAATTGCATGTATACGACAAAGTAGTCGTGTGTAACCCGGCTAGCTTGTGGGCTGCACGTTTTCTGTACCAGCCATGTGCTGAGCCCCTTGGGGCCTGTGATTTAAACTTTGCAGGTAGGTACCGGACGAAGACTCAACCTGAGAGTAGGAGCGGGTAGAGTACTTCGGGTTGCTTTTACATTTGTTACACGAGCTGTGCATGTACACTCGTTTTGTATATTGGTGAGATGTTAGTATGATGTATTAGGATATGAGATACTCGGTATAAGTTGTGGTTTATGAATTGTAATGTTTTAGATGCTCGAGTAATTATCCGGTTAGTCAGACCGTGACTTGTAAAGAGAATAGGCCTAATTAGTCACGTGGGTGACTAACGGCGGTAACACCAATTTAGAAGAACTTTTCCGCTGCGTTGTTAATGTACGAGATGGACTTAGGGCGACGATCATTGTATTTGGAGATGGGGTGTTACATAATTAATATCCATAGCCAAAGGCGTTCGCGCACCGGTAATCAGACGTTAAATAATCGAGCAGATAACATTTCATAAACACATGCATTTTCAACCATATCATCTTAAGCAATTAGCACACAGATGTCAGAACTCAAAGAATCCATCAGGGTTCAGACCATAGAATCCAACATACCGTACACCAGTAGTTGCTAGCCCCGAGAAGCAGACGCCGACCTCGCGACCGTCAACCCCGCTTCTCCTACTGATCCTTTACCTCAAGGTACTCTGGAATAGGTAACTCTAAATGTTAATACTTGTTTATCGAGTCCTACCAATTGTTTCATATTATCACTATCCCCTTCCCATTGATTAACCCATAGTCGGTTAACTACCTTTCCCAGGTTGTTATTAAGTTCGGGATTAGATTTTTAGAACTATACTCTATTTGTTTATAAGAGCATTAATGTGATATCCATTTATCACTTTAGGATTTTTAATTCTTTTCCTACCTATTTTATTGGCCCCTAGGTATTATATACTTATACATAGTCCTAAGCACATTACATACTTACTTTACTATCCCCATTACAAGTATTAATTCTTCAGCCCAATATCACTCAACCTTAATTACTCCATAATATCTTCCTTAACTTTTTAACCACCCTCACCTTATAATATATTACCACTAAAGTCTCATGTGATTGTGTAGTCACTTTCGTTAATCTCATACATTCGTATTGGTTAGTACGAATTATAACCCTCTTTTGTTATATGGATTACTCTTTCATAAATCTTTTTACCCTTAACATTATATGTTCCTCAAACCATGTCATACACCTTACCTCACTTCACCTATTCATATTTGTCCATATGAATTATAAGATCTATTATATATAATAGTTTCGTCACTTTTATGTGACGTTATTCCTTCATTAATCCCCGAACTCTTAATCCTGCTATTATTCATGTGTCACTATGACATCGTATTATCCCGTAGGTTATAACGTTGTAACTTTATATTATAACCTCTATTTAATAACCCTTGCATTTCCAAGTAGTTTATTATTCCATGTAACCATTAATATTCACATAATGCCTTATCAACCTCCATTTAACTTCCAACCAACTATATACTAATGTCGCTTCATGACATTTTCCAACCTTATATTAGATTCAACCCAAACTTCCTTTAATTCTCGCATATACCCCATAGTCTCGAACTTTATAAAAATTACCACACTACTTTCCAATTATTGCAAAATCATCCTAATATCATATGTTGTGACATTTATACTCTTATTTAATTTTTAACCTATAGTTTCCTCCCACTTATAGTATTTAGCCGAACAGCCCTCAAGTTCCCACCATCTTATTTCTCTCTCCCACAACTTTATTTAATTACACTTTAACCCATATTTCTTTATAATCTTGACTATTTACTCCTTAAACTTTATACTATACATGTTAATTATGTTAGACATCAAAACTAACCCAATACATTTCCTTAATTCCAATTTGGCCAATCTGTTCGGTTTATATCCCCTTCAACCCATAACTTTCATTATTTAACTTTGGCCCTCATTTATTTTACAAAATTACAATTTAATACCTAAAATTTATAATATACAATATCATTATTTTAATCACCAAACTAGTCCCAAAATTACTACAAATTCCAAACAGACCCATGAAGTTTTGTAAACTCCTTTTTAACCCCCTAAGTTTCGGTATCTTACACCATAACCCCTTAGGTTTCATAAGTGTTACATTTTAACATTTAAACTATATATTGTACTCCTTGATTCATTAAATCACAAGACCAACCCAATATATTTTTTCTAAAATTCATTACAGCCCCCTAAGCTTATTAAATCTCAATTTTACCACCTAACTCTCGACAATCTCCATTTTTACCCATATAGTTTTATAAATTCTATTTTTAACTTAACAACTTATTTCTTCACCAAAATAATTAATCTTATGGTTCTGAATTTGGTCAAACCTCACCTATGGTCAAGGTTGACCATCCAAACATCCCTTTGATCATTATTCCCATAATTATGATTTCTACCCCTTTAGTTTCAATTAAATACTTTAACTTATAAATTCCTTATTTTATGTTTCTAACTCATCCAAGATTTACAATATAGTCTATATGTTATTAAAAATTCTTAACCCCTTAAAACTCTTGGTTTACATATATATATACCCCAAATTTTACAAAAACTACATTTTAACCACATTAATCATTCTACTTAGCAATTAAATGTTTAAACCTTATTTTAACTTACCCAAAATTTGTATTATGATTTTATAAGCCTAATTACATTTTATAACCGCCTTTAAACAGAATGTTTCGGCCATATATATATATATATATTGGCACCCCTATTTTATTTAATTACACTTTGACCCCAATAATAATCCTTTGTTCATAAATAACATTTATAATGTTTATAGTTTATTTAATTATATAACTAATCTTATGTTTAATTTAGTTTACACTTAATTTCGTAGGTGGATATTCTCCTTAAATTCACCCCTTTGCACAAATAATTTCCATAAGTCACAATTTCAACCCAAAAGCTTTATAATAATTATTTAAAGCTTTACATTAAATAGCCTAGATACACCACAATATTTACATAAACCATACTTATCATAAAAATGACATTAGATTGTCTATACTAAGGTATGAACTCATGGCTTGCTCCAGTTTTTTTTCTCAAACCTTTTTAAACAACTTTCTTCCACATTTAACTTATAAACATATTTTTTTTATAAGTCATTTATGCCTAGGTACATTAACTAAACATATCCTCACCATTAACTACACATTTTTAGGGTCTAATTAATCCCCAAATCACCCACAGTCTCGGCAATATATAGATTCACAAGATAACTAGTTTTTTTTTTCTCTTAAACATTTTCCTTCCATTAATATTTCATAGGATTTACGTTAATAGGCAATCACCAACAACCTCACTAACCCAATGCTTAACTCTTAATTTCCTCCACATATTTAGGATCTTAAACAACACTTATATTCTCGGCACTAATTCCCTTTCTTTTTCTTTCTTTCTTTTTTTTAACGCATATTAAGATCCTAACAGAACTACATACATGTATATGTTCCCGGTTTTGGTCATGTTGTAAAATAATGGGTTTAAAGCATAGCAAGGTATTAGTATTATTACCTTAATCTAAGTCGTCCAAAATTTTCCCAGCCACCAACAGACTTTTCGGCTGCAAATATTTTGGCCACCTAGTGGGGGAGGGAGGTGGTTTTATTCCCATGGAAAAATCAGAAGAAAAATAAGCTTGCAGAGGCTATCATGAGCACCGGTTCTTACCTTGTGCTGGGGGGTGTTTATATGGCATTTTAGAAGCAGCTCCTATGCTCAAAGAGAAGGGCTGGAACTCCCTCAACTTGTGCACAAAGAGGAGTATGATGGAGTGTTAGCAACAGTCCATGTTCCGCAAGTAAGAGGAAGGAAAAAAAATGTGTTTCAATGCTTGTTTTCCTCACCTTGAAGACTTGAGTGAATGTTCCCAGCACTTGGACAGTTTCATCCGGATTTAAGGTCTCAAGAAGTAGTTTTTATGCCTTGGAAACATGAAGACTGATAAGGGAAGATGATTATTTCCCATGGCCAGAAAACCGGAAGCAAAAACATGAAGAAGGTGGTTGTTTACCTTGACTTCTAGCTACTCATTGCTTGCTATCTTTCTCTCCTGTTTGCTACCGAGGATGGGGTGTGCTCTAGGCATGTGTTGCTTCTGCAGTGAGAGAAAAGGAGGCTAGTGTTGGTGTAGAGAAGGGCCACGAATGGTTGTTGGAACCGTGGAATAAGCAGAAGGAGAGGGGAGAGTAGCTTATTCTGGTTGCTGTTTGCTCTGTTGTACAGGAGCTGAGAGTGTTGTTTAGCTGGGGGTTTGTTGTTGTCTCATGAAGAGAAAAGAGATGCTGTATTATGCAGCGGAAATGAGGCACTGATTTGATGAAAAATAGGTTGGAAATCATGACGGGAAGGAGGAAGCTACTTACTGGTTTCTGTTGGCTCCTTCGTTCACCTCTACTGCTGCTATCCAGGGGTGTGTAAGGAAAAGAAAAGGGGACTGCAGTGATGGAGAATATGTTGAGAAACAGGCTGGAAGGAGGAAGGCTCAGCTGGGTGTTATCGCTATTGATTTCTGCAACAGATAAGCAAGGAAGCAGGGTGGATCGATTAAGGAGGGTGGAAGAATGCGCTGGGGAAAAGAAAGAATGACGGTGAGTAGCAGGGAGACGAGAAGGGTAGCTGTTGCTGTCAATGGTTGAGTACAGAGGGAAAGATGCTGTGTGGGAGAAGAAGAAGGAGACTGGTTTTCCGCAGAAGGGGCAGTATTGATGTGCCTCGGTACGCATGGAAGAAGAAGGTAAGGTTACTGTACTTACCTTGTACTTTATTATTTATTTAGTTAACTAATGATGCGGGCGCGGATCTCAATATTACTATTATATATATTAATATTTTTTCTCTGTTCATATCAGTTCTCTCAACATCTGTATTTTTTTTGAAAATTCACAAGATACCACTGTTTAAGTTTCTAATTCACAAAATACCACTGTTTTTTTCGTAACTCAGCTTTAAACATGCTTAAACGTTGTCCAAAATTGATGAAACTTTACATGGACGATGCTAAAGTGTTATATTTTGGTCCAATATTAAATTTGAAGTTTTTTAAGCTCATATGTGACATGTGGGACCTAATGAATATGTGACATGTTTATTGGGTCCCACATGTCACATATTGGCTTAAAAAACTTCAAATTTAATATTGGACCAAAATATAACACTTTAGCATCGTCCATGTAAAGTTTCATCAATTTTGGACAACGTTTAAACATGTTTAAAGCTGAATTACGAAAAAAACAGTGGTATTTTGTGAATTAGAAACTTAAACAGTGGTATCTTGTGAATTTTCCCTATTTTTTTCCATGGTAGATGTAATAGTATATCTTTTTACTTCCTCCGTCCCTAATTGACCTTCCTGTTTGCTTTTTGGCACGTTTTTCCACTTCAATATTAAACATATAAGATAAAATAAATTTCCACAACATATAGTTTTTTATATAAGAATTTCATTGCAATACTTAGATTTATAAAATTATGTTATCTTAATTGTTAAATATTGAAGTCAAACGACATGTTCAAATAGTAAAGAGGAAGGTCAATCAGGGACGGAGGGAGTATATTACAATAGTCTATTCATATTTTATGTACATATTATAATAGTGTATAAATCTATAAGTGTCGTATAATACTTTTAAAAAATATTGAACCTACAAATATTAGGCTTCAGGTTATAAGTTATCATCCATAATATATAATAATGGAAACATAATATAAAAAGGTGGAAACGTTTATATAAAAAGGTGGAAACGTTTATATAAAAACGTGTAAAAATTTATATGAAAACGTGGAAACCTTCATGCATAGCGGAATAAATATTATTCTTAATTGTGGCATGGAAACGTTGGAATCGTGGTATGGAAACGTTATATATAATCATGGAATTATTCAGGTTTCTATAAAAATGTGGAAGCGTATATAAAATCGTCAAAACGTTTATATAAAGTTATGGAAACGTTAATATAAAATCGTCGAAACGTTTATATAAAATTGTGGAAACGTTTTATGACCTAGACGTTTATATATAATTGTGGAAACGTTTTATACTATGTGGACACGTTTGTTTGAAATAGTGGAAACCTTTATACCATCGTGGAAACATTATATAATTGTGGCGTGGAAACATTCATATATAATTATGAAAAATGTTTATATGTAATCATATCGTGGAAAGATTTATATGGAAATGTTAATATAAAATCGTCGAAACGTTTATATAAAATTGTGGAAACGTTAATATAAAATCATCGAAACGTTTATATAAAATTGTGGAAATGTTTTTATGACCTGGAGACGTTTATATATAATCGTGGAAGCTTATATAAAACAAAGTGGAAACGTTTTATACTATCAAGTGGACACGTTTGCCTGAAATCGTGGAAACCTTTATACCATCGTGGAAACATTATATAATTGTGGTGTGGAAACAGAAAAATGTTTATATGTAATCATATCGTGGAAAGGTTTATATGGAACCGTTAATATAAAATCATCGAAATGTTTATATAAAATTGTAGAAACGTTAATATAAAATCGTCAAAAAATTTATATAAAATTGTGAAAACGTTTTTATGACATGGAGATGTTTATATATAATTGTGGAAACGTTTGTATATAATTGTGGCACGGAAAAATATATTATTAATATTTAATTAAGTAGGTCTTCAATCTCTAGTGTATGAATTGTTTTTACCAAAATGCTCAATTATGTATTGCTATTAACTATGTAATTAAGTCACCAAAATGCTAAATTATCAATAATATTTACTTATTATTATTATTATTTTCCTTTTAACTTATTTCTTTAGTTCACGAGAAAAAGGAAAAAAAGATTTTAAATAAAAAAGACATCTCGTAAAAAATACTACTAGGTTATTCAAATAAAAAACTATCTGATATAATCACACTTAATCATTTACCTCTTATAACTACACCAAATATTTATAAAATATAAAACAGTAAGTATATTACCGCATGCCAGTGTATTGGCTGGAAGAAATAAAAAAGCACTACATTACAACTTGGATGGCTAAGATTAAAAGTGATTTTCCCTCACTGAGGGTAGAGATTGTTTCCATCCCAGACGGAAAAAATGCATCTGTCACCATAACTTCTTCGGATATGCTGTTCCGTTTCTTTCTTTCTTTTTTCTTGTTTTTTTTACCTTAAGTTAACTTGTTACATTAATTAAGTTAAGATATTTAATGTTGGTACGTGACTTGTTTAATGTGTTATATCAAGCCTGGTAATGTTATTTTGGCTTTAATAATATTTATGATCATTTCCATGCATTTTATAAATATTTGGTATACTACAATGAATAAATGCATTTTATGATTTTAGTGCATGTATTTGTGTGTTACATGTTAAATCACTTTATTAAATGATTTAATCCTTATAATAGGCTCTCATTAGCCTGTTATCTAGTGTTAGGATTTATAAATTTCATTTGGGTACTTATTTATACTTTTAAGGCATTTTTTTGCCTTAAGTAGTTTTTAAAGCACATTTTTGCTTTGCTTGCTTAGAATCTCTCTCCTATGAGTTTAGAGGTATTCTTTAACCTCCGTTGGTGATCCTTAGGCATTTTATTAGTTTAATGCCTTTACAATAATTCCTTGGAATTCTTAAGGAACATTTTACCATTATTTATCCACATTTGGTTTATGAGGTTTTAAGGTGTGTATTTACCTTGCCTTAATTGGTTTTAATCAATATTAATTGTATTTAATTAGATTAATTAAGTTTGGGATATTTCAACATTGATTTAGTTCCCCATAGTTTAGGTTTCTATATCAGAGTCACATGTTGATAAAATCCCACATTAGTGATAGACTAATCAGCAACCTAGATCTATCTCAAGGCCTAATACCGATAGATTTAGAGCAAACCAACCAATTATAATACATAGCTAACAAATTGGGTAAAACTCTAAACAAATGCCCAAATCAAGAGTAACAAAAGTTTAAGATTCACAAATACCCAAATAGCCCTCAAACATTAAGCACAAGAACTAAAATAAAGCATTAAACAAGTTCAAGGTTCAACAATAGAGATTTTAGGGGATTTGAGGTAAAACCTTCAACCCAAGATACAAAGAAGGTTAAGCCTTCATTAGAGCATAAATATGGGTAGAGGGAGAAGAATTAGCCATTAGAGGTGAAGCGAGCTTCCAAGTAGGTGAGTTATTCCTCCTCATCTTCCTTTTCTTCTCTTCTGCGTTGTTCTTTCGCCGATATGCTCTCTGGCTTGACCTCCCTTACTTTTTCCTTATTTTCTCTCTTTTATTATACAAGACTACTCTGGTAACCCCATTCGGGTCAAAGGGTCAGACTCGGACAACACTCAAGTTGCACCCAATGTCCGCGCGAGCTTATGTTGTCCGTGTGAGGACAATTGTATACAGGAAAGCTTGAGTTGTGTCCAGGAAAGACGTAGACCGTGAGGTGTCCATACCATTTAACCGGACACAAGTTCGGACACGTTGTCCAGGTGAGATCTAAGCTCATGTTTGCAATATTCTCAGGATTGTGATCCTAGTGCAGGATCCAAAGTGACCTTTCAAATCAGATCGTATCGTAGGATCGTTCAATCCTACCAAAATTGAGAGAATATTGTTCAAAAATGTACATATGTTATAAACAACTTCTATTCAAAGCATAAAGATTAAATTGAATAAGAAAATATAACATTATTGAATAAAAAAATTATAAATTAAGACCACAACTATGACAATATACTTACAAAATTGAAATATAAATAAGCAAACATTATAAAATCTCATAATATTTTCCATAAAAAAGACAAAATAAAAAAAATATAAGTTGAACATAAGTCAAATCCATAGAATTCATAGTTTTTACGTGCATCTTTATTTTTTTCATCACTATCCAGACAAATATTATGAGCTACAAGTTCTTTATTTACAAAATCATGGTTTTTCATATCAATGCTCATTCAAAAGAGTAAGTAAGCAATGGAATGCAAAGTCAAAATGAGTTTTATTGTTTTAATTATAAACTAAGAAATAAAAAATAATAAGAGTAATCAATCATATTTTATAAATTTGTATTAGTTCTGTTAAGTTATTTTTTCCTTTTATACTTTAAAGTTTTATAACTTTGAATTTTTCAAAATTTACAATATTTAATAAATTTATACATTTTTGAACCCCTAGGTACATTTGTTAATCTTTCATGTTGGAGCGTAACAAGAGATATTCCAATCTTAATCCTTATCTGCTCAATAATCTCAAATAAATCTTCATATAAAAGTTGTTTTTAATAACATCTAGTTGTAATATTCAAAGTCATGGTATTTTATGGAACATTTCTACAAAATTTTGAGAGCTTTTTGTTTTTTTAAACTTTATTAAGATATAATTCACATGATATGAACAATATAAACAAAAAATAAAATTAGGATCATAGGGTCGTACTATGGATCTAGAGTGAAGAATCATAGACTTGTGTGATCGAATCGTGATCATGTGACGATCCTACATGGTTCTAATCCAACCTGTGATCTGGATCGTAAGTATGAATTTGGATTGTAAGATCGTAGGATCGAGGAATCAAATCATGATTCTATGAACATTGTCCGGGAGAGCTACTAACTTGTGAGTTGCCCGGGTGTGTAAGCCGGACACATACCTGAATAGCTTCCAGCTTGCAGACATCAATTTTAATCCGACCGACCCACATGGGGTGGGCGCCTAGGGTCGATCCATTCCATTAGTTGTAGGATGAGTCTTATCGACCTACGTGGGTAGGTCTACTCTAGAACGCTCTATCTTCTTCGTTGTAGTTTTTATTTTGGATCTATTTGCCCCACACATTCCTTTCTTCGTCTAATTTGGTCCTAGCTATGTTATTCCTCATATTTAAATGATAAATGTGTAAGAACAACACTAAAACACAAAACTAGAGGTGAAAAAACTAAAGTGAAGAAATGAGCATGAAAAGTGTTGACAAAACATGTGAAATACACAACATGCTCATTTGGACAAATCACATCCCCACACTTACCTTTTTGCTTGTCCTCGAGAAAAACCAAGCACCCAAGAAACTAAGGAATGCTCAAAACTAATAAATACTATCATGAAGAAGAAGAAGTGATTAAAACCTTTGAGGAGTGTGAACCATCACTTACTGGTGGCATGGTGAGAGCCAAATTATCATGTTATAGGGGTGTATTTCATATGTATTATCAACACTTTTCATGCTCATTTCTTCACTTTATCTAGTTTTCCTTCACTTTGTGGTTTATTAGTGTTTACACATTTATTTCTTAAAAGAGGAGGAATAACATAGCTAGGATCAAAGTAGACGAAGAGAGGAATGTGTGAGCCAAACGAATCCAAAATTGGAGCTAAAACGAAGATGATAGAGAGTTTTGAAGATCAACCTCCTCACAAAGGATCGACCAACCCAGGTGGGTCGGTCGGATTTTTTTCCAGAAGCTAATCGATTTGACTGACCTAGATGACATCCTCAGGTGGGTTAGTTGGAAGCTTCTAGAATCGACCGACCCAGGTGGGTTAGTCAGACTACAATTCGTGTACGTTATGACATCTTCTCCCAGAGGTGACCGACCTACGGAACCAACCCATGTAGGTTGGTCACTAAAAATTTCCCATAATCATGCTTTTGAAAGGGGAAAAGAAGAGTAAAGATGGAGAGAGAAACACAGACCACATGCAATAGAAAAGAAGAGAATAAGATGGAAGAATAAAAAGAGAAGGAAGAGGAGGAAAACTCCACCTCCATTGAAGCTCCTAAGCTTCATTAATGCGTATCTCTTACTCATTCTCCTTCATTTACTCTCTAATGGTTGAGTAGACTCTCTTGTACCTTAGGATGGCATTTTTATCCCCAAAATTCCTATAACCTCCATTGTTAAACCTTGAAAATTGTTTAATGCTTTATTTGAGTTCTTGTGCTTAATGTTAGATGACTATTGGGTGTTGTGGTTCTTAAACTTGTTACTCATGATTAGGGAATTTTTTTAGGGTTTTACTCAAATTTTTATCAGAATAGGTTGGTTTACTACAAATCTGTCGATATTAGGTTGAGACATATTCTAGGTTGCCGATTAGTCTAGCACTAATATGGGATTTTTTTCAACATGTGACTCTAAGATAGAAACCTAAATCATGGAATTGAATCAATGTACTCATATTCTGATGATTTTGATATTATACTGAATTGCAACTTAAGGACTTGAGCTTAATGCTATCGATTGACCCGGGGCGTAGCTGATTGAGAAGTTCGGTTATATCGATTAGGATTAGTAGGCTTAAGTTAGGTTGTTAATTAATTAAGTGTTCCCATTGTTTAGCTATAAGTTCAAAAGTTGACAATCGGTAGTAATGGGGTGATGGGTGCAAAGATCAATCCCAGGCTACATCGGTTCTATTTTAGATAGTTTATCTTTATTGTTTTCATTCATTCCAACTATCAAACCAAATTCCTAAATATCTTGATTTTACATTTATGCACTTCATGTATATATTTATGCACATTACTAAATTGATAATTGGCTAGATAGTTGCAAAGTCTTTGTGGATACGACACTTATTGTAATGCTTCGACTGGATTCACTGCCCATTAGTTAGTAAGAGAGTTTTATTACTATTTTGCACAAGTTTTTGGCGCCGTTGCTGGGGACTATGGTCCAACTATCTGGTATATTATCTATTTATCTAGAAGCCCTATTATTGAGAGATTCCAGGGTGCAAGTAGAATTGTATTAAGGTGTTAACTCAGAACTCATAGCTCATTTATGGATTGTTACCCCCCTAAGTATCATGTCCTTTATTTTCTCTTTTGTGTACAAATTTTTGTTTCTTTTCTTTGTAGAAACTTCAATATGATGGATGGTCACCATAATCAAGCAGGAGGTTGGTATGGCTAGCTATTCCAATGGCGCAGACAATTACAATTAGGGATGGTGAGTCAAAGGTGCAGAGAAATACCATGAAAGTCCTTCTTCCTCAGTCACAATGTCTGAATTAAAAGTCTCATGTGGAACCTTGTCTCATTTATCAAGCCAAACCCCAGTGAACAAACCATTAACCATTGAAGTGTATGCAAAAGGTGTGGAGAGTACCATGAGATCCCCCAATGTCCAACAAAAATGTCAGAATTGAGAGCTCTCATGGAGGACTTAAAATCATCTGTCAAGCTAAAACCCATCATTGTGTACCAAAAGTGTGGAGTAGACCACGAGAGCGCTCATTGTCCTGTAGTCATGGTAGAGAGCAATTCCTCTAGTTTGATGGGTCTCATGGCAGAGTATATGTTAGAGACAAATGCAAGGCTGCTAAACAAGATGCCATCAATGCACGAATACAAGCCAGTCTAGATCATATATCATAACAAATTGAGAGCGTAACGGTTCAAAAGGTAGAGCAACCTACCAAGGACTTGAGAAGCCCTCTCTCTCCTCCCCTGTCCGAATCAAAGAGTCCACCACCACTCAACCACCAACTTGATTTTGAAGGTGACTCATCAAAGGAGAGTTTCCACTTCAACCTCATGGAGTTCCCTCCCTCTGAAGTCAACTACCATTAGGTCTCCCCCTTCTTTCTTTACCAAGACTATAAGGATGATCATATCTTCAACCTTGAGAAGGAGGAGCCACCGCCTCTCTTCGGGTAATCAGAGAAGAGTGCCACCATCGACTTCAAGGAGTTGGCTTCCTCTAAAGTTGATGTCCATTGATCCTCTTCCTATGAGCCTCTCCAAGAAGATGAGGATGTCTACATCATCAAATTTGAGAATGAGAGACATCAAACTTTTATCTTCATCTAGAGGATCAACGCCTTCTCCACCGGTACTCAAACGATGTAAGGTAGAAGCAAAGTTCACCCGTTAAGTGTGAAGGGTAGGCCACCTAATCCAGGACCAAAGCTAGAAGACAAAGTCCGCCCCAGAGTTCTCCCTGCACCACTCAATGAAGATAAAGATGCCTACAACCTTAAATTTTAAGAAGGTCTTCATCACATTATGATTCTTGCAGCAAGGATCATCAACAAAAAATCTAGGCTGTTCTTTAAGGAAAAATAATGCCCGCCCAACCCTCCCATTGAAGCCCACTTCAACATTCATATTTGATCATAGAGTACTTCAAGAAGGTATGGTCTAGCCAGAGACCTTAAACATGGGCATATTTTCAGGAGGAAACTCGGATGAAATTTCTTTCATTTTATTTTAATTATAAGTTCACCTTCTATTCTGTTTTTTCTAACTAACAACCTTAGTTGTAGTTTGGTTGCTTCTAGTGTTTTATGCAGGTGCAACTTTGTGTCTACACCGTAACCAAGTTGTGCTAGTTTGAGGCAAAAACTCAAGTATGGCACGCGCGGGGGGGGGGGGGGGGTGTTCTTTCAATGCAAGCAACAACAATCTCAAGGAAGTACAAGTTTCTGTTATTTTTTAACTTTCATTCTCTTCTTTCATTTTTTTACTGGAATCTATCGTCATGGATAGCTTCTGTGCTATAATGCTTGTTTGTGTCCATTTTGCTTTTTCTTTTTGTCTAATTCCCGAAAGGTCTTCTGAAACCTTCTTTGGTTTGTCTAGTGAACAATAAGGACATTGTTCAAACTAAGTGTGGGGGAGTGACTTTTTCAATGAATTTTGTGCTTAAATGTTTGATCCTTATGCTTATCTTGTATTTGTCCAAAATAAAAAAACTTGGACCCTTGTGATTTGGGTTGTTCTCATTAAGATTAAATACTTGTATGAACCGTGGGATAATGATCAAAAATTTTATTTTTGATTGCTTTTGAGGAGCATTTTTAATGCGTTCTGACTAAATGATCTGAAATGGTTGATCTCCTTTACTTATGGGTTTTTTTTGTGTTATCTCTTAGAGATTCTAAGGGGTATATCTTTGTGAAAATTCTACAAGGGACTTATGAGACGCCATTGGTAACCACCAATGAGAGTTGAGTGTTCTAAATGCAAAGGCTACAAGCCCAAATTTTAACTCCTCATCTCTTGTGGAAAAGTGAAACAAATGCATAATTCTCTTTTTCATTATGTTTTATTTTCGATGCCATTCTTGAGAGAAGTCGACCATGGTAAAAATTCTCCACGTTACCAAATCTTTAAAGCTATCCGGATCATATGAAATATCCCAAATATTAATTACTTTAATTAGTCATGAATTAATTGAATAAAAGTAATTAATGAGAGATTAAAGAATTAAATATCCTTAACAAGTAAAATGGAATAATATCATATTTAATTAAACCCTAAGAATTCGTTAGTAAACATTAACGAACCCTAAAATGACATTGTGGAATTTTAGACAAAGAAATATAAATGAAAATAAAATTAATTGTTTTCACATCGAAAAACGTGTCACAAATATTTTAGAAGTGAACATGAGGTCTTAGACACCATTTAAAGTTATTTGGGTAATTTTAGAGGCATTGGAAAATTGGTTAAGCAGTTGGAATAAAAGATGTCGTGTTTTCACCTAAAATGGCGAAATGCAAACCAATTAGAAATTAAATACTAATTAGTTGAAATACCCCGAACTTAAACATGGTGATTAAATAATTCTAATATGGTATTTGGAGGCCTAATAGTGCCTAAAGAATATTGGTGAAGAAAATAAAACCAAAAGAAATGAGCAAACGCGTAAAAAGCACAAAACGTAAAAACGGGTGCTACGCAACCATAGGAGATATGTGATCTCGACTAGGATCCTAGAAGTATTCCTAAGGCTTACCTAATTAATATACGGGAACAATTCCCGAAGAAAACGGATCCATATAGTGGGTTAAAACGCTAATGAAGCTCTAAAGCACATTTTTCAAGAAAACCCGGAAACATGACTTTAAGTGGTCAAGCAGACCTGTAAAAATTATAGTTGACTATATAACTATAATTAACCATTAATGGGAGCTTAAGAACCATTAAAATTAAAGAAACGAGAAAAATCCAGAAAACGGGCCCGATTAGTGAATAGTGCCAAAACTGGGAATTTAACGAGCGCTTCTTGTAAAAAGATGAAAAACACCCTAGCATATATGTATATAGGGGCCAGTTTTTAAGAGGGAAATTAGCTCCCTCTCACACACTTGACTAGCTTATTAGTTTAATAAGTCAAAAAGCAAAAAGCAAAAAGTAGAAAAGTAACTCCCCTTCTCCATCCTCTCATTTCTCTCTTTCCTCGCCTTTTCTCCCTCCCAACCGTCTTCTTCTTTCTCTCTTCTGGCTGGGCAATTTTGAAGCCTCATCCATGGCTTCTCAAGTTTTCTTCACTTGCCCAAGGTGCTACACAACTCCAAATCAAAAACCAAGCATAGATTCTTGCTCCTCTCATCAAGATCTATCTTTCTCTCTTTTCAAAATTCCCAAAGCTTGAAGTTCATCTCCATGGGTAGAGCACCATTTGAAGGGGAAAATGGATTTTGTGGAGCTAGAACACCTCCTCTTTCATTTAAGGTAACAAGATCCAAGAAAACTCATTTTCTCCCATTCTTGTCTTGGCCGGTTTTGCACCTCTTGATGCCTTTATTTCTTCTTGTTTTGGAGCATTGGTTCAAGTCTCCAATGGTGGTTAAAAGCCCTCCTTTGGTTCATGGCGAAAATCGATTCTAGGGTTTCCAAAGGTAATGTCCAACTTTGTGCCTTAAGCCCTCTTCTTGAATTCATGAATTGTTTTCATAATCTAAGGGAGTTAATTAGTACTCATTATTCCCATTTGAACATTGATCTAGAGTGTTGGCAATTGCATTTCCCATGACCGAAAATGAATGAGAAAGAGAAGAGGAGAAAAGAAAGAAGAAACTTGGAAGATTAAGGTAAAAAGCTTACCTTAACCACTATTTTAATGCTTTAGAAATTTTGGCATGGGAAATTAAAAGAATGAACCAAAATCTAGTTTGAAATGTGTTTGGATGACTTAAGAGAGAATTGAGATTCTCTTAGTGCAATTGTGGATTGTGGTTTGATTTAAGGGCCTAAGAGCCAAGCATTTAAGTTTATGCATTGTAATGGGATTAATGGAATTTTTGGATGAACCTTGTGTGCTGGTAGGATCCTTATGGATGTGGCTAGTTGAATTGATTAGGAAGTGAGAATTGATGCGTTTGGGTATGCTAGGATTGTAGGTGAATTATGGTGAAATTTCCGTAGAAAACCGAGTGTTTAATGTGATGATAAGAGGTTGGAGAACCTAAGAGTGCTTAGGATAAAATAGAGTGTAAATGAGTGGATTAAACTCACCAAGAGCTAGAGTATAAGAAGTGAGGAGAATTGTGCAAAAACTGTAGCAAAAATGTTGTAGGAAAGTCTTGAATCTACTAGAGGTGAACTAAGGAGTGTGACCTTGAAAATGAGGAGTGAACTTGGGAACTAGAGATGAAAATGCCTAAGATGTATTGGTAGGGTCAAATGGTTGAGAGGAGAAGTGTAAACTGTCAAGAGGAAGTTTGGAAATGCACAAGTGTGCAAAGTGCAAAATGTGAGAATGAAAATTTGGGTGATTGACCAAGAAATGAGTAAAAGAGTTGAGCAATGATTTAAGAAGGTTTAAGGAGTGTTTAAGGTGTTAAAACATGTTTGGAAACATGTGGAAAGATTAGGAGAATATTGGGTGAGGATTAAGGTTGGATTAGGGGTTGAATAATGTAATTTTAGCAGCTTTTTAGCAGGGTCCGGGATGTAGGGGCCGGACCAAGTCCCGGACTACCCTTAAAAATTCCCCGAGAGTAAACTAGTGTATTAGTCCGGGACCCTAGTCCAGGACCAGGACCCCAACCAGGTGAAAAAAATGGCCGAAAGTGAGAATCAGCATTGGTCCGGGACTTTGGGTCCAGACCGTCCCGGACCACCCCCAGAAATACACCGTGAGTGTTTTAAAGGCATCTAATGATGGGGATTTGAATGGTAATGATATTAGATGATGTCTAGGACTTGTTTGGTGACATGTAAAGGTTCTTAGAAGTACAAACAAGTATGAGAAGTGAATGAGGAAGTTGAGAACTTAAGAACACTTGAGTAAAATTAAGATTAATGGGATAACGAGGTAACTACGGGAGTATTAGTTGGTTACATACCGTACTACCTTAATGCTAATAGAAACACCCGAAATGTTATTAGTGAATCGACTATGATCCGAGGAATGTGAGGTGACACAGTAGAGTAAATCCATGGTGAAAGGTATGGTTTTCTTGCAACTTGTGTCCTACTGAGTTTCACTCGGCTTGTGTGTTGTTTGCTTGTGTGCCGACCTAACAAGATAAAAGCATGAAAATGATTTATTGCATTTGATATATATCTTGATGCATGTTGTATGAGATAACCATACTTGAATGATTGTGTGGTCTAACTTAGTGTTATAGGCCAACTCATAGATGAGTATTGTTTAGTTAGTAACTCGTAGGAAGAGTCGTTTCGTAACATAACAAAAACGTGGAAACGCACGAAAACTATCGATTTGAGAATAACGATGATGTAACTTATGAACTCACTAGAACGTGAGAGAGTTGTATGGGATTAGTAAACTCCCGTTAACGGTTAGATAACCAAAATGAGACAATCCACGAAATGATTAATAGTGGAAAGATATAATGAAATCTCTATTAAGAGAATGAGGATAGTTCAAAGACATGAACTCCTGAGAGAAGTAAAAGAGATATAAGGGACTGTCAAACTCCCTTTTAAAAGATAGTCGACCCACTACATGAGGATCCGACCTAGTATGAGAAAATGTCCCGAACATACAAGTATTCGAAAAGTTGGGGAAACCCTTAAATCTGAGAATACTAGACATTGAGAAAAGTCCCTGAGCTATTAGATGATATCGAGAGAGATACTTCTAGGCTAATCTATATGATTAAAACATAACTCTAAGAGAGGATTATTTGGGAAATTGAGTAGTCCAGTAGAGATACGGATGTTTGTGAATTTGAGGAACTAAGTGTATAGTTCTGTTTGATAGTCGAACCTTTCCACTATGCTTGACCCTGAGTAGGGTCGAAGCCGAGGAAGTAAGACAGAATTTGTAAGCTCGGTGGTGAGTCTTGTGTATGACTCTGCCCGGAGGTCATGGGTAATGACTTAAAATGTATCCAAGAATTGAGGATTTGAGAATTGAGATTGAAACTTGAGAATTTGAGAATTGAGATTGAACTTGAGAATTTGAGAATTGAGATTGAAATTGAGAATTTGAGAGCTGAGATTGCGAATTGAGAATTTAGGTTGAGACTTATAGTGTCTGTGAAACCAAGAGAGCTTGAGTAAGAGTATCCCAAGAGAATGGGTAAGACAATGAATAAGTGACTAAGGCAATAGCGAGGTAGAAACCATCAAGGCCTAAGAATAAGATAATATAAACTAACTACCTTGATGTGTTAGTTAGTGATTGTATTCCATGATTGAATGTTGAATACTTGTGAATGCGAGCATGATGTATGTTCATTGCACTTCATGTCATGATTTAAATAAAATCAATCACATGCTTAGATGAGAATTAGTTGGGTGTGACCCGGTAGTAGCGGGTTGCACGACTACCATACCAGCAAAGGTGCTGAGTACCTTTGGAGCCATCCATTACTTTTAAGGTACTTTGGAGCCGATTACCGTTCGAGAGTAGGATGGGGTTGCTGCTTAAGCATGGGTAGTTGATTAAGAACATTTGCATTTATTTTATAATTGTCGTATTGTAAGTCCGAAATGTTATCGGCAAACTTGAGGATTGTAGAGACTCGGTATAGAATTGAATTGAGGTTGTATTTGTATTGTGATTGGATTAAGGAATGAAAAGTGATTGTTTTGAATAGAGTACTCGGTGTTCTAGTCCATCAGACCGATATTGTATTTGGATTTGTCTTTTTAGTCACGTGGGTGACTAACGACATTGTATCACCCACCGTAGTGTTGAAATTATCCGCTGCGAAGGTAATAATTTACGAGGTGATTATGTGATAATGATGAAATTAGCGGTATGGGTGTTACATTAGTAGAATTTATAAATAACAATAATAATTATTGTTTAAAAATACAAATTTAAAATCATAAAATGTTTCATCTCGTTAAACGGGAAATGATGTCACGAACGACACAAAAAACGAGTATAAAACGAGCTAAAAACGACTTAAATGTGTAATGTTTTAAAAATAGGAATAGGGCTGACCCGCCCAAAGGGACTGGGCCGGCTCAATCGTTCTATCCATTACTGGTACCAGCCAGTCTAATTTTTAACCCAAACATAAGCTAACTAATCTGGCTCCGTTCGACATGATTGTTTTGTGGTTGTTTTGGTCTGGCTGTTTTGTGGTTATTTTATATGTGGCAGTAAATTATTGGAGTAGAACGTATGTAACACCCCATCCAACAACAACACACTTAACAACAAACTGCAGCGGAAAATATACTTCATCACATTACCTAACTCGTTGGTGTTACACGCCGTTAACCACCCACGTGGCTAACAAGGCTAGTACATATACATTGTATCGGTCTGATGGACTAGATTCCCGAGCGACTACACATTACTATCCCTTTCCATTAACAACAAAAACGTACACATACCTTCCAACTGTACCGAGTATTCACAAACTGATGCTGATAACAACTTCGGTCTTACTACACCAACAATACATATACAACTTAAATGACTACCCATGTACAAATGACTACCCCGTCCTACTCTCGAACGGCTTCCAGCTCCTTGTACCTGAAATAGGAAAAGAAGAAAGGGTGGCCCCCCAGGGGCTCAGCACCTTTGCTGGTATGGTAACCCCGCAGCCCGCATGCTACCGGGCCACGCACAACTAATTGTCGTCTTAGCATGCGGTTGATTATATTTGAATCATGCATGTAAACTATAAACACACAACACATAACATTCCACCACAATGGGCTCAACAAACAGATAACACATCCTTACTTGATAAGTCACTCATTGTGTTCATCAACCCTAGAGGGTTCTCCTCTAGTGGAGCTACTTCCTTAATAGACGACACTTACCCAATAATCGGGTTATCCATAAACGTCTCTTTTATAAACTGGGATTCATATCCATGATCCACATACACCACATAACAACACTTTTCACGTTTCAACGTGCACATAACATAACATCGCAATGGGAATTGCAGTACAACAATAACACATAACATAACGGGAACGGTTCTCTTAGGAACCGACCTAAACATAGTTAATTCACTTGTGAGCCTAGAGAATGACGTCACCCTCATGATAAACTCGTTATACAACACTCATTACCGTCCTAATAGTCGGACGAGTAACTTAAGTTAAGATGGTTCGGATATAGTGCCCCGAACACACCACACAAACACATGTTCCCCCTAAACCGATCATAAGTCAGAATAGCTAAGCTTTGGAGTAAGCTAATGGGAGATCGTAACCCGTGGAGGAAACAACCATAACAGAGAGGAGGGTAAAGCTAAGAAGGATACCCACTCCCAAACAACGCGCGACCGGAACGACCGCATTCCTCACCCCCCCATAATATATATATTAACATAGTTAAGGGCTCCACCGTGGAACCTATCACATCCATACACCATACAGTATTACAACTGGATTAAACACACAAGGGAGGTCCATACATTCACACACAAACATCACACAATTAACTCACGCATAGCCGTGGTTAGAACGTTCCCATGGTTTGGGTCGTTAAATCCGGATACCGTTCTCTTATGTGATCCTAGATTTGGTTAGCTAAGGTATAACACTTTCGAGGTTAAACGGTATCGGAATTGAACACGCCACATAAATGAATTACTATAAACTCATTACATGTTTTATCTTACAACGTGGCAAACATACAGAAAAACACATTGGCATACAAGCCGGTGTAATCCGGTAGGACACAGGTTGCAAGAAAACCATACCTGTCACCGGGGTTTCACTCTAACGTGCCATCACATGTTCCTCGTAAATCTTTGAACAACTGGTAACATTACATTTACTTTCGTTAACATCGGGGTAACTTGATTGTTTAAAGTTTAAAGTTCATGACTTACTCCCGTTAACTAGTTATATAACTTTACATTTTAACTTGTTTTACTTTTATATCTTAATACAACTTTTCACCCACTCAATTGTCATTATAACTCACTTAACATGTCCTTAACAATCTCATAACATCATTACTTATCAATACCCATCATTAGATATTATTTTCTAACCTTAAACAAAGTTTTTGGTCAAAACAGCACCTTGTCCGAACTTGCGTCCGGACTTCCCAAGTTCGGACACTGTTCGAGGCCAAACCAGAGAATAGAGATGGGTGTGTCCGAACTTCCAAATTCGGACGGTAGTTCGGACACTGGTCGAAGCTCAGAAAACCTACGCGCAACAGGGCATGTCCGAACGTCCACGTTCGGACGGTAGTTCGGACGTGCCAGAACCTTCATTTTCTATACCTTTAAACACTTACTCATTTCTTGCCAAAATGCCCAACACTTATAATGCTTCCCCCTTAGGTTTATAGCATGTTCCCACACTATATTTAGCCCACCATAAATACTTTATGTCCTTCCAAGAATCTTCTCCACAATTTTCACACATCTTCCTTACAACACCTTACTTCCTCATTGGTACTAAAACTTGTACAAATCCTTAACACAATCTTACCATGGCTTGAAACATCCTTAACTCTCATTTGCATTCTAAATCCTCCAAGATAACACCCAAGGCATTTTAACACCTAAGAAGACCTTATTTCACCTTCTTTCACAAATTTAAACCCTAATCATTCCTAGTTCAACCTAGGTCACCAAACATCATTTGAACACTTAAAACTCCTTGTTCATTAACCAAATTTTGACATAGTTTCTCTTGTATCTTCTTACACCAAAACACTTAGGTTTTCACCTTTTCACAACAAAAAAAACACTTAATCACTTAATACACATTCCTCACACACAAACAGATTGTTTTTCCTCCTTTACCCATCCAAGACATTCACCTTCACAAAGAATGTTCTTTACACACAACAAAACCCTTAAACTACACTACATAACAATATAGTGCATAATCTTAAATTGCTTGGCTCTTAGGCCCTTAAATTGCATTAAACTTAAACACTGAATTTCCCACATATATATTGCCTTTGACCTGCAAATACACACAACACCTCATATGCCCTTGGCTCCTTAGGTATTTTATTAAGCAATACAATCTCATTTTTCCTTAGGAATTAAATTACATTAGGTTAGCACATTTACCTCTTTTCTTCAAGATTTTTACTTGAACACTCTTGTTCTTCCTTGTTTGGAAATCGGCAAGAGGACTTGGTTACTTGTCAATGTTCTAATCAATATACAAGTAAAACCAATGAGCATTCAAGCTTCATGCTTAAACTCATTTACAAACCCTAGGTTATATACATTGTCTATACACTTTAGGATAGTTGTTTTACCTTGGAATAAAAAGAGAGCTTGAATAAGCATCAAGAGAGGACTCCTCCTTGTCCTTTAAAGATTGAAATGGAGCTATGAAAGAACAAGAGAAGACACCATCAAATGGTGATTTTCGGTCACATACAAAAACAAGAGGGAATGGAGTTTTCTTTGATTTTCCTTACCTTGAAGTAAAGGAGAATGACAAGGCATGAAAATATGAGCTCAAGCTCCTTCAATGGTGAATCTCCATGGCACCGAAATGGAGCTTTTGAAGATTTGGAAAGAGAGAAGTGTAGAGCTTGGCCTAACTAAGACAAATATGGTCTTAGAATTTGATTTGGTATATGGAGCTAGGAATTACAAGGATTCAAAGATGGAGTAGTTGTGTGGGCTGTAGCAAACCGAGTGTGAGAAGGGAGAAGGGAGGTTGGAGACAGTGGGGAAACAAGGAGAATGAAGAGAATGAGAAGAAAAGCTTGCTTTTGGAGATATTTTAACTAAAAGCAAATAGTAACTATGCTTTATTACTTTCCTTGTTTATTTGATTGGTCAAGTGTGGTGAGTCACACATGAAAAACCGGCCCCCTTAGTAGTTTAGGCTCTTTGGTGGTCTTTGTTGGCCAACTAAGTCACTTATATTGACTTATGTTATAAACTAGTACAATTTAGTTACTATTCACAAACTAAGGCACATATTTGTGAAATTTTTGATTTCCCATTGATTTAGACTTCCTAATGTGATACTAAGTAGTACACATGTTGATTAAAGAGTAATGATGGAAATTTAGCCACTCAAAACCCATTTACAAGACAATTTTTCAGAAATGTGCTTTAAGGCTCCTTAAAGCACATTTTGTGTTTTAGCTTGTTTTCAAGCTTGGTTTTCTTTAGTAATTGATTTAATATGTTCATTAACATATAAATAAGGTCTTGTTAAGCTTATTAGGTCTTAACCAAACTTATCCCAAGCTTAGAGCACATTTTCGCCCATATTGGCTTTAAGGTATTTATTTGTGTTTTGTTTGGTTTAATTGTCTACCAAAGTTTCCTAAGGACTTAATTAGCATTATTAAGTCATAATTGAATGTTATAAAGTCTTGGTAGGCTCTTTGGGTCCTAACCAAGTTCACTCCAAGCTTAGAGCATGTTTTTGCTTCAACTGTGTCTTAGTGCTTATTGTGTTTACTATGGTTTAAATTGTTCACTAATGTTTCTAAGGCACTTTTTAGCCTTTAAATATCATAGTTTAACATTTAAACAACATATCAAGGTTTGGGGTATTTCAATCTACCCCCCTTAAAAGAACTTCGTCCTCGAAGTTCACATTTCCCATGCATCATTAGACTAGAATACGGGAATTACTTGCAAAATAAAACTTCCATAACTAACATACTTTACATCACAACCTCGGACTTAACGGTCCGGGCAACATATCCACATCCATACATAACATAACATAACATGCTTACATGATAACCTCGGACTCAACAGTCTGGGTATCTTAACAACATTTACACTTACATAACAACCCTCAGACTCTTAGGTCTGGGTAACATAACAACATTTAGACTCATAGGTCTAGGTAACATAACAATTTTCATAATTCAACCACATTAGGACTCAAGGTCAGAAATAATATTTATTACACATACCACACAACATGTCTTAGCATGTATATCAACCAAAAATACCTTTTTATATACACTGTGATCCCGCAGAACCCGGTCGCGATGGACACCTTCCGTCCCCGTTCCTTTAGGAGATCAAAACATTCACTTAATTTTTCAAACATATGTACTTCTCATGTCACCGGTCCGAAGATAAAGGCTCATACGTCCTCAGCTCGTGAGCAAGTACTACAAAAATATTCTTTACTAGGTTAAGTATATAAGAGAATCCTTTATTCAAAATATTAATCGACTATTTTGGAAATACCAATTGAAAATCCTTTTTGAAAACGCAACATAGCGCAAGTCCAATTTATTCTTAGCGTGGTTATTTGTGACCACTTACAGGGAGCTTCAAGAGTCATCCAGCCCTGATGTGATCAGCATCAGTGTTGAACTATCCTTCCACCCCAATTTGTGTTCGGCTTCTCTTGATCTCATGATAATCAAGTTTCACCTCCCACTTCAATTTCAAGCATCAAGTAAATCACCCATTTCCAATTTTCCATCTTTTTAATCATTCTAATCATGATCATAACATCTCCAAGGGATAGAACTTCGTCTATCAGTTATTTCCATTCGCTTTTAATCAAGTTACCTAGGGAATCTAATTCTCACTAGGTTCTATGTCGGTTTCATACCCTTTCATGAATCACTATATTACATATATACATATATTTTATCAAAATACAACACATGGTTTTACATTTATATACTGTAGGGGTTTTGTTCCCCGGGAGTTTCTCCGCCCCACACTTGTACTATCACACACAACTGTTAACAAATAAACACACTTATCACAATGGTATTCACATCTTCTGTGCGCAATTACCACAATTAAACCATGAATGAATGCGTATGTTTACGTAACACACACACCAATCATCAAAACAATTATTTTGTGCTATGCACAACATAGTTCACGTACACTTGTACGGTAAAATACACTAAGCGGTTTTGCGCTCTACCCCCCTTAAAAGGGATTACGCCCACGTAATCAATCACTGAATCATTGGTTTAAAACGTCCTGCCGTCGTGAAGTACTTTAACTTCCACACGGTCTATTATACAATGCATTCTAATTAGAGGATCTTAACCATATTGGCGGTTTAGTTCCTAAACCAAGAATTCTAATTGGAGTTTGCTTTAACTCTTAACTGGTTTCGGTTCTGGCCTGTGAGGCTTCTAGGCATTAATAATTAGTCATTCACTCCTGTTCACTATGCACATTCAACACTTGAATCGCTGGCTCACTAGTTTCTGCTGCGCAACTCTGATAACTGTAGAGCTTAGTTTGCCCCATTCGTTATTCTTACTGTATTGTACATCCCCAATTATCACCTTTATTTTGGTAATAACGGTTTCTCAACCGATGCGTGGTATCTCTGACCGTGCGCAAATTCGGTGAGTTATAAACTTTCTATCCACTTCCATAATAATTTACTGTGTATACTGCTACGTGTTTCACAATGATTGACTTGATTCCTTCCGACTTACTGTCGGTTGAGGTTGAGCTACCACCTAATGAGTAGTCTCTCTCGGTTATTTCCCACACTTGAGGTATATTCCATACCAATATTTGGTATTTAGTGCTACTGTAGTCACTTGTTCTTAATCATGCCTCCACATTTGGTCCTGTACAAGTACTCTTTCATTGGTACGTCTTTGCATTTCCTATGCATCGGTCACTATGGCGTTATAAGCCGCTTTCTGTTTCCACCATAATTAACATTTCCAGAATCCTATCCATCGCACTCGATTATTACTGTTCAAATGCAATACCAAAACACTCAGTCATACAGAGTGCAGAGGCGTAAACTCTTGACAGTAAATCTCTTATTAGCAACGGAATCCACACTGAGTTCCTTATCACATAGCACCAACCACTGGCTTATTGCCCAGTCTGTTTATCATCACTTACCTTGCATCACCACTGAATTTAATTCATAACTGGTCTTATCTGCCATATCATTATTTAACAACACTTATACAACGGTCGCTTGCTGCGCACCGTGCTCTTACTCATTGTATAACATCAACTTATATGGTATTCACTGTCATATTAGCTTCCACACATATACTTACATCATTCATATTATGGTTCGTCATTCATTTGGATGACTACCGAATTCTCCTTGAGCGTTGATCACTCGAGTCACAAGCCGGCGTTATTTAGCTCGGCGCTTCACTTTAAACTAACTACTCTCTCGCAATAATAATATCGTCCATCCTTAACATATTCTTGAACTTGGTTCACGTAACTACCGCTGTTGCGGTCTCACAATATTAAGAGGTATCCCCACTCTCTTAGCAGTGGTTCGTTATCCGCTTTACTTACTTATATAACATGAACTTTTACAATCGATTAAATTTATATTACATATCTTGTTTGTGGCTTATAAGCCTTATTGCCTTGAGCTGCGCTCATTGTAGGCTGTCCACACACATGTACTTCTCTGTACAAGATTACATGGTTTGGACGTCATATTGGGCTCCATGACAAGGTCGTTGCATCACGTTTCCTTTCATGGGATGCCCCTTAGGATTGTTAGTCCGTCTCCTGACAACTTATGTCTAAACTGGGTGTTAGTTTCAACCCTTGTGTTTCTGTCACGCTATTTCGTTCAACTATCGTTGATGTGAACACCCTTCCAAGGATTGCTCCTGGTATGCCATTACATCTGGTTCGCACTTATTGGTATATTCAGTTAGTTCACTACGCCGTTTTGCGTTCTTAACTGGCTTACTATCTCTTCTGTGAAGATCGACATCTCCTGGTAGTGTAGGCACTCATTCTGGGAATTTCATCCCGTTCGTTGCACATTAATGTGTCCACATTAGGCATCTGCTTGCCATGCACAGGCTGGGTCACCATTCTAGCTATCATGTTTATCCCTGGGATCCTTAAGACATATGCTATGTCTTTACATAACAGTTAGTGCACTTCACACCTCCTGACTCTTAAACATTTCCTTGAAATGAATTCACTAATTCCTTTAGTCTCGTTAACTTAACTGAGTTCCTTTACTTTAACCATCCATGGTAATCAGTTGCTCTTGCTTGACTTTTACTGCTGACCGTAGTATGGAGTCGACTACTTCCCGTGTTCCGGACTCTACTCGTATACATATGTGGGGTACCATGCTGATACATTGCTACTTACCTGACCAACCCATAAGTAGGTCTGCCAGGCCCACATGCTCCTATCGGAGTGCGGTCGTCCCACATTTCAGTTGGTACACTCGTAGTGTCCGTCACACGCCTAGGTGAAGTATTCTGTTGTCAACTCCCTTATATCGTCCTGTGATGATATGCATTCCCTGCTTCCCGAACTTAATCAAGGGAAGGTTTATCCACTGTTGTATCCTTATCAACTACCCTTGGGTTTACTGGTTTGGTTTAAAAGAAGGTTAGAAATGAGTATAGGTTTGAAAGAAATTTTTTGGTTTTGAAAGAAAAGAGTTTGAAATCAATCCGAGTTTGAAAGAAAAAATCTTCGTGGTTTCACCACGTCTTCTTGCCTTATCCAAGTCTAGCTTCTTGCTGACTGGTTTATTCCCACATACATTGGTTAGGCTGTTAAGCCCTTCCACGGTTACGATGATCTCCTTTAACTTCATGTTACTTCACTAAGTACTTTGTATTTGCTAAAAAAAATTTCCCGAACAACCCTGTTATAGCAGCACTTGCCATGGCAAGTGCGCCATGCTAACTGGCTATCGGTTAAACACACACCGGTTGCGGTATCATTTTTACCCGCACTGTCATCAGTGGCCTTGTTGGCCCTCACTTGATCTTACAGTCTTGACAATAATTCCTCTGGGTGACTTCTCACTGTCTTCACATGATAATCATTAACTGGGGTGTTTCCCATTCTAGAGACCCCTTTTTTTTATATTGTTTCCTCTTCGTAGCCCGTTCCATGCATTTGTCGTGGTTACTGAGACTTGTCTCTTGTTTGGGCACTACGTTGTAGTTCCTTAGTCGGTTGGTATACCGTTGGTGTATTATTTAACAACTGTGGTTCCGTAGACACTCGTCTCGGGTTTCATTAATCCACTTCTTGCCTGTTGCACGGTCAGTGCGTTGCAAGCTGGTTGTTCTCGACAGCTCGGCATGTCGACCCAGGTTGCCGGAAATTCTATTTTCCTATGCATAGGTTTCTTCATTCTTTGCTATCAAATGCGGTTAACATTGTTCAGATGGAAACCGTCTCCGGGATTCCCACTTTTCGGGATTTACCGTATGACAGGTTCTCCTTACTTACAGTGATGTTTAATAACAGCCAGATCGGGTTTTCCCGAGTAAGAGAGGACTTCCTTCTCTCTGGTGTTCTTTCCCAAGTTATAAAACAGGGATTGTGGAGGGCGGGATGGATATAGTAGGTTTCCAGTATTCACTGGTAGTTCCTAACTAGCGTATCTCTCACGCTATCACTCAACCCTTAACCCAAGGTACTAAAATCCCAACTCGGTACTTCCTAAGCTCGGTAATTCAGTCATCAGAGCGATACTTCGCTCTGATACCACTTTTTGTAACACCCCATCCAACAACAACACACTTAACAACAAACTGCAGCGGAAAATATACTTCATCACATTACCTAACTCGTTGGTGTTACACGCCGTTAACCACCCACGTGGCTAACAAGGCTAGTACATATACATTGTATCGGTCTGATGGACTAGATTCCCGAGCGACTACACATTACTATCCCTTTCCATTAACAACAAAACGTACACATACCTTCCAACTGTACCAAGTATTCACAAACTGATGCTGATAACAACTTCGGTCTTACTACACCTACAATACATATACAACTTAAATGACTACCCATGTACAAATGACTACCCCGTCCTACTCTCGAACGGCTTCCAGCTCCTTGTACCTGAAATAGGAAAAGAAGAAAGGGTGGCCCCCCAGGGGCTCAGCACCTTTGCTGGTATGGTAATCCCGCAGCCCGCATGCTACCGGGCCACGCACACAACTAATTGTCGTCTTAGCATGCGGTTGATTATATTTGAATCATGCATGTAAACTATAAACACACAACACATAACATTCCACCACAATGGGCTCAACAAACAGATAACACATCCTTACTTGATAAGTCACTCATTGTGTTCATCAACCCTAGAGGGTTCTCCTCTAGTGGAGCTACTTCCTTAATAGACGACACCCAATAATCGGGTTATCCATAAACGTCCTTTTATAAACTGGGATTCATATCCATGATCCACATACACCACATAACAACATTTTCACGTTTCAACGTGCACATAACATAACATCGCAATGGGAATTGCAGTACAACAATAACACATAACATAACGGGAACGGTTCTCTTAGGAACCGACCTAAACATAGTTAATTCACTTGTGAGCCTAGAGAATGACGTCACCCTCATGATAAACTCGTTATACAACACTCATTACCGTCCTAATAGTCGGACGAGTAACTTAAGTTAAGATGGTTCGGATATAGTGCCCCGAACACACCACACAAACACATGTTCCCCTAAACCGATCATAAGTCAGAATAGCTAAGCTTTGGAGTAAGCTAATGGGAGATCGTAACCCGTGGAGGAAACAACCATAACAGAGAGGAGGGTAAAGCTAAGAAGGATACCCACTCCCAAACAACGCGCGACCGGAACGACCGCATTCCTCACCCCCCATAATATATATATATATTAACATAGTTAAGGGCTCCACCGTGGAACCTATCACATCCATACACCATACAGTATTACAACTGGATTAAACACACAAGGGAGGTCCATTACACACAAAACATCACACAATTAACTCACGCATAGCCGTGGTTAGAACGTTCCCATGGTTTGGGTCGTTAAATCCGGATACCGTTCTCTTATGTGATCCTAGATTTGGTTAGCTAAGGTATAACACTTTCGAGGTTAAACGGTATCGGAATTGAACACGCCACATAAATGAATTACTATAAACTCATTACATGTTTTATCTTACAACGTGGCAAACATACAGAAAAACACATTGGCATACAAGCCGGTGTAATCCGGTAGGACACAGGTTGCAAGAAAACCATACCTGTCACCGGGGTTTCACTCTAACGTGCCATCACATGTTCCTCGTAAATCTTTGAACAACTGGTAACATTACATTTACTTTCGTTAACATCGGGGTAACTTGATTGTTTAAAGTTTAAAGTTCATGACTTACTCCCGTTAACTAGTTATATAACTTTACATTTTAACTTGTTTTACTTTTATATCTTAATACAACTTTCACCCACTCAATTGTCATTATAACTCACTTAACATGTCCTTAACAATCTCATAACATCATTACTTATCAATACCCATCATTAGATATTATTTCTAACCTTAAACAAAGTTTTTGGTCAAAACAGCACCTTGTCCGAACTTGCGTCCGGACTTCCCAAGTTCGGACACTGTTCGAGGCCAAACCAGAGAATAGAGATGGGTGTGTCCGAACTTCCAAATTCGACGGTAGTTCGGACACTGGTCGAAGCTCAGAAAACCTACGCGCAACAGGGCATGTCCGAACGTCCACGTTCGGACGGTAGTTCGGACGTGCCAGAACCTTCATTTTCTATACCTTTAAACACTTACTCATTTCTTGCCAAAATGCCCAACACTTATAATGCTTCCCCCTTAGGTTTATAGCATGTTCCCACACTATATTTAGCCCACCATAAATACTTTATGTCCTTCCAAGAATCTTCTCCACAATTTTCACACATCTTCCTTACAACACCTTACTTCCTCATTGGTACTAAAACTTGTACAAATCCTTAACACAATCTTACCATGGCTTGAAACATCCTTAACTCTCATTTGCATTCTAAATCCTCCAAGATAACACCCAAGGCATTTTAACACCTAAGAAGACCTTATTTCACCTTCTTTCACAAATTTAAACCTAATCATTCCTAGTTCAACCTAGGTCACCAAACATCATTTGAACACTTAAAACTCCTTGTTCATTAACCAAATTTTGACATAGTTTCTCTTTATCTTCTTACACCAAAACACTTAGGTTTTCACCTTTTCACAACAAAAAAAACACTTAATCACTTAATACACATTCCTCACACACAAACAGATTGTTTTTTCCTCCTTTACCCATCCAAGACATTCACCTTCACAAGAATGTTCTTTACACACAACAAAACCCTTAAACTACACTACATAACAATATAGTGCATAATCTTAAATTGCTTGGCTCTTAGGCCCTTAAATTGCATTAAACTTAAACACTGAATTTCCCACATATATATTGCCTTTGACCTGCAAATAACACAACACCTCATATGCCCTTGGCTCCTTAGGTATTTTATTAAGCAATACAATCTCATTTTTCCTTAGGAATTAAATTACATTAGGTTAGCACATTTACCTCTTTTCTTCAAGATTTTTACTTGAACACTCTTGTTCTTCCTTGTTTGGAAATCGGCAAGAGGACTTGGTTACTTGTCAATGTTCTAATCAATATACAAGTAAAACCAATGAGCATTCAAGCTTCATGCTTAAACTCATTTACAAACCCTAGGTTATATACATTGTCTATACACTTTAGGATAGTTGTTTTACCTTGGAATAAAAAGAGAGCTTGAATAAGCATCAAGAGAGGACTCCTCCTTGTCCTTTAAAGATTGAAATGGAGCTATGAAAGAACAAGAGAAGACACCATCAAATGGTTATTTTCGGTCACATACAAAACAAGAGAGGGTTTTCTTTGATTTTTCCTTACCTTGAAGTAAAGGAGAATGACAAGGGCATGAAAAATGAGCTCAAGCTCCTTCAATGGTGAATCTCCATGGCACCGAAATGGAGCTTTTGAAGATTTGGAAAGAGAAAGTGTAGAGCTTGGCCTAACTAAGACAAATATGGTCATAGAATTTGATTTGGTATATGGAGCTAGGAATTACAAGGATTCAAAGATGGAGTAGTTTGTGTGGTCTGTAGCAAACCGAGTGTGAGAAGGGAGAAGGGAGGTTGGAGACAGTGGGGAACAAGGAGAATGAAGAGAATGAGAAGAAAAGCTTGCTTTTGGAGATATTTTAACTAACAAATAGTAACTATGCTTTATTACTTTCCTTGTTTATTTGATTGGTCAAGTGTGGTGAGTCACACATGAAAAACCGGCCCCCTTAGTAGTTTAGGCTCTTTGGTGGTCTTTGTTGGCCAACTAAGTCACTTATTTGACTTATGTTATAAACTAGTACAATTTAGTTACTATTCACAAACTAAGGCACATATTTGTGAAATTTTTGATTTCCCATTGATTTAGACTTCCTAATGTGATACTAAGTATACACATGTTGATTAAAGAGTAATAATGGAAATTTAGCCACTCAAACCCATTTACAGACAATTTTTCAGAAATGTGCTTTAAGGCTCCTTAAAGCACATTTTGTTTTTAGCTTGTTTTCAAGCTTGGTTTTCTTTAGTAATTGATTTAATATGTTCATTAACATATAAATAAGGTCTTGTTAGCTTATTAGGTCTTAACCAAACTTATCCCAAGCTTAGAGCACATTTTCGCCCATATTGGCTTTAAGGTATTTATTTGTGTTTTGTTTGGTTTAATTGTCTACCAAAGTTTCCTAAGGACTTAATTAGCCTTATTAAGTCATAATTGAATGTTATAAAGTCTTGGTAGGCTCTTTGGGTCCTAACCAAGTTCACTCCAAGCTTAGAGCATGTTTTTGCTTCAACTGTGTCTTAGTGCTTATTGTGTTTACTATGGTTTAAATTGTTCACTAATGTTTCTAAGGCACTTTTTAGCCTTTAAATATCATAGTTTAACATTTAAACAACATATCAAGGTTTGGGGTATTTCAACGTAGGACCCACATGGGTTCTACACAGAGACCACCACATTTATACCAACAAAAAAACATCACCGATGCCCTAGCCTGCCCCAAACAAAGAAGAAAAAAACCAGCACTCTCTTTTCATGAACGGTAATTGGCAACCCTAACTGGCGATGTACTGCTCCATGCCTCGCTTCACTCTCTTCTTTTTGTTCACCGGTAATTTCTTTCGCTCCCGTTGCAACCCTAACTCGCGAGGAAATACATGCTCTTCTCTCGACCTTATGAAGGCGCCGCTCCACCCTCTCAATCCACCGCCATCACATTCTCTTCTTCATTTCTTCCTCCCTTCTCCTTCTCACGAAAATACGCAACCCTAACTGGCGAA